>CM039133.1:26686056-27014704 GCA_022036555.1 Microstegium vimineum | reverse complement strand
ATTTTTCGGGCACTGTTTCACCAGCAAATTTGCCAAGAAACCAGAGTGTCCACCAGCAAATCGCTTCATTTTCAGTGTTCAACAACAAAGGGTGATCACTTTGGGTGTCCAGAAGCCAATTTCGCCTTTATGCAAAACCATCTTGATCTTATCAATTCACTAAACACTTAGAGCTATGTCCATTTTAATGACAAATATGACAAGTTACTCTAAGGATGTGAATGATTCAAAGTAACAGCCATAACAACATAGTATATACAAGACAACAATAGTGATCTTAATAAAGCTCTACACGTACTAGTTGCCATTTCAGAGGTGAATGAAGAATTAAATTCATGTTTAAAACCTTACTAGCTTAGCTCCATACATGTATCAAGTGATCAAAATGAGACTAAGCTAAGCAACAACATGTGCACATAAACCAACCCAAATAGAGCATAATTTCATTAAACTAGCTATAGTTCTGAAGTTGAAAATGCACTATCATACATGATGCTATGCAATGCAAATGCAAATGAGACCAACTATGAAACAAACAAAGTCAAAAGATAAATAAAAGCCAAAAAGACTAAAATACAACAAAGTTCCCTCCACTAAAAAGCGAAACAAACACCCAACTCCCTCGCAAACAGGACAAAATAGCTTGATCAAGTGCTTTGGGTAGGATATCGGCAAGCTAATTGTTGGTCTCTCAGAAAGTGGAATCTCTCATGGTGTACGTCAATGTCCCCTTTATCATAGTGGTCTCTCAAAACGTGGAATCTCACATCAATATGGTTGGTTTTAGAATGAAGAACTGAATTTTGGCTACACTTATGGCACTCATTCTATCACAAAGCAATGGCAATTGCTTGAATTCTAAGCTAAAATCTATCAAGGTAGCAATAATCAAAAAATTGAGATCAGAAACTAGCGTCAACAACATATTCAGCTCCTGTGGGGGAATGGCTACACTAGTTTGCTTGCGAGAGAACGAAGAAACCAAGGAAAAACCAAGAAACTGACGTCCCCGATGTGGATTCCAACCCAAAGCGGTAACCACAAAAATTCGTATTGAGTAGCTGCAATGGGGGGGGAGGATGAAGAAGTAGAAAACTAAAGCGAAAAATCAGTAATGAAGTAGAGGTACCTCTTTGTGCGCTTGAAAGCCTCACGTGCTTGTGCATGGAAACACCTAAACATGCGCACAAACCATCGAGAACAAAATGTCCGGTCGAGTCCCGTTAGGTGAGTAGAGATTCAATCATACTCCAATACTCCGTTTGGCCCCTGGGCTCTCCCTCCTCGTCCGCGCCAACGCCTCATGGTCCCATGCATGTTGAAAGAGGTTTGGGCCCATACCCTATCGACTTCTTCAAAATGTCGGTGTACTTTCCTTGGGCACAAATGCCCCTTTGAGGATTGCTTGTTTTGCATCCCAAGGAGAAGGTAAACTCCCCCTTGCTCATCTAAAACTCCCTGTCATAATTCTACAAATTTGGGGCAACAAGTGCATGAGAAGAGCCCCCGAAAATGATTTTATCCACATAAATCTAAACCCAAGAGGAGTCATTGCCTTGCTTGAGGAGAAAAAGTGTTGTTCAAATGAAAAATTTAAAAAACCCTTTTGTTCAAAAAGGATTTCAATCTACATACCATGTCAGGGCTTGTTTAAAACCTACAAACTTTGTGAAGTTTTAAAAATGGTTTAGAAACTTTGGGGTTTCTCAAAACCGGGTGGTTGCCCTAATATAGACCCTTTCTTATATACCTGTTCAAAAAGCACTCTTTAACTTCATTTGAAAAAGTTTAAAACCCTTAGATGCCACAAATGCAGTAGGATCCAAATGTCTAAAAAGAGCAACGGGGCAAAAAGTCTCCACATAATCAAAGCCCTCTCTTTGAAGAAACCCTTTAGCTAATAGTCTAGCTTTTTTCTCACTAGCACCCTATTTCACTTTGTTTGTTTTTTAAATTTTGTCCCTTTGGGTGGCAATCTTTGGGAGGTGGATCTAAAACCCAAATTTGGTTTCTCTCAAAATTCTCTAATCCTCATGCATGGAATTGGCCCAGTCCAAATTAGATAAAGCATGTCCAACATCTCGGGGCTCAAAAGAGGCAACAAATGTAGAATGAACAAAGTGAAAGATGTGATATGACCTCGACCGCATTCCACGCTGGTCAATGTCATGGATCATGATCTCTAGTGGGTGCTACTATTGAACATGTCGAGGCACCTGTCTGGAAGAAGTGGCCTCCCTCGATAGAAGTTGGTGCTCCCTCAAGTGCAATAGGCATAGGTTGAGGAACTGCTCGAAAAGGCCCCCAAGTAGTGGGAAATAGAAGGTTGGGTACATGAACTGAAGTACTCATCATAGGGTTGACAGGGGTGTTGATGGCTACTAAAATCCAAATATAACCATCAGCTATTGCATGAAAACGTACGAAATGGATTATAAAGCATAGTTGCAGGGTTTGATTCTAATGAGTTCCACAAGTATCTCTAGTGATGAATTAGAGTACACCATTGTGTAGAGCACATCGAGATGATTTGAACAGACCTATCATTGCTGGGATTGAACCTACGATGAGGAAGATATCAAGATGTATATAGAATTTTAATTCGGGAATACTCTAGAACATACCGAAAACATCACTCAACATATGTTTAAGGGTTAAACTAAGGAATTCCACAACTTTTTTGAATATATATTTTTCCCCGGACTAAACGGAATTAATACGGAGAAGAATCCTACTCCAACATGAACCCCTACGCAAACCGAACGGAAACCCACACTAGAAGAGAATAAAAGACTCTAGATAGCACTAGAAAGAAGTTTGGGCCGAAGTGGGCCAGGGGGGGGTCGGCCGGCCCCCCCCCTAGTGTGACTGGCCTACTACAAAGTCTTTTTCCCCATGCTTTGTATGGCGGCGGCTACACCGACTTATGGACCCCGTCTAAGTCGTTGCTTAAGTTGATTTTGATCCAAGAGCCGTTTGGTTCATCCCACCATAATGTAATGGTTAACTTTCGTAATGGTTAAGAAAATTTTATTACATTTGAGGTGAACTTTGGAGGGGACACTAGAAAGTTGTCTAGAGTTCATTTGGAAGCTCTTAGGAATTTCTAATGTAGTGGCTCGAAATTGGAACTCACTCATACAATGCCTTGCTTCACAATTAAGGAGAAACAAAGGCAAGGGTAAGCTCATACAACTAATTGATAATTAAAAATTTATGTAAATTCTGGATTCAATTCTATCAAAATTTCTAGGCTATGCTTTCCTCGGCAACGGCACCAAAAATGCTTGTTGGTATTTCTTATGCTATTTGGAAAATCCCTAAGCGCACAGATTATACCGTTGTAGCACTTCACCTAAGACAATTCCCCGGGGTATCATAATTCATATTCTCCCAAGGGAAAGTTTGGGAGTATAAATATATAAAAAGAGAGATTCTAGCGATCAACTCAATTAGCACCAACTAGTGTAAGGGGGTAATCCAAATATGAAAGGACGGGATGATGTAAGATTCAAGATAAAGATAAATAAAAGATAGCTAGTAGGTATAACTAGGGGGGGAGGACAACTAGAGAGTAAAAGGAAATCCTGTGATTCCTACTCTACTTTGTGAAATTAACAAATGACACACAATTGATGCACACTGTTGATGGTAAGAATGTCATAGTTTTACATACTCAATATATCATCAACAACTTCCGTTTCAAGGGAAGAATAAGACTTTATGAAAATATTTATCAATAACTAGTTCCACATGTACTTTTGGGAAAACCTATTTTTTGCAGGAGATGATATTTTAGGAGATTAGGGGTGATGGAGGCTCCTTTTTGCAGGTCGGTCGACCTGTGATTGGGCCCAACAGTCAGCCCCTCTGCACCATTAGACTCCTAACCTGTCTAGGAGGTCCCACACCAGAAGCCAGGTCCATGGACCACAAACACAGGTCGACTGACCTGGGTTTAGAGGTTTCTGGCCTACCAAGTAACCATGATCCACCCCAAGATGATTACAACCCTTGGATGCAACTTGTGTTTCTATTCAACGCTCCAGATCAAGCGCACAAGGATCCATGGGCCCACAACACAGAGAACCGATGTGACAAAAACCTTAGAAGACTCAACCAAGCTCCATGACACATGGGGCCACCTTCTAAAAGGTGGAGGTGGACCAGGACCCTTAAGGGGGGTCGGCCGACCCCCCCTAGGAGGGCTACAACCTCGCAGCTTCTCCCTGAGATGTTGGGACTACCTTTAGAAGCAGTGGCAGGGCCCATGTGTCATAGGGGGTCGGCCAACCCCCTAAGTACCCTCCAAAGGCCCAGGTGACTCCCCATCACATTCCCACATGATGGAGATCAGAGCCCTCCATTATGAGGCGGTGAAAGGTCCTAGATGGCTAGAGGGGGGGTGAAATAGCCTATAAAAATTCTACAAATCACTAGAGTAAAGGTTAGAATAACACTAAAGCGAAGCTTTTTGCTCTAGCTCTACCAGGGATGCAAAGCCACCTATCTAAGCAATTATATTTAGCTAAGTGCCTAACAAGCAATAGCAAGAACCTAATACACTTAACACAAGCTAGCAAGAACAACTAACAAAGAAAACTAACTAGCACACAAACGAGGCAAGATATGAAAGAAGTAAGAATAAGAGAGGATGTAATTGTTATACCGATGCCTTGTGAAGAGAATATACCAATGTGAAGAATCAATCACAATATGAACACCAGAATAGCCGGGAGACAAGATTGACACAATGATTTTCTCCTGAGGTTCACTTGGTTGCCACCAAGCTAGTCCCCGTTGTGTCGACTACTCAAGTGGTGACTCGGTGGCTAATAGGCAATCACATGCCTAGCCCACTACTTGGGGCGCCACAAGAATCCACCCAAATGAGAGTAACTCAATGACACAAGCAATCCACTAGAGTTACCCTTTGGCGCTCTGCCATGGTGGGTACAAGCCCTCTCACAATCGTGAAGCCGGCCGCAAACAATCACCAAGGTGTTGGCAAACACGAAGAATAACAAGAAATCCCACGGCAATGACGATGACCAAGTGCCACTAAGATGCAATGCAATGATCAATCACTTGGTTGACACAAACTCTCACAAGAATGCAATTGAAGCAAAGAGAGATGAGTTGGGGGCTATCTCAAGCAAACCCAAATGTCTCAAATGAATGGGAGGGGCACGAGATAGCCCTAGGAGCCAGCCAAAACATATTTATAGCCACCATCAAACAACTAGCTGATTTGCCCTTTGATGTCAGCCTTTTGACTGCTCCGGACGCTCGCAGTAAGGGGGTTCCGGACCATTGGATATGCGTCCGGACCCTCTGCCATTTGAATCATGCCGTTGGTGCCTCTTTCTGGTGCTGACACGTCGCCTCCATACGCTCGCAACAGTGCAAGTCCGGACAATAATCGCCTGCGTCCGGACCTTGAGCAGAGACGGTGAAGGACCGAGAACGGCGACCAGAGGGGGGGGTGAATGGGAGCCAAATAAAAATCCAACTCAAATGCTTGGCCCTTGTCCCAAACACACCCAAAACTCGAGCTAGGATGAAACGACGCGCACATGACCTAAAAAGTAGGTGGACACCTTAGGGAGACCCCTAGAGGTGCAGTAGAGTGGTCGGAGAAGGTCGGTGAAAGATTGAAACCACGAACTCGAAACGCGACCCGAAAGAGGTGCTCTCAACCTCTAGAGGAGAGGCAAGAGCACACCCAAAAACCACTTGTGAGAACTGGTCTGAAAAGTGCCTCATCATGTTCCATACGTGAATACGAATCCAACGCAACAAACGGAACTTGATTCGGTGTCCGAAAGAGAGAGAAACGGGAAAAACAGTGAAGCAGTTTTCGCGGACTGTCCGCTCACCAAGGCTCGGACTTTCTGCAGCCTGATTCTGACGAGCGGCGGACTCTCCGCGGATGAGGCTCGGACTCTCCGCCGGCAAAACAAAAAACCCCAAACAGTCCAGAAACCGTGTGTTTCGACGGATTTACATGCCGGACAGTTCGGGAATGAGGCCCCCGGGCATGCGCCGTTGTCCTAAAAAACAGCCCGAGGAGGTCTGTCTCGGCCCCGATCCGAGGACCCGTCCGCAAATGGGTTGCGGACAGTCCAGAATGGCTGGACAGACCCCCATATGGGGGCGATTTTTAATCGCCTCTCCCCCAAATCTTCCCAAATCACTACCAAATGTTCACTAATAGCAACCAAACTTTGTAGGCAAAGATCCTAGTGCTATGGAGGAGGTATCCCGAAGAAGTCATCGCTCAATTTGGTCTGAGTAAACGGGAATAAAAGGAATTCGGGAAAAATTCTCAAGAACAAGAAACACGAAAAAAGAAAAATTGCCCGATCTAAGTGCTCAAAATGTTTGGGGGAAAACCCTTCAGTGCACATCTTTTATTTGTGATCCCGCCACAACTTGGTTCAAACGGAATCGCAAAACTTGCTCTCAATCGGAAGAACTCATCTATGAACTTAGAGGATTAGAGAGAAGCAAAACGCATTAGCAAAGAACACAAGCAAAAGAGACACAATCACGAAATCAAAGCCACCATGGCTTCCGGAGGTAAGGCCTCCGATTCCCCAACAAAATCATAAGTGCAAATCCTTACACTAGGGACCTCATGAACTAGAGAGATAAACTAGAGAGAGAGAGGTGGTGCAAATGACTAGAGTTCAAGAGGTGGGATGAGGGATACCCCTTCATCCCCTATTTAATGAGCTTTGGCTATTTCTGAAAGACCCCCTTAGATACATGAACGAATTACCTAGCCCTAAGACATTGTAATCCAAGTCGATAACTCTCAGCCACTCGTTTGAATGGACAGCCCGCTTCCTGCCGGGAGTTGCCGTCGCCTCGACGTAACCTCCAGGATTCTGCCACATGCCATCCCCGCTTCCTCGGAAGCTCCACCTAGGTTTTGAGGCCCAAACCCAGGAAATCCGCCCCCGGGTAACTTTGGGGTCAACTACCGAACCCCGAGTTTTGAGGCCCAAACTCAGAAACCGTCCCCCGGGTGGTTTTGCGGCCCAAACCACCAAACCGCTCGACTCGAGCCACTTTGTCCTCGCCCGGTCGGACTCTGAGTCCCCTAAGCCTCCGCTCGACTCGCGCGTCCACCGTCTTGACTCGGTCGACTCGGTCTACCTCCATGTCTTGTCGCACTCGCCGGTGCTAGGCACTAGCCACCATAGCTAGTCCCCCGGGCGCCCATGGTCCCTCGGTCCGAGCTCTGCTTCCGCCCTTCACCGCTCTCAGTCCATCGGCACGGCAAGCCTCTACTCGACCTTCTCCACACATTTGCTTTCGCAAGAGGTTAGAAGTAAGCCACTCAAACTGAAACGCTCAAGTGTTGGGCAATCACTGATCACAAAACTGAACTACATGGGTACTTATCCACCATGTGTTCGCAGACGGTCAAACGAGCACCCTGTGTCCAGACGCTTGTCCAGAGTCCATGGTCCGGACCGCACTTAGCGTCCGGACGCTCTGTAGAGAGCATCCAGAGGGCTGCAAACCTCCGGACGCTCGTCTGGAGTCCACCATCCCGGTCAAAGATCAGCGTCTGAACCATCTGTCTAAGAAAGGCTGAGGCTAGGGTATGCCTCCGGACACGCAGGTGTTTGTTCGGACCCTTGCATACCTAGCATCCGGACCTCTGTCCAGAGCTCTGTCTCGAGTCCAAATGAGTTGCCTTCTTCATTCCAAGCTTCCATATGCTAACACCATGTATTCCAAACACTTGTGCTTAGTCTTAGCCTTTGCATTATATTTTCTTGGATTTTATTTCAATTCTTTGTGTCACTTAGGTTCTTTTTAGATATGCGATGCAAACCTAGTGGCACATGATAACCGCAATCGACACAAGTTTTCCCTTCTTGATAGTACGACTATCTATCCTAAATGTGATCACACTCTCTATAGTGTCTTGATCACTAAACCAAAAATGGCCCTATGATATACCTTTGCCTTGAGCCGATTTTTGTTTTTCTCTTTCTTCTTTTACTTAGTCATGGAGCACTTGATCCATCATGATCCTTCATCTAGCTCCACTTGTCAAATTTGATTACCCTATCTTGATTATACACTTAGAAATAGGGTTAGTCCATAGGTTTCATCAGTTAATCAAAACCAAACTTGGGCTTTCAATCTCCCCCTTTTTGTTAATTGATGACAACCTTTCACAAATGAATATATGGAATGAAAATTCCAACTTTGGTAGTATTAGCTGCCCCTACATATGTGATATATGAGTTTGGTTCATTTTGATCACATATGCATGAATAGGAATTTGTGGGAGAGTGAATGCTACCAAATGATGCTAAGGTATAAGGGATGGACCTTTGAAGCGTGATACCAATCGGAGTGCAATATTATACCATCCTTAGCACCATGAATGCCTAGAAACCATTTGAGAGCAAACTTGAAATACCACTTGGAAAGCTTAGCTCAAGAGGAATTAGGCTAAGACCTAAGCATGCTAGTACTTCAAGCATCAAGTTAGTTATGTTTCTAGCATTCATCACACAAGCATGTCATTAATATAAATACATATGCAAGAAAGCACTTATGAATTCACAAAGATATGCAACAACTTTGTTCATAGGCTTGCTCCCCCTACTTGTGTGCTTTCATGTTCAAAATATTCAAAATATTTCTTTGTGGTACTTACTTCTCCCCCTTTGACATCTATTATCATAAAAGATGTGCTCAAAGTGTTGATTATTGGAGAGAAGCTTAGTTGTGGCTCAATCTAGATTACTTGTTCAACATAGTTAACTCGGTTTAACCCATGAACAAGCTTCTTCACACATCCTAGAATGGTTATCTTGCCCATGTTGAGTCAACCAATTGAATTTCATATTCTAGATCAAGCACTAGGATTGCAAGCCTACAAATATTTCATATGCTACCAGTAGATCAAATCAAACATAGAAGCCATAGTGGTACCATATAAGCATCAAATTCATTTGATTTTCATGAATGAGCCTAATGAAATGATGCCTAGATGCACTAACAAGTCCTAATAGTGGATGAATGACATGTCAATCAACTTTTACCTTTCTTTGCTCAAAGGAGAGGCATGCCATATATGTGGGGTGCATCAACACATATTTGAGAAGTCAAGAATGTTCAATTCATTCCTTAGCTTGCAAAATCTCTTCTCATCTAATCGTTTGGTGAATATATCGGCAAGTTGATCATCGGTGCCAACACTTGTGATTGTAATATCACCCTTTTGTTCATGATCCCTTATGAAGTGGTGCCTTATGTCAATGTTTTTGGTTCTTGAATGTTGGACCGCATTGTTGGTTAGCTTCACTGCACTTTCATTGTCACATAGCAATGGCACTTGCTTGAAATTGATTCCATAATCATTCAAAGTTGCCTTCATCCAAAGCAATTGAGCACAACAACTACCCGCACTTACGTATTTGGCTTCGTGGTAGATATTGCAACACTATTTTGCTTCTTTGATGACCAAGATACAAGTGACATACCTAGCAATTGACATGTGCCCGATGTGCTCTTTCTATCAACCTTGCATCCCGCATAGTCGGAGTACGAATAACCAATCAATTCAAAGTTAGACCCCTTGGGATACCACAATCCAACATCTTGTGTATGCTTCAAGTACCTCAATATTCTTTTTGTAGCCTTCAAATGACTTTCTCTTGGAAAGGCTTGGGAATCTTGCACACATGCATACACTAAACATGACATCCGGCCTTGAAGCGGTGTAGAATCATGGACCCTTGTGTTTAGGCGATTAACGACAATACTAGATCACTATGACTAACGTGTGTTTTGCAGAGACAAAGTCATTTATGTTAGGTCATGAGTGATGTATTTTGAATGGGCTTAATGAATATTCATGCCCCAAGATGGAAATCGTTTCGGTTGCAAAGGATGGAGATACACGACGAAGACTAGGCTAGTTCTTAGTGCCGTAAGGTTGAGAAGGGCACTAAGTATAGCTAGGGCTTTTGTTTTTCCTTTGATCGTACTATAAAGGGGGGTATGAGGTTAGTAGCTTGACCTAGGAGAGTTTAGGAAAGTGGGTATATGCACACTTGTCACAACTAGTCCTAGAGACCTTGCTTTCAGCCCTTGACAAACCCTAGAAATGGTAGGAGCAAAATCCCTTAAGAAAACTCAGCAAAAACGGTTGAAAAAGAGGGAGAAAGAGGCTCCGGACCACTCTGCTAAGTGGGCGTCAGACCAAGGAGATTGGTCCGGTAGTCCCTGACTTAGGCAATTTTCCAGCTCGAGGAGCTTCGGACCACCTGTCTGGAAAGCACCAGACCATAGGAGAGTGGTCCGGTGGCTTGGTTCAGAGAGACAGAAGGCTCCGGACTAGTCCGACGGTTAGTCCGACGCCTCCTGACAGGGTTTGAGTTTATGCAGAGAGCACCCTGGCTCCGGACCAGAGCGTCAGACCAGGGCACCGGACCAAGGAGAGTGGTCCGGTGGTGTGTAAAAGAGAGAAAGGTTTTCACTCAGAGAGCACCGAGGCTCCGGACCAGAGCGTCGGACCAGTGTGTCGGACCAAGCAGAGTAGTCCGATAGTGCCTGAGTTTGAAACGAGAGTGAGCTCCGGACCAGTGTGCATGGTCCGGTGGTGTGAGCTCCGGACTAGTCCGATGGCTACGCAGAGAGAAGAAAAAGTGAAAAACGGCTAGTTTTGGAGGTGGGGACTATTTATAGTTGCCCCCTTGGTCCTTAGAGTGACTCTTGGCCATTGTTTCAGCTGGTGACACCTTGAGAAATCTTTTGGAGAGCCAAGAGGCTAGTGAGGGAGAGATTAGAGAGAGTTCATCTTGTTCTTCCCTCCTAGAGTGATTAGGAGTGACTTGTGTGCATCCATCCACCTTCCTAGCCTTGAGTGGGTCAAGTGAAGGTCTTGTGCTTGTTACTCTTGGTGTTCGACAGCACCTAGACGGTTTGGTGGTGTTCGGAGGAAGTGACCGCCGGGAGATTGTTGGCGGCTCTTCTCCAAGCTCTTGTGATCGGTTGTGGGCGATTCACCGAGCTGGAGTGGCGAAGAATCAGCCCGTAGAGAGCACTCTACCCTTGCGCGGGTAGAGGGGGAGCGATACCTTGCGAGGTGCTCCAACGAGGACAAGGGGGGTGTGTCGACACCCTCGATACCTCGGGAAAAAATCGCTGCGTCCATGAGATTTTCTTTTCCCTAGCTCTTTACATTTCCGTCTTGTTTTTACTTTCCTACTAGAATTGCTTAGGTTGTTTTTAATTCCTATGAACTACTACCGCTTTCTAGTTAGGACACACGGACGGTAGGCACTAGGGGGTGATTGGCATTTGATAGGTTTTTATATTTGCTTTAGAAATTTAAAACAAGCCCAATTCACCCCCCTCTTGGGCATCTTGATCCTTTCAATTGGTATCGGAGCCTTGTTGCTCTAAATTAGGCTTCACCGCCTAGAGCAAGATGTCCCATGGGGATGGACCGCCACCCATGTTCGATGGGATGACTTTCCATATTTGAAAGTGCGGATGGAGGCCTACCTTGAGGCCGTGGATGTCGGCGTTCACAAAGCTGCCACCCAAGGTGGGTCGGTGTTCGCCGAGGACCCATACTTTGAGAAAACAATGCCAAGGCAAAGAATATTCTTTTCTGTGGCATTTGCAAGGATGTGTTCAACCGTGTGCGGAATTGCGAAACCGCGCATGAGATTTGGACAAACATTTGTGCTCTTCACGAGGGCACTAAATGTGAAAGAGAAGAGCGCTATCACCTTATCATTGCTAAGTTAAATGCTTTCACTATGCTATCTCATGAAAATGCTAATTAAATGTATTCTCACTTGAATGTGCTTGTAGAGGAGTTGAATGGCCTTGGACTCTCTCAAATGACACCGGCCGATGTGGTGCGCAAGATACTTTGTGTCCTTCCAATAGACAAGTATAGCCACATTGTCACAGTTCTTCATCAAGGCGATCTCTCCGCAACTACACCAACGCAAGTGTTGGGCAAGATCAATGCTCATGATATGTACATGAAGATCAATGATGGAACTTCATCATACTCCAAGAAGAAAGAGAAGGAGGAAAAGAAGGAATTGGCTCTCAAGGCATCTTCCAAGGAGAAGTGCAAGATTCAATATGTTGTTGAGAGTACAAGTGATGATGATGATGAAGACAACATCGCTCTCATGGTGAAGAAGACCGCCAAGATGTTGAAGAGGCTAAACAAGAATGGAGTCAAGTTTGACTCAAAGAAGAAGAAATTCTTCACAAGCTCTTCAAGGAAGCCAATCTCCCAAATGAAGTGCTATAATTGCGGCACTCTTGGTCATCTAGCCCATGCGTGTCCCGAAGAGAAGAAATACAAGTTCAAGAACAACAAGTTCAAGAACTTCAAGAAGAACAAGGGCGGCAATGATGACTCAAGTGATGATAACAAGAAGCAAGACAAGCCATACAAGAAGAAGAAGAACTTCAACTTCCACAAGAAGAAGAAGGATGGCAAGGCTTACATTGTGGGTGATTGGCTCACCGACATTGATGATTCAAGCGACTCCTCCAATGATGAGAGTGAAGAAGAGAAGGTGGCTGCTTTGGTGATTGGTTCTTCTATTCCACCGCCACCTCCTCCTTCATCGTCGGGCTCATCCTCTACACACCTATGCCTTATGGCTAAAGGTGACAAGAAGGTACAAAAAGAGGATGATGGTGATGACCTCTCTAGTGATGATAGTGATGATGAAGAAGCACCTTCCTATGATGAGCTAATTAAAATTTGCAACAAATATGCTATCATCATAAGGAAGTACAAGAGTAAAAATGACAAACTTCTTGAAATCAACGAAAACTTGCATGATAAGCTTGATAACTTGTATAGTGCTAATGATGATTTGAAGCTTGAGATTAACTCTCTCACATCTAGCACTAGGGAGCTCAAAGCCTCTCTTAAGCAAGCCAATGAGAAACATGATAAGCTTGAGAGGTCATCCCAAGAGCTCCTCACAAGGTTTAACTTGCTAAAAGATGACTACAACCAAGTGAAAAGTGATCATGGCACACTAGTGGTAGCAAATGAATTACTTACTCAAGATCTTACACATGTTGCTACTAACCTGTGTGCTAAGTGTGCAAGTGCTACCTCTTGTGATATCGAGCTTGGTGATGTGGCTCTTGAGCAAATTGCAAAGTGCAAGGGCAAGAGAGTTGTAGAAGCCGACAAGTATGATGATTATGTGAAGATGAGTGAAGAGAACTCAAAGCTCAAGGAAGAGCTAATCAACCTCAAGGCAAACAAGCCCTTCACCATCAAGCTGGCTCAAGAAGAAGACAAAGATGCTATTACCTTGATCAACTCTCTCCGAGAAGAAATTTCCAAGCTCAAGAATGACAAGACCAAGCTTACAAGTGGCCTTGAAAAGTTCACCAAGGGCCATAATCTCCAAAGTGAGCTTCTAATGAGCACCGTCATGAAGAGTGACAAGACCGGTATTGGGTACAAGGAGAACCAAGTGATGAAGGACAAGGTCAAGATTGAAGCCAAGAACAAGTACAATGGCTACAATCAAGAGAAGCCAAAACCGAAGCCTAAGAGGTGTTTTGGATGTGGACAAATTGGTCATCTATCATTTCAATGCAAGACTCCACTTCCCAAGACCTTGCCCAAGCACACTAGGCCATTTGCTCATGATGCTCACTATGTCATCAACAAAGATTCCAAGGGTAGACCACTTGTGGTGTTTCTTGGACCACCAATGAAGAACAAGCCTAGGGTTCTTTGGGTTGCTAAGGAGTTGGTTGACAAGGCAATGGGGCCCCGCACTAAGGGGGTTCCCAAACAACAAGCTTAACTCCAAGTTGCTTGTGTGTAGGTGAACTACAAGACCGGTGGGAGCCATTGGGTAATTGATAGTGGTTGCACTCAACACATGACCGGCGACCCCCGGATGTTTACCACACTTGATGAGGATTGTGCAAATCAAGACAAGATTACTTTTGGGGGTAATTCAAAGGGCAAAGTTCAAGGCTTAGGCAAAGTGGCTATCTCCCAAGATCAATCAATCTCAAATGTCTTGCTAGTACAATCATTGAGCTTCAACTTGCTATCGGTTGGTCAACTTTGTGATCTCGGGTTTCATTGTCTCTTCACACCAAATGAGGTGATTGTGACCAAGATTGAAGATTCATCAATGATATTCAAAGGGTTCCGGCACAACAACCTCTACTTAGTGGACTTCACTTCCAATGAAGCAAACTTGCAAGCATGTCTATTCTCCAAGAATTCTTTGGGTTGGCTATGGCATAGAAGATTAGCTCATGTGGGCATGTCAACCTTGAAGAAGCTAGTCAAGAAGGAAATGGTTAGAGGAATCAAGGATGTGGTGTTTGAGAAGGACAAACTTTGTAGTGCATGTCAAGCCGGCAAGCAAGTGGCAAACACTCATCCAACCAAAGCTTTCATGTCAACCTCAAGAGTCCTAGAGTTACTTCACATGGATCTATTTGGCCCTACCACCTATGCTAGTCTTGGAGGAAATCTCTATTGCTTAGTGGTAGTGGATGACTACTCTCGGTACACTTGGGTGTTCTTTCTTCAAGACAAGGGAGAGACACAAGGCATCTTCAAGAAGTTTGCTACAAGAGATCAAAATGAATTTGATGTGAAGATCAAGAAGATTAGAAGTGACAATGCCACCAAGTTTGTGAACACAAAGATTGAAGATTATTGTGATGAAGTTGGGATCAAGCATGAGGTGTCCGCCACATATACTCCACAACAAAATGGTGTCGTAGAGAGGAAGAACCGGACACTCATAACTCTAGCAAGGTCTATGCTTGATGAGTACAACACTCCCGAGAAGTTTTGGGCGGAGGCAATCCACACCGCTTGCTATGTGGCAAACCGTCTCTTCGTCCAAAGGCTACTAAAGAAGACCCCCTATGAGCTTGTCAATGGGAAGAAGCCGGATATTTCATTCTTCCGGGTGTTTGGTTGCAAGGTGTACATCTACAAGAAGCGCCAACACTTGGGTAAATTCCAACGGCGGTGTGACATTGGTTTCCTTGTTGGTTATTCACTTAAATCCAAGGCATACCGTGTATTTAACAAAGCCACCGGCTTAGTTGAAGAAACGTATGACTTGGAGTTTGATGAAACTAATGGCTCCCAAGGAACGCTTGAGGATATTGATGTAGGTGATGAACCCTTGAGGGAGGCAATGAAGAATATGCCAATTGGTGCTATCAACCTGCAAGAGGTGGAAGAAGTTGAATATGAAGCAAATCAAGATCCTTATCCACCTCACACGCCTCAAGTTGATGAAGGAGATCAAGTGAGAGAAGCTCAAGAAGACACTCAAATTCCTCAAGATCAAGCCGAGGCCGAAGCAAGCAATGTTGAAGCACCCCATCCTCATCCTCAAGAGACAAATAGAAAATCAACATCCATCCTTCAAGCTCACCCCCATGATCAAATCATAGGGAGTCCATCAAAGGGAGTAATGACTCGCTCTAGACTTGCATCTTATGTTGAACATCACTCGTTTGTTTCCTTTGTTGAGCCTACTAGTGTAGAAGAAGCACTTGCGGATCCGGATTGGGTGAATGCCATGCATGAAGAACTCAACAACTTCACCTGGAACCAAGTGTGGACACTTGAAGAGAAGCCGAAGGATGCAAGAATCATTGGCACCAAGTGGGTGTTTAGGAACAAGCAAGCTGATCAAGGCGTGGTTGTGAGGAACAAAGCAAGATTGGTGGCAAAGGGGTTCTCTCAAGTAGAAGGACTTGATTTTGGAGAGACCTTTGCTCCGGTTGCAAGACTTGAAGCCATCCGTATCCTTTTGGCGTATGCTTCACATCACAAAATGAAACTCTTTCAAATGGATGTGAAGAGCGCCTTCTTAAATGGTTTCATTAATGAACATGTTTATGTCTCACAACCTCCCGGGTTTGAAGACCCAAACTTGCCTAATCATGTGTATAGGTTGTCCAAGGCACTCTACGGATTGAAGCAAGCTCCAAGAGCTTGGTATGAGAGGCTAAGGGACATCCTAATCAAGAAGGGCTTCAAGATCGGGATCGTCGACACTACACTATTCACCAAGAAGCTTAATGGAGAGATCTTTGTTTGCCAAGTATATGTCGATGACATTATATTTGGGTCAACAAACCAAGACCATTGCAAGGAATTTGGTGACTTGATGTCCAAGGAGTTCGAGATGTCAATGATTGGCGAGCTAACCTTCTTCCTCGGCTTTCAAGTGAAGCAAATGAGAGAAGGGACCTTCATCTCTCAAGAAAAGTACACTTATGATCTACTTAAGAAGTTCAAGATGGAGGATTGCAAGCCAATCAAGACCCCAATGCCAACCAATGGGCATCTCGATATCGATGAGGGAGGTAAACCGATTGACCAAACTCTTTATCGCTCTATGATCGGTAGTTTACTTTACCTCACCGCTTCTAGGCCGGATATCATGTTTAGTGTGTGTATGTGTGCTAGGTTTCAAGCAAACCCTAAGGAGTCGCACCTTTGTGTGGTTAAAAGAATCCTTAGGTACTTAAGGCACACCCCTAGCATGGGTCTTTGGTATCCCAAAGGAGCTCCCTTCCAACTAGTTGGCTATTCCGATTTGGATTATGCCGGGTGCAAGGTTGATAGGAAGAGTACCTCCGGCGGGTGCCACATGCTGGGAAGATCACTTGTTTCTTGGTCGTCAAAGAAGCAAAACAGTGTGGCATTGTCAACCGCCGAGGCGGAATACATTGCCATGGGAGCAAGTTGTGCACAAATCTTATACATGACCCAAACACTCTTTGATTACGGCATGTTTTTAAAAGAAGTTCCACTTTTGTGTGATAATGAAAGCGCCGTAAAGCTTGCTAACAACCCGGTTCAACACTCTCGCACCAAGCACATTGATATTCGCCATCACTTTCTTAGAGATCATGTGGCTAGGAAAGACATCACACTAGTTGGAGTTAAGAGCGAAGATCAATTGGCGGATATCTTCACCAAACCACTCGATGAAACAACCTTTTGTAGGTTGAGAAGCGAGTTGAATGTGCTTGATCACTCTAACTTCACTAAAAGATGAGCTTGTGTGAATCATGCATTCATATGTAATATAACTTGTTTAATTTGGTAATGCACATAGGCTTGGCTAATGCGGTTAAGATAACCGCCCTCGAAGCGTGTGACAAAGCTTAACCGCGGTTTAAACTTGCAAGCAACCTAGATTCAAATTCTGTTTTGCATTGCATTTGCATAAGTGTTGCTTCTTCGTTTCTTTTTGGTTAAGTTTGTTGGTCATCATTAGGTTCAACACTTAGGGGGAGCAATTCAACGCTCTAGCTTCAGCTAATACCCCTCTAGTGCCCCTATGGTGACCCTTGGATCTTTATTGAACTATTTTCTTATGAAAACTAATTCTAGCCTATGGCAAACTACTTCTAAAATTGAGGGTTTGAGAGATGGTTCTTACGTTAAGTCCAACAAGTGTTCCTCTTTGCTCTTTTGTGTTGGTACTTGGCTAAGAGAAAAGATTGGAGAGAAAAATAGGAAAATTCAGAGCAATATTAAGCACCGGACCACCCTCCGGACCACTCTGCATTGGTCCGACGCAGTGGTTCGACGCCCTGTCCCTCACTGCATAAATCTTTCCCAACCAAAGAATCCGTCGGACCAGTGTCCGACGCTGCACCGGACCAATGTCAAGTTGTCCGGTGCCTCTGTCATTCTGATCTGTTCACCGTCGGACCAGTCCGGTGCTCCATCAGACTAGTCCGGTGAGTCGTCCGGCGTAGTAGTCCGGTGGTCGGTTGCTCACTGGATTCCCTTCTCTGGTACCATCGGACCACCCGTCGGACTAGCCACCAGACCAAGCGGAGTGGTCCGACGCGTTGAATTTTTGCGGATAACCCCCGCGTTCACGTCTGTCTCGGCAGTTCCTCTGTTTCCGTCCGTACGCCGTCACAACCCATCTCTCCGCCGCAGCTCTGCCCTAGCCTCGCCGCCGCACCATTGCCGCCGAAGATCTTCCTCCACTCAGCTCCGCCGCCACTCCGCCACTCCGCCTACGCCAGTTGCTGCGCCCCGCCGCAGTAACGCCGCCGCCCTGCGTTGTCCACTGCTCCGCCACCGCCCACCTCGCCGCTGGGAGAAACCAACCCCTCGCCGGCGTCCTCTACCACCCTGCCAAGCTTGCCACACTAGGGTTTACCCCTCTCCGTCCATTTTCTTTGCTCCTGCATATACAAAGCCTAGGGTTTGCCCTAACCCTAGGAGGGCTTCGCCGTCTTCGTTCTCGAACGAAATCGGGTTTCGACGTGTTCGCCCTCGACCGTTCATCGTCTTCGACGTCTTCGTCCGCGACTGTTTCGTCGTCGTCGACTCCGTCGCTTCGCTTCTAGGGTATGGTTTCGGTTTACGATATCGCGTTTTGTCGAGTCGTTAATTGAATTATGCCCTAGGTTTATTCCTTGAAAATTCATATTCGATCCAATTCACTAAATTCAATTGCCAATTGTAATTCGCAACTGGTATATCCCGTTCAGAGAGTGCTTTGGTACTTGAGATTGCTCTAAATAGCTACGCTTTCTTACCTCAGCAGTCAGTGGCAGTTAAACTCGGGGCAAAGCTCGCGAGTAAGGATTGAGGCAAAGCCTCAGAGGTTCAGTCCAGTGGCTTGGAGGCCCCTCTGACAGTTGTGCTTGTGATTTGATCAGTTGACAGTGATTCTTATAGCTTTCAGTTGTGGGCAGTGGTTCTGACAGTTGACAGTGATCTTGTGATTGTGAGTGGGCAGTGGTTCTTTGCTTGATCAGTATGACTCGCAGTACTCGTGCTCACGCAGCTGGTTGACTCCAAGACTAGTACTCATTACGGTAATCATCAACCCAATCTTCATCTGTGTTGTTTGAATGCAAGGGTGAGCACATACGTACTCAACAAATATAACATGGGGTTTATGAAGCTCAAAAGGGTATGCATGGTTCGTAGCGGTAAGCATTTTAAGTAGATCAAATTCATATTAATATCAACAATTACCAAGGTAAATGCACAAGCTCAAATATCCATGATCATAAAGTAAATGACAATAATATACAATAAATAAATAACACTTGCATAAGCCACATAGAAACAAGAACCCAATAATTCTGTGAGTTTTCCGAGCCGCTCGTGTCCGTGAGCACGGCTATCATGATAGTTTATTAACTCTGATCAGAGGTGTACAACTTTACCCACGAGTCGTGTTTGCCCATATGCCCGGGATCATGACTCCCAAAACACTACCGAGGTGAACGGGCAGGGTACACTATGAAACCTTTCAAGGGTTCATCTAACAAGTTAGGGCCGCCAGGTTTCCATGGCAAGGAGATATAGAGCCAACCTGTCCACGGTCACACTCCTTCGCG
Source organism: Microstegium vimineum (assembly GCA_022036555.1). Lineage (NCBI taxonomy): Eukaryota > Viridiplantae > Streptophyta > Magnoliopsida > Poales > Poaceae > Microstegium > Microstegium vimineum. Next base: position 26,995,282 of record CM039133.1, on the reverse strand, counting down.
GCTGGCCCGAAGATTAGGAACCACACTATACCCGTCTCGGCACACCCCTTTCGCACCAAAAAGGTAACCACTGAACAAGCTAGAAAAGGTCCCCATGCTGAGCTAAAGCCAGAGCCATATAGCCCTCGTGGTTGTACTGTATATCCCAGATTTTGCCGACAAATAAGCTCCTATAATCCAATGTTGCTAAAAAGCGAGTTTTACCATTATTGCATATAGTCATTAACAAATTAAGATCATGAACATCGGGTATGAGTGCTAGCAATGCTAATCATATATGGTGGATCAAAACATAGGTGACAAGGTATTCAGGATAACAAACACTAGGATCAAACTAAGGTAAACAAGGAATCATGCATATGAGTTATATTAATGGTGAATAGGTCAACAAGGACAATCCCATGTTATACTTGCCTTCTTCGAAGAACTCTTGCTGGTCCTGCTGATCTTGATCAAGAAAGAACTCCGGCTCTTCAACGGGAAGCTCAACGTCTATACCGATCAACAAGCAACACCATTCAACCAACGGTAATCATACACGAAGCAAACAAAGCTATGATTAGAACAGTACACCAACAGTAATAAAATGATATGAAAATTTTATAAAACTAATCTACGCATCGCTATGATCACATCGATGTTTCGTTCACGAAAAACGGAGCTAGAACGACGAAGATATGAATTAAATAGGGTTTTCTATTGAAAGATATTGATTTACAATTAATCACGAAATTAAACTTTTTCAAAATCAACTAACAGTGGTATTAATATAAAGAGAATTTTATTATGAACCTAACGCAATTTGAATGGACGAAAACGGGTTTAAAATGAGGAAGTTATGAAGTTTTGAAATCAAATGGCAATTCTGTAATTAGGATTTTTCATTTTAAAACAAATTAAAATCTGCCCGAAAGGAAAATACGCTTTCGGAAGAAGGAAAGCGCGTTCTGAGAATACGCCAAAGGAGCGCGGGTTGAGCCCTGAGATTTTCCAGGGTCTCTTTAGCAAATTTGCAGGGCGAAAAGGTATGAGCGTTTCTGGATCGTTGGATCTCGGATGATCGGCTCTGATTAGAACTGGGGAGGGACAGAGGGCTCGGCCGCGTCCATAAGAGGGCAGGGAGGGTGCCGCGGCCGTTCCGCCATGGCCGCCGCATGGAGCTCGGCGGCGCGGGGCGCTAGGGGCACTCGGGCCGAGAAAAAACGAAGCCGAGGGGCTCAGAAGGGAGAGGGGGTGAGCGCGACCTCACCTGGATGCGTGCGCGGACGAGGGGGGTCACTGAGGCGGCTGACGACGTGCTCAGGCGGGCTCGGCCACACTGTGCGTGACGGCAAGCTGGTGAGGGCAGGGAAACACAAAATCGAGCACGGGGAAAGATTCACGGGGTTCCCAACCTTGTCAAAGAGGAGAAGGGAGGCCTGAGCGGGACCGCGGAGCTTGAACTCGCGTCAATGGCGGGGGCAGGCTCTGTAACCGCGGCAGCGGCACTGTGGAGCTCTTCTGCGTGGCGGCGGTTGCCACAAGATGGGAAATAGGAGGCGGTGGGGCTTATGGGCGCAATCCCGAGCTAATAAAGGAAGGATTCCCGCGGAAATCGGGCGGGGATCGATTCGGTCACGGGATTTCGCCGTGCTCTGCTCGGACTCGGAGGGGAAGGCGATGACATGTGGGCCAGAGAGGTCAGTGACCGAGAGGGAAAGGAAAGGGAGTGTGCGGGCTGATGGGCGGGGACATCCTGTTAGCGGCTCAGGGAGGGAGAAACGGTTCCCCTTTGGGCCGTCGGCCGTCGGCCCAAGAAAGAAGGGGAAAGGGGAAAGCCGGTTCGGCTGGGCCAGGGGAAAGGAGGGAAGGGCACTGGGCCGGGCGCAGAAAAAAAAAAGAAAAGGCCTGCTGCAAAGGAAGCAGTGGGCCAGAAGAGAGAAAAAGAATAGAAGAGATTTTCCAATTCCAGAAATTGAATTTGCAATTAAATTTCAAAGCATTTTCAAATATAGATTTGAAGTATACTTGGGTAGATTTTCAAACCACTCAAAACAAAATCTCAAATGCACCAGCATGAATGCTCAAAGTGTTTCTAAATGACATTTTTATTTTCCCAAATATTCATTGATTTTCCCACTATGTTAAATGCATAGCAATAAAGCATAAATAAATAAATTTTACTCTATTTCGAAAACATGCAATTTTCGGAGTGTTACACTGGGTCCGGTGGTGATGCTCCTCCTCCTCCACGTCCTTCCAGAGATAAGGGCAAGAAGCCAGTGGTTGAGAAAGCCAAGAAGAAGAAGCGCCAGCTCACAGAGGCTGAGAAAGCCGAGGCAGTGGCCGATGCAGCGGACCGCGCAAAGCGAGGCGGTCGCCGAGATACCGTGAGACTCGGCACCCCTCCGCGAGATCTTCCCACTTCTCCTCCAGCTGGGTCACACACTGAGGACACTCCCCAGGAGCCAGAGCTTGTCACTAAAGCTCTGGGGACACCGTTGGCACCTAGTTCATGGGGGCGTTCCACTCGCTCCCAGTCTGCTCAGTCACCTTAGTCAGCGGCTCCCACAGCAGCTTCAGCCTCAGTTCACCTCGATCTGAGGAATCTTACGGCAAAGCAAGTAAAGAAGCTCAGATTTGTTGCTCTAGAGAAGTGGTGTCCGGATCAGAGAGACCCCAGAGCCTCACCAGGTTGGCATACACCTCTCATGGAGGATTTCTACCGAGCAGCTCAGTTGACTAGCATTCAGATATGACCACACAGGGTTTGCTCCCTAGAGAGCATAGTTGAGCTAGCAGGTGAGGAGATCAGGCCGTTCTTGACTTACCAGCCAGGACTCGCCGATTTACTCGGGCGTTCTGGTAACTATATAGAACGATGGGTCAGAGAGTTCTATGCTTTAGTTTGGGTCGATCCGGACCACAAGTTTGTGCAGTACACCTTCAGAGGCGAGAGGTACAGGCTATACTTGACCAGACTCAGAGAGATCTTTCTCTTCCGTCAGGAGGGTGGTGAGTTTGACCTACACTACGAGTGCTACCGAGGAGCCTCAGTGCCTCGCAGAGCTCGAGGAGGTCGTACGTTGTCAGTGCAGGAGATGGCTCCTCTGTTCAAGCCACCCTTCTCAGAGGGCTCCAGGCGTAGCCCCGCAGAGCTTAGGCCTACAGTTCATAGATTGAACGAGGTGCTCCGTCGTACTCTGCTACCTCGCACGGGCTACAAGGAAGGATTGACCAACATGCAGCAGCTTCTCCTTCAGGCCCTGGTATCTCAGACACCATTCGATATTGCAGATTTTCTAGTGTCAGAGATAGAGGATGTGATAGCAGATGGCATGAGGGCCCGATGACAGTTTCCCTATGCTCACTGGATCTCTTCGATTATTGCTATTGAGCTAGAGGGAGCACACCCTGGACTCCATGCTCTATTGGATCAGTCGCCGACTTCTTTCCTAGATTACAGAGTCCTGGGGTCGTTTGATAGCCGGTTTGGATACCGGGTCCTCCGACTTGTCAGAGAGAGGACAACACCAGCTGACAGAGCAGAGGTTGATGCTCAGGATGAGGCCATTCGTGGTGTTGAGCAGCAGGAGCTCCATGGTCTAGATACTGGAGCTGATGTGACTCCTGAGGATACTTCCGATAGCTCAGACGCCAATTTCCAGCCGGTTCCACAGATTCCCCCACGGGCTCACGACACTGAGGCTGGTGGCTCTGCCTCTGCCACCGAGACGATGATGCTCAAGCTCCTTGACAGAATGAATGAGCAGCAAAGTTCTCTAGTCATTGCAGTCACACAGGTTCAGCAGCGCCAGGACGAGATGCAGCGACAGTCAGAGGAGCGTCACTTCGAGATGCAGCGACAGATGCTCGCTATGCAGCTAGAGTCTCAGCGCCTTCAGTTACAGTCCTAGCAGCTGCAGCAGCAGAACATGGCATTTATGGCACACATGATGAAGTGGACTGGCGCTCCTCGGTTTAGGGTTTAGGGTTCCCTGCAGCGCCACAGATACAGATGATGAGCACGTCTCAGCCCTCACAGTCAGTTGGGCAGCTAGGAGGGCCACAGTTCTCAGTAGGACCCTCAGTTGGCCCTTCAGTGGCCCCTATGAGCTCCGCCGGTCTGTCAGTCACTCCCACCCCAGCCATACAGTCCAGTGGATTTCAGGGTGCTGGATTGACCACCCCGTTCCAGTCACCGGCGACTCAGATGACTCAGTGGTTGGATACCTTTGGACCCACTCAGCAGTTCACCCCTCTCACTACAGGATTCAGTCCACTTACCGCTACGATGGGTGCTACTGCTAGAGATCTGTCAGCGTCCTTCAGTGACATTACCGGTCAGCCGTCCCCCACTGGTCCTCAGATAGCAGCAGAGGTCGAGGCCGAGCTTGTAGCACCGACAGCCGATCAGCACCGCTCCTCAGTAGCTTCCTCCGAGGCTACACACGACAGTCGGGCTCCAGCCGTGTCTACCCCTCTGACAGCTGCAGTCGCTACCGATGCTACAGTTGTCACCTCTACTCCAGTCCAGCCTTAGCATCTCCGGTTCTTCAGACTCCAGACGAGTGAGTGCATGAGGCACCACCGGTCACAGCAGCTCCTGAGGCTCCCGCAGAGACACTAGCACCGGTTACCGCTCCTACTGCTTCTCCAGCTACTGCTCCCGAGTCTTCGACCGCAGCAGACCTGTCAGCTTCCGACCCCCAGACCGCTTCACTACCAGCTACAGACACTCAGGGGGAGGATTCAGATGATGAGGAATATCTGGCAGCTTTCAGGGTGCTTGACTGGTCCACGACTGCTTCCACTCCACCTCCAGACGCTTAGTTTAGGTGTTTCGACGCCAAAGGGGGAGAGGGAGAGTCGAGTAGATGGGCTAGCTTTAGGGGGAGCTAGTAGGACTCGTTCTTTTGATGTGTATAAACTCTATTGCATCATGCATCACGTTTACCGTCTTATTGCATTGTATGATATGTGTGATGGTTGAGACTTGATGGTTGTGTGACATGTGTGGACATTCATATATATATATCATGTCACTTGGTTATGCTATATTGCTTCCGCGCTAATCTCTGATCTTTTGGCTATAGCATATCCTTTTTGAAATCAAGTACTATGCTCATCTCATATCTTTTGTGCTTGTCATGGCTTGAATGGTTAGGCATGTACTTGTCTTTCTCTTAACTAACCCATGCCTATCTCATGTCAAGTCATGTTTTCTCTTATCAAAATTCACTCTTTATTCTCTACTCGAGCTTGTATTGTCGTCAATCACCTAAAAGGGGGAGATTGTAGAATCATGGACCCTTGTGTTTAGGCGATTAACGACAATGCTAGATCACTATGACTAACGTGTGTTTTGCAGAGACAAAGTCATTTATGTTAGGTCATGAGTGATGTATTTTGAATGGGCTTAATGGATATTCATGCCCCCAAGATGAAAATCGTTTCGGTTGCAAAGGATGGAGATACACGACGAAGACTAGGCTAGTTCTTAGTGCCGTAAGGTTGAGAAGGGCACTAAGTATAGCTAGGGCTTTTGTTTTTCCTTTGACCCTACTATAAAGGGGGGTATGAGGTTAGTAGCTTGACCTAGGAGAGTTTAGGAAAGTGGGTATATGCACACTTGTCACAACTAGTCCTAGAGACCTTGCTTTCAGCCCTTGACAAACCCTAGAAATGGTAGGACCAAAATCCCTTAAGAAACCTCAGCAAAAACGGTTGAAAAAGAGGGAGAAAGAGGCTCCGGACCACTCTGCTAAGTGGGCGTCGGACCAAGGAGAGTGGTCCGGTGGTCCCTGACTTAGGCAGTTTTCCAGCTCAAGGAGCTCCGGACCACCTGTCTGGAAAGCACCGGACCATAGGAGAGTGGTCCGGTGGCTTGGGTCAGAGAGACAGAGGGCTCCAGACTAGTCCGACGGTTAGTCCGACGTCTAGTCCAACGCCTCCTGACAGGGGTTTGAGTTTATGCAGAGAGCACCCTGGCTCCGGACCAGAGCGTTGGACCAGGGCACCGGACCAAGGAGAGTGGTCCGGTGGTGTGTAAAAGAGAGAAAGGTTTTCACTCAGAGAGCACCGAGGCTCCGGACCAGTGTGTCGGACCAAGCAGAGTAGTCCGACAGTGACTGAGTTTGAAACGAGAGTGAGCTCCGGACCAGTGTGCATGGTCCGGTGGTGTGAGGTCCGGACTAGTCCGATGGCTACGCAGAGAGAAGAAAAAGTGAAAAACAACTAGTTTTGGAGGTGGGGACTATTTATAGTTGCCCCCTTGGTCCTTAGAGTGACTCTTGGCAATTGTTTCAGCTGGTGACACCTTGAGAAATCTTTTGGAGAGCCAAGAGGCTAGTGAGGGAGAGATTAGAGAGAGTTCATCTTGTTCTTCCCTCCTAGAGTGATTAGGAGTGACTTGTGTGCATCCATCCACCTTCCTAGCCTTGAGTGAGTCAAGTGAAGGTCTTGAGCTTGTTACTCTTGGTGTTCGACAGCACCTAGACGGTTTGGTGGTGTTCGGAGGAAGTGACCGCCGGGAGATTGTTGGCGGCTCTTCTCCAAGCTCTTGTGATCGGTTGTGGGCGATTCACCGAGCCGGAGTGGCGAAGAATCAGCCCGTAGAGAGCACTCTACCCTTGCGCGGGTAGAGGGGGAGCGATACCTTGCGAGGTGCTCCAACGAGGACTAGGGGGCTGTGTCGACACCTCGATACCTCGGGGAAAAATCGCTGCGTCCATGAGATTTTCTTTTCCCTAGCTCTTTACATTTCTGTCTTGTTTTTACTTTCCTACTAGAATTGCTTAGGTTGTTTTTAATTCCTATGAACTGCTACCGCTTTCTAGTTAGGACACACGGACGGTAGGCACTAGGGGGTGATTGGCATTTGATAGGTTTTTATATTTGCTTTAGAAATTTAAAACAAGCCCAATTCACCCCCCCTCTTGGGCATCTTGATCCTTTCAAGCGGTCACCTAGAGTAGGCTTCCAATCATAGACCGATACAACTTTTGATCCATCATATTTCCACTAGCATCACTATCCAAGTGTCCATTAATGCCTTTTGAATCTTCTAAGACAAACTTCTTCATCATATCTTTGATATACTTGCCTTGACTCACAAAGGTGTCATTCTTCAATTGCTTGATTTGAAGACCAAGGAAGTATCTAAGTTCACCAATTATTGACATTTCAAACTCATTTGCCATCATCATACCAAACTCCACAAAAATTTTGATTGGTTGAACTGAATATGATGTCATCAACATAGATTTGTAGCAGAAATAGATCCTTGCCAAGCTTCTTGGTGAAGAGCGTAGTATCAACCTTCCCCATGATGAACTCTTTAGAAAAGAGGAAATCCCTCAATCTTTCATACCATACTCTAGGTGCTTGCTTCAAGCCATATAAAGCCTTTCTCAACTTTTACACATGGTTGGGCTTCTTGTCATCTTCAAAGCCGGGAGGTTGCTCAACCTATACTATCTCATTGATATAGCCATTCAAGAAAACACTCTTCACATCCATTTGGTATAGCTTGATGTTGTGTGCACATGCATAGGCAAATAGGATTCTTATTGACTCTAATCTTTCAACCGGTGCATAAGTTTCTCCAAAGTCAAGACCCTCAACTTTAGTGTAACCTTGAGCTACCAATCTTGCTTTGTTTCTCACAACTATACCATCTTGTTCTTGCTTGTTCCTAAATACCCATCTTGTGCCAATCACATTGTAGTTCTTGGGTCTTTCAACTAGCTCCCAAACTTGATTTCTTGTGAAATTGTTGAGCTCTTCATGCATTGCATTGACCCAATCAACATCTTGTAGGGCTCTTCAATCTTTGTTGGCTCTATGGATGATACAAATGAGTAGTCCTTACAAAAGGATGCCAATCTTGATCTTGTTTTAACACCACTTGTAATGTCTCCAACTATTTGATCAATGGGGTGATCTCTTGCTATGTTGGTTGGTTGGAGGATAGGAACTTGATTGCTTGAGCTTGGATAAGATGAACTAGCAACTTGTTGATCTTCCATTTGAGAACCATTAGCTTGCACATTGGGTGCGTTGAACACTTGATCTTTGTCATCTTCAATGTCAATCACTTGTCTTGGCTGAATATCAACAATATCCATGTTCTTCATAGCCTTTGACAATTCAGGTCCACTCACATCTTCTTGATTCTCATTTTCAACATGAGAACCATGGGTTTCATCAAATTCAACATCATGAACCTCCTCAAGCACACCACTAGCGGAATTCCATACTCTATAGGCTTTGCTTGTGGTTGAGTAACCAAGTAGGAACCCTTCATCACATTTCTTGTCAAACATCCCAAGTCTTGTGCCTTTTTTCAAGATATAGCATTTGCAACCAAACACTCTAAAGTATGCAATGTTGGGCTTTCTTCCATTCAGTAGCTCATATGGTGTCTTCTCCATCATTGGGTGACAATATACTCGGTTGCTAGATTAGCAAGTGGTGTTGATAGCTTTGGCCCAAAAGGAGTGACTCACATTGTACTCACTAAGCATAGACCTTGCCATATTAATCAATGTTCTATTCTTCCTCTCAACAAGGCCATTTGATTGTGGAGTGTACTTGCCCGAGAATTGATGCTTGATTGCACATTCTTCACAAAGCTCATCAATTCTTATATTTTTGAATTCACTACCATTGTCACTTCTCACTTTCTTGATGGTGGTCTTAAACTCATTGTGGCATCTCTTGACAAAAGATTTGAATGTAGCAAATGTATCACTCTTGTCATTGAGAAAGAATACCCAAGTGTATCTTGTAAGATCATCCACTATCACAAATCCATACTTGTTGCCTCCAATACTAGTGTACGTTATTGGTCCAAAAAGATCCATGTGCAACAACTCAAATGCTCTACTAGTGCTCATCATGCTTTTCTTGGGATGGGTGTTACAAACTTGTTTGCCGGCTTGACAAGAGCTGCAAAGTTTGTCCTTCTCAAACACAACATCTTTCAAGCCTCTTATTAATTCATGCTTAATCAATATATTCAATTGCTTTATTCCAACATGACCAAACCTTCTATGCCATAGCCAACCCATACTTGATTTAGTGAGCACGCAAGTTGACAATTGAGACTCACTAGCATTGAAATAAACTAGGTAGAGGTTCTCATATTTAAAGCCCTTTAAGATCATGTCTGAACCATCTACACTAATGATATCAACATCATCTACCCCAAATATGCATTTGAATCCAAGATCACATAATTGAGCCACAGATAGCAAATTGAAGTTCAAGCTCTCAACTAGCAAGACATTGGATATGCTCAAGTCATTGGATAATGCAATCTTACCAAATCCCTTGAGCTAGCCCTTTCCATTATCATCAAAAGTAATACTGTCAATGCCATCATTGGTGTTGGAGTTGATTGATTTGAACATTTCTAGAATCCCCGGTCATGTGTTGAGTGCACCCACTATCAAGCACTCAATGCCTTCCTCCGGCTTTGTAATTGACCTACAAAACAAATTAGTTCTTCTTAGGTACCCACACTTGTTTGGGTCCTCCAAAGTTAGTGACCAAGGATTTTGGCACCCAAATTGCCTTCTTCTTTGGGCCAACAATGGGTGTACCAACATACTTAGCCATGATACCCTTAGCACTTTTGGTAAGCATATAACAAGAATCAAAGTGCATAGAGGTTGCTTTAGCAAACTTGGTTTGGCTCATGTTAAGTTTGCAATATTGGTGAACATGCCCCACTTGCTTGCAACTATTGCAATACCGATCATTGCTTCTCACAAAGCTAGGCTTTGGAGTTACAAAGGCCGACTTGACATTCTTGGGGGTATAGCCTAATCACTCTTTGTTGATGAGGACATCACCATGCTGGACACGTATACGCCATCGTCTTTTCCAAATTGCAACTCATCTCCAACTCAGCTGCCACGTCAACTTCGAGTCTGGTTCGGAGTCACGGACCAGCAAGGAGTAAAACGGACGCCCAGGATGCATATGGACTCCATTTTTGATGATTCACCCACGGATGGAAAGATAATTTCATAAGGAAACCTATGGAGTTGGCTTAAGGTCCAAATTCCTTCTAAGTCATCGGAAAACCTCAAAACAACTCAGCGTCCAGAATCTGTTCCGGTGTTGCGTCACTGTTTTTGGTCTGTTGGGCCGTGTATCCTTGTTGAGCCCATTAGGGGGGCGCGTCCAGGGGTGGCGACGACCCTTAGACCTATATAATCAGCCTCCGCCGCTCTCGTTAGGGTTTGGGGTTTTGTTTTAGAGTTTAGTTTTCCATCAAGAAACTGAATCGTTCATTGTAACTGTGTCGATTATTCGTTTTACAGTGATCCAGGGCCCTTGTTCTTGATCTCCTCCACTGTTTCGTTTAGTCCTTTGGAACCGAATTCTTTGAACCCTCTATATTGATATTCGCATCATTCATATTTGCAATTTCAGATTGCATATTTATACCTTCTTGCTTGTGTTCTTCGATTCGCTTGCAGGGAAAGCCTTATTGGCGAGGTCAATCAAGTTGTGCTTGGTTGATAACCAACAAAGCAGTGGTGTAATGGTTGCAGGATTCGAATCGTGTCTGATTTGAAGCCGGATCGCCAACGTTGAGATCTCCACCAATCGAATTTATCAGTTACCTCACGGAAGATCAGACCACTCCTCATCAATTGGTATTGTTTGTATTTCTTATGACTATTGGATAAATCCACAAGCGCACAGATGATACCGTTGTAGCACTTCACCTAGGAGTATTCCAAGGTATCGTAATTTATATTTTCCCAAGGGAAAGATGGGCTAGAAATGATAATCAGAGAGAGATCCTAGAGAGCACCACAATTTAGTACCAACTAGTGTAGAGGGGTAAACAATATATGTGATAGGAACGGTTAATGAATGAAGAAGCTACGATAAATGATACTTAGAACGGACCAGATAGATTAGCTAGGTGGGAGGACACTGAGAGAGTAAAGGGACTCCTAATCAATTCACTCTACTTCAATCTACTTAGCCAATTAACTAGTCTAAACACTATAGTTTGTCTCCTCAATACAAGTATGCTAGGCGAGGGGATAGATCAGTAGGAGGACAAAACTCCTACCGGACCGCGCCCTCTTCTTATGGGGGCCTTACCTTTTAAGAACTTGCCTATAAACATGTGGTGGAATACAACGACTAGACAAGGCTGTCACCTCTTGCTAGCTACCACAAAGAATCCGTGCAACAAGCGATAACCAAGGATAAGATGATGTATAAGCACCACGCTTACACACAACTTACTACTTTGACTACGATCAATAATCAAAGCACCCTATGACAGGCAATGATCGCATACGGGAAAGGTCACAAGGATCACAGACTATGGATGTAAAGACTATTAAAGAGCAAAAGCATATAGCAAGACTATATCTAGTATATTAATGCTCAAAGTAAATACTAAGTAAAGTAGATAGAAAGATATATATTTTATAAGATAAAGTCTTACAAAGAAGGAAAGATACAAGAGCTATACTAGACTCTCTAGAAGACAACTCCGGAAATCCCGAGCACAGCTCGACTCAACTCTAACTGCCACTCTAAACTAACTCCTAGAAAAATTTAAGGAATAGAGCTTGTAGGCTTCTTCACCATGTGTAGAGAGGGGGGTGTGACCCTCTATTTATAGTGAGGGGTGGAGTAGGGCTACTCCATCCCCACGTCAGCGATCCAGGACCTTCAATACTCCACCCTTGGATCCAACTGACCCTTGAACCGACCAAGGGTGGAAGGTGTGGATTTCGACCACGTGTCCTTGCATATGGCGGTTGGAGGGGCCAAACTGACCTAGGGGGGCGGTCGGCCGACCCCCCTATGGTCAATGGGCCCTCCTCTGGCCTCTAGGAGTGGTCCCATTGGCCAGGGACCAGGTGGGAGCCAGGTGGGCCCAGGGGGCCTTTGGCTGTCCTGACCCACTTCTTCCCCCTGGTGTTGGTCCCACTTGTCATTGAGGTTGGTTGTCGGTTCTGAGGTGGTTGTCATGTTTATCTCCTTGATGTGGGCCCGTGGATCCATGTGCTATGCATGTGAGCCATTGAGAGAAAGCATAGAGTGATCCAAGGGTTGGAAATCACTCTGGGATGCTTCTCTTGGATCATGGCCGAGAGGGGAGCCAGGTGGGCCCATAGGGTGGTCGGCCAACCCCTTATGTGGGTGCCACTGGCTCTCCTTTGCTTCATTTCTTCATTCCTGCACTCAAACACTCATGGACATGTGGAACTGGTTATTTGATAAAATATGCTCATGATGTGTTTGTTTATCCTTGATCCTGAGGTTGGTGGCATCATTTTAGTTATGTAAAAGTAGAGCATATTTTGTGCCAACAAGATCCCCAAGCTTAACCTTTGCTCGTCCCGAGCAAACAATCAAACTTAACTCGATGGATGAGGAGTTGCTACTATGCTTCATATTTCAAGAGTACTAAGTCTACAACAATCATACTTCTCTTTTGAATGGAAAAGTTAGCAAGAAAGACTAACCCATATTACCTTAGTCCTTCATGGGGCTTATAGCTTTATTCTTTGTCTTGAGAGGTTGAGAGATAGAACAACTTGACTTGAGCCCTAGTTTTCTCATTCTTTCACAAGTTTCATATCGGAGGTTTTGGAAGATTTTGCAAAAGAAAACTTAGTGTTCCTCAAATGGTACTCTCAAATCGCTCATAAGGTGTATCATTCCTCACCAAGGCATATATCAAATTTTGCCTTCTTTCATCCTATCTCTAAAGCTTGTGTGGAGCTATAGGTAGGGACCAAAGATGTAGCAAACTTACCTTGCATATATTGTAAAGCCAAATTCCGGATCCAAGGGAGAAGTGTCATACTCTTAGATCAAGATGTGCAAGTGTGTGGAAACATGGCAAATGATCAATACTCCTATATTTGGATAATCTCTCTTTCCTAACTTATTATTTTGGGACATAGATATCTTTTTGATTTTTCTATGAGCTTTGAACATGCTCATTAATATATTTTTTTGAGAGAGAGCTTTGGAAGGCTCATAAAATTTGGGACTTTAGAATGCCCCTGAATTTTTCATAATTTTTCATAGTCTATGTCTCATTTGATAGCAACAAACTAGAGAGAGTTTTTCTATGAGAATATGGAGTATGAACTATGTGGAAATGTAAGACATGTTTCTATGTACTTCCAGTGTAGAAGCAGCATGTATATGTGGCGTGTACGTGATCTTGATCTTGGGAGCATGATAAATCTCTCAACAAGGGTCACAAAACTTGACCAAACTCAACACAAAGCAAGCAACTTATGTAGAAAGCTTATATCATGAAAGAGCATGTAAGGCTTTGGTAGGAATTTTCACCATTGAGGAACAAGAAATGTTTTTATCATTTTAATAAATAAAAACTCCAATAGTTATTCTTGCTTAGAACAATATTATAGCAGCTCTTATCTTGTCATATCATGTCTCACAACAACTTAGACTTAGTTACGACATTTGCAACCCACAAAAGTTTGAGGTTCATGATGTTTTCTTTTAAGCCAAGTAATCCATACTTAGAGAAATATCAAGTTGTAAACTAAGTACTAGAGAAACATTTAGTAGAGCAACTATTCATCATTTCCATAGGAGATATTAATTTTCATGAAATATGTGAGAGTGCATTAGAGAAAGTTTTTTTATTTTTTATCATATGTAGATTTTTTTAAATGCAAAGTAAGGATAAGCAAGGAAGTGCATAAATATAAATGGTGAAATTAAAAACTTACCTTAGTGGGGGAGGGAACCTCCCCCAAGCTTGTCCTTTGCTCAATAATGCGGCGGATGTGGATGTTGTTGCCGCCACAAGTCCCAATGCCAATATTGTTCTTCTTGCATTGCTTGGATGTTTTCGGCAGTTTGTTGGACGATGTGTGCTGCCTCATCGTGCTCAACACGCAACTCACCAAAGGTATTGGCGAGATGATCAAATTGTTGTTGCAATTCACGATGCTCCCTTTCTCGTGTGGACGAGAAGGATGCTCATGCTCGTTGCGGACGTGATGGTCAAGGAGGCATGCCACTAGAAGTGTGCATGGAAGATGCATAGTCTTCCTCCTCATCAATAGCTCCTCATGAATGACCACCTTGCTCAAGATGAACAAAGTATAGCCCCTCCTGAGCTCTCCTGTCTGAACCTGCAAAACCTCTTTGTCCAATTCCTTGATCTAAATCAAGGGTTAGCTTACGGGTCCTATACAACTGAAGTTGCCTATTTGGAAGAGGCACCTCAATTGTATGGACACTGTAAATCATTTTAAGTTCACCATTAACATCTCTTTTTAGCATTTGGGTGGATGTAAGATATTCTTCTAAGATTATAGCTATAGGAGCAGAGATGTAAACAAAGGGTTGAGCGCCATTTAGCAGGTTCATGGATTCGGCAAGACAAGTAATTAAAGATGTGAATTGAATAGATTCGTCACTCTCAATTGAACTTTGCCAGAATTCCACTAAGCATTTTACAGGAGAGATTTGAATTTTTTTTACCATGGCATAAAGCAATTTTAATTCCATGTCACTTATCAAGCTAGCATTATTTCCAGGAAACAAAGTCATTTTCATCCAAAGATGCATGAAACGAAGGGTAGGATTATGAATCTCCTCCGGTTTAGGATTTGAGAAATCTTTTAGAGAAGAGATAGAGAACCAAAATTTCCTCTTGTTAAACCTATGCATGGCAGGGTCTGAATCTATAAGGCAAGAATTTTCAAAGCCAAGAGCAGTATTTAGATGACTCCAAGTTATACTATGGCTTTGATTAAACATGCAAAAGGAAATTCCAACATTAGAGACTTGGAGAGAGCATAGGAATTCTATGGTAAGCAACTCGATTCCAAGATCTTCTACTTGCGAAAAGCCAGACCAACCAATAGAGGAAAAGATCGTTTCAAATTCGGTGGTCATACCTGTGTTGAAGAGAAGATTCGGATCCAATATCCTTGTGTGCTCGAAAGATCGATCCCGAAGATATAGATATCTTTGGTACTCTACTTGGTTGAACCCGAGACCACTTTGTTGGTCATAGGTCCCCATTGGGGGCACCATGAATGCCTTGATATGAGGTACCTCCTCCGGCACTTCTTCTTCCTCCTGAGGGAGTTCTTCGGTTTGGAGGTTCTCCCAAGTGTATCATGCAGAACCTCCCCTTCTTCTTCCTTGGGAAGTATCCTCGGATTGGTGGGAGCGACGAGATGAGCTCCCACTCATAGCTTGCTTCATTTTCTTGAATGCGGATGTCAATGGGTTCTTCATCTTTGGAAAGGAAGAGGAAAGACTAGGAGAAGGTTGTGTGTGGAGAGAGTTTCCTTGTTTGCCTTGCGGGGATAGGCTTGAGTTAAGAGAAGCTTGATGAGGGCAAGAGATCTTCTTGTGGACTAGTGAGAGCAGCACTACTTCTCTTGAGAGCTAAGAACTTCTCTTAAATGAAGAGAGGAGAGAGGAAGGCAAGGAGAGACTTGAGCTAGAACTGGATTCTGGTTGAGGTGTGAGGGAATGAGCTCTCCTTGCATGGGGTTTTTGTAACACCCAAAATTTGCATATTTTTGAAATGCATTAAAATGATTTAATAATGTTCCTTTGTTATGCATTTAATATAATTGAAACTATAAATGTTTTGGTATAATAAAATTTGTCATATAGTAACATGTTATGCATTTCAAGCTGGTGCATTGTTTTTCTTGTTTGAGTGGGTTTTGAAAAAAAGTATCCAAAACTATATTGAAAATGCTTTGGAAATTTATTTGAAAATTCATTTCTGGAAATTGCCAAAGCATTTCTTTTTCTCTCCTATTCACTTCTCTCTTCTGGCCCGATCCTCCATCGGCCACAGGCCTGAATCCCTCCCTCCTTCCCTTGCTCGGCCCGACAACCGGCCAAGAGGCCCAGCCCGTAGTGGCCTTCCCCCTCTCCCCCTTTTCCTCTTTGGGTCGACGGCCAAAGCCCAGTGCGGGAGGACCGCACTTCCCTTGCCCTTGCACCACTGACAGCGGAGGCCCACTCGTCAGCTCCCCTGTCTCCCTCTGTCTCTTTCTCTCTGTGCCACCGACCACCCTGGCCCACATGTCAGTTCCTTCCCTCCCTCCTTTCCTTCTTCACCGTGCGTCGACGCAGGGAAACCGGCCGCGAAGCCAGCTTCTTGGAGCATGCCCCCGCACCTTCCTTTCCTTATCTCCCTGTGCTACTGATCTCTCTGGCCCGCAAGTCCGCGCCCTCCCTTTCCCCTGTCTCCTTCCCTCTACCGAACCGAGCGGGGCACGACAGAGTCGAACCCCGATTTCCTTCCCTCTCTTCCCAAATTGCTTGGGATCCCTTGCCCCTTTGATCAACCCGACACTGTATAAGTAGTCCCGCACACCTTCCCGTCTCTGGTTCCCATCTATACGGCCTCGACGCCTCACAACCGAGCCAGCAGAGCCCGCCGCCGCCATTGCTCCCGGTCTGAGCATCCTCGGAACCCGCAGGGCTCCTTCTTCCGTAGGAACGCGGTATGAGACCCCGCGAATCTATTCCCTCGCTCAATTTTGTGTTCCGTTGCCCTCACCGTCGTGTCACCATTCACAGTGAGCTCGCGTCCGCCCCCTTGCGATGTCAGCCGTCTCTGCCCCTCAATCGGCCGCGCCAAACCCTCCGGTGAGCTCGCCGTCTCCTTCTCTCTCTCCCGGTACCACTGGTTCGGTGTTTGATGGCCCGTAGCCTCCGTTCCGATTGCGCCGCCATGCTCCTCGCCGACAGCCATGGAGAGCCGCCGCGCCTGCTTTGTCTCCAACCGGCGCCGCCTCTCACCCTCTTCTTTCTATTCCTGGCCGTCCCCTTCAGATCGGACGAACCGCAGTGACCGATACCCCTTCTGTCCTTCCACTCTAATCTCGGCCACCCAATCCCGATTGGACGATCTGCAGAGGCCGATACCCTTTCGCTCTGCATATTTGCTAAAGAGCCCCTGACTGTTTTCAAGTGTCAACCCGCAGTCCATGGCGCCATACCCGATTACGCCTTTGCTTTTGGAAAGCGTAAACTATGTCGGGATTTCCTTTAATTCGAAAATAAATTAAAATTTCTATTTACAAAATTGCCACTGCTATTCAAATGGCTATAACTCCCTCATTTTAAATCCAAATCGCTCCGTTCAAGTTGCGTTAGATCCGTATTTTCTTGCTCTATCCAGTAGTATAGTTTTCATCTATGTTGATTACTTTTAAAAATCAAAGAAAATTATTTCTGTAGTGCTTTAATCTTGCTCTATTCAAAATTCCGTTTAATTCCTAACTTTTCCGTTATAGCTCCGTTTTTCGTGATTCAAGCGTCTATGTGATCGTACTGTTACGTAGATTAGTTTTATAAACTTTTCATCTTGTTTTATTATTGTTGGTGTATTGTTGTAATCATAGTTTTGTTTGCTTCGTGTATGATTGTCGTTGATTGTTGATCGGAATAGACGTTGAGCAATCCGTTGAAGAACCGGAGTGTTTCCTTGATCAAGATCAGCAAGATTTCTTCGAAGAAGGCAAGTATAACATGGGATTATCCTTGATGACCTATTCACACATAAAATAACTCATATGCATGATATTCCTTGTTTACCATAGATGAATCCTAGTGATTGTTGACCTGAATACCTTGTCACCTATGTTTTGATCCACCACATATGATTAGTATTGCTAGCGCTCATATCAGATGTACATGATCTTAATTGTTAATGACTATATGCAATAATGGTAAAACTTGCTTTTTAGCAACATGGATTATAGGAGCTTATCTGTCGGCAAAAGCTGGGACATACAGTATAACCACGAGGGCTATTATGGCTCTGGCTTTAGCTAAGTATGGGGACCTTTTCTAGCTTGTCAGTGGTTACGTTTATGGCGCAAGTAGGAGCGTGCTAAGACGGGTATAGTGTGGTTCCTAATCTATGGGCCAGCCGCGAAGGAGTGTGACCGTAGACAGGTTGGCTCTACATCCCCCTGCCACGAGCCTTGCGGCCCTGACTTGTTAGACGAACTCTTGGAAGGCTTCATAGTGTACCCTGCCCGCTCACCTCGGTAGTGTTTTGGGAGTCATGACCCCAGGCATATGGGCAATCATGACTCGTGGGTAAAGTGTACACCTCTGATCAGAGTTAATAAACTATCATGATAGCTGTGCTCACGGACACGAGCGACTCGGAAAACTCACAGAATTATTTGGTTCTTACTTCTATGTGGCTTACGCATGTGTTATTTATTTATTGTATATTCCTGTCATTTACTTTATGATCATGGATATTTGAGCTTATGCAATTTACCTTGGCAATTGTTGATATTAATATGAATTTGATCTACTTAAAATGCTTACCGCTATGAACCATGCATTCCCTTTTGAGCTTCATAAACCCCGTGTTATATTTGTTGAGTACGTTTGGGATCACCCTTGCATTCAAACACCACAGATGAAGATTTGGTTGATGACTACCGAAATGAGTACTAGACTTGGAGTCAACCAGTCAACCAGTCCCTTGGAGCTTCCGCAGTTATCTTCGTTTAGTCAAAGTTTATTTGTTTCAGAGTATGTAATGGATATTTATTCGCTATGTAATAAACACTGTGATGGTACTTTCTTTAATTTGTCAACTCATGTGTGCGACTATTCCTGGGGTGCACATGAGCCTTTTATGCACTTGTTTTTGTTCTTGAAAACGGGTGTGACAAATTGGTATCAAAGCATGTGTTGACTGTAGGACGCAAGCCTAGTAGTTCTAGTCTGTATCTAAAGTTTAGTTTGCGAAAAAAAACTATTTTTCTTCAACCTTGTCCTTTGAATTGATTTTCTCTCCATCCTTGTCTGATTTTCACCTCCTTGATAGCTTCCTTTGAGCTACTATTTCTTAAACACCTTGTATATTTTGTTTCTTTTGGTTTTACTAAGTTGCTAGACTCATCTTGTTCAAATTCTTTATGGCCCTTCTTTTCTTGTCTCCCCTTTTCTAGGATGTCCACCAATTGAGCAGAAGTGCGAATAGTATCGCAGTTGAGTCTAGTAATCAAATCTTTGGTGTAGTGTGAAACTTTTGTGCTTGAATTAATTGTCATTATGTGAATGTGTGATTTGGATCTTTGTATTGCTTGCTGGAAACCTTGTGGTTATACCTACAAGTTTCCAAAGACTATAATAAATAGGTAATGCCATACATATAGTTGGGTTGGGTTTTGTCCTGTCTCTGTCCTTCCTGTTTCCGGAGCAGTCTGCAGTGTTCCTGTTACATCTCGAGATCTTTCCAGAAAGTCTAGAACCAACTCCATCAGATATCTGAAACTTGGTTTATGACTGTTTACTACAGTATTGTCAGAATCTCTCTTCTAGAAAATTTCAGTTTTGCTCATAATATGGTTTTGATGGTGTAAACAATGTTCTAAACATAATCATTTGTGTTTTGGAGCACAGATGCCTCGTTCCAACAGGAATCCACCGCCACCACCTCCTCAGGCACCCATGACCACCGAAGAATTGATGGCAATGCAGGGGCAACTCATGCAAGCTATGATGCAATTTGTGTAGAACCCGCCTAACCAAGTTGCAGCTCCTGTTAACAAGCGTCGAGAGTTCCTACAAGGTCATCCCCGGTGTTCTCTCACGCTGCTAATCCCTTGGAAGCGGATGATTGGCTTCGAGCAGTGGAGAAACAACTCAACATTGCTCAATGTAATGACTGAGAGAAGGTCCTGTATGCTTCAGGTCAGTTGCAAGGTGTAGCTCAGACTTGGTGGGAATCATACCAAGCTGCACGTCCTGTCAATGCTCCTTCCGTCACTTGGGACGAATTCTCCAGAGACTTCAAGGCTCTTCATATCCCTGAGGGAATTATCGAGCTCAAGCAAGAAGAATTCCGTAACCTCAGGATGGGGCAAATGTCAGTCAGTGAGTATCATGATCAATTCTCTCAGCTGGCTCGTTATGCTCCTAATGAAGTGCGAGATGATGCAGATAAGCAACGCCACTTCCTGAAGGGAATATACTATGATCTTAGACTGCAGTTGAAGGGTAATGTGTACCCAAATTTTCAGACGCTGGTGAACCATGCCATTGTGCTTGACAATGAGCGCAAAGACATGGACAAGAAGAGAAAGATGAGAGCACAATCATCTGGGAGCAATACTCGCCCCCGTTTCAACTCTCATGCAGGCTCTCAGCAGAGGTACCAAGGTCCTGTTAGTCAGTGGAACCGCAACCTAGGTCAGCAGAGGCCTCAGTATCAGCAGGGGAATACACAGAACCAGCAACGTTCACCTTATCAGTTTCAGAGTGGAACTCGTACTCCTCATCAAGGTACCCCTAACTCCACTCCTGCTAAGAATAGTGCACCTCAGACCAGCACTCCAAGAGTATGCTACCGATGTGGAGATCCTGGACACTATGCTCATAGTTGTCCAACGAAGCAAAACCAGAACCAGAACAATAACAGTGGAAGCAGAGGAAGACCTCAAGGGACTCCGAACTCGGGAAGAGTGAATCATGTATCTGTCGCTTCGGCTCAGGAGGCCCCAGAAGTCATGTTGGGTACGTTTGACATCAACTCCATCCCTGCATTTGTTCTTTTTGATTCTAGAGCATCGCATACTTTTATTTCGCAAGCATTTGTTACCATACATAGCATACCCATGATAGCTATGAAGAACCATATGTTAGTAAGTTCACCCGGAGGACCTATACAAGTTGCTCATAAATGCCTCTCAGTTAATCTAACCCTAAGGGGGGTAGACTTTGAGATTAGTCCAGTTGTGCTGAGAAGTTCTGGAATAGATGTGATTGTGGGTATGGATCGGATGAAAGCACATCAGGCAGTGATCCAGTGCAAAGAGAAGACAGTATCTCTTGTTACACCAAAGGGTGATCAGATTAGTGTTGATGTAGTTATGCAGCAGCCAGAGACAGCCGTTGTGAATCAGATTGATGATGGAATTAATCAGGATGATCCAGTGGTGAATGAATTCCAGGATGTCTTTCCAGATGAACTGCCAGGTATGCCACCTGACCGAGACATTGAATTTCTTATTGAGTTATTGCCTGGTACTGCACCCATAGCTAAACGACCATATAGAATGGGGGTAAAAGAACTAGAAGAACTTAAGAAACAAATAGAAGAATTGTAAGAAAAAGGTTTCATTCATCCTAGTTCTTCACCATGGGGTGCACCAGTCATATTTGTTGATAAGAAAGATGGTAGTCAGAGGATGTGTGTTGATTATAGATCGCTCAACGAGGTTACCATCAAGAACAAGTATCCTTTGCCCAGAATTGATGATTTGTTCGATCAGTTGAGAGGTGCTTGTGTGTTCTCCAAGATTGATCTTCGTTCTGGATATCATCAATTGAGGATCCGTGCCAGTGATATTCCAAAGACAGCTTTCACCACAAGGCATGGTCTGTATGAGTATACCGTTATGTCTTTTGGATTAACCAATGCTCCTGCGTACTTTATGTACATGATCAATAAGGTGTTTATGGAGTATTTGGATAAGTTTGTGGTTGTGTTCATTGATGATATACTGGTGTTCTCGAAAACGGAGGAAGAACATGCTGAACATCTGAGACTGGTGTTGCAGAAGCTTAGAGATCACAAGTTGTATGCTAAGCGAAGCAAGTGTGAGTTCTGGTTGAAGGAAGTTTCTTTCCTTGGTCATGTTGTCTCTAATGGAGGAATCTCTGTTGATCCTAGCAAGGTGAGAGATGTATTGAATTGGAAACCACCAACCAGTGTTACTGAGATTCGCAGTTTTCTTGGTTTAGCTGGTTACTATAGAAGATTCATTGAAGGCTTTTCAAAACTCGCAAAGCCTATGACAGCCTTATTGGAAAGAATGCCAAGTTTGTGTGGTCTGATCAATGCCAAGTCAACTTTGAAGAATTGAAGAAGAGGTTGACTACAACACCTGTGTTGATACTGCCAGATCTGAGCAAAAGTTTCTCTATCTATTGTGATGCTTCTCGTACTGGTTTGGGATGTGTTCTTATGCAAGAAGGTAGAGTTGTTGCTTATGCATCTAGGCAGTTGAGGAAACATGAGTTGAATTATCCTACTCATGATTTGGAACTTGCAGCGGTAGTGCATGCGTTGAAAATATGGAGACACTATCTGATTGGGCATAAGTGTGACATATATACGGATCACAAGAGTTTGAAATATATCTTCACCCAGTCTGATCTGAACTTGAGACAACGCAGATGGTTGGAACTGATCAAGGATTATGATCTAGATGTGCATTATCACCCTGGAAAAGCTAATGTGGTTGCAGATGCTCTCAGCAGGAAGAGCGGAGTTCATGAGTTGCTTATGTCAGCCATGTCCGATGAGTTGTGTGATGAGTTTGAACGCTTGAACTTGGGTTTCATGGTTAATGCAGTAGAGATGGTGATGGAACCTACACTTGAACAGGAGATCCAAAAAGGTCAGTTGCAGGATAAGAAACTAAAGGAGATAGCAGAGAATCTAGTAATTGGTAAGTCACCTGGTTTCCGCATGGATGATAATGGAACATTGTGGTTTGGTAATCGTTTATGTGTACCTGAGGATAAAGCTTTAAGGCAAGTGATTTTGCGTGAAGCTCATGAGTCTGCTTATTCTATTCATCCTGGTAGCACTAAGATGTATATGGATGTGAAAGAGAAATTTTGGTGGGTTGGATTAAAAAGAGATGTAGCTGAGTATGTAGCTTTGTGTGATACTTGCCAGAGGGTTAAAGCTGAACACCAGAGACCTGCTGGATTGTTGCAACCTATGAAGATACCTGAATGGAAGTGGGAAGAAGTTGGTATGGATTGCATTGTTGGGTTACCCCGTACCCAGCGAGGTTATGATTCTATTTGGGTAATAGTTAATCGCCTGACCAAGGTAGCTCACTTTTTACCGGTCAAGACAAAGTACAATGGTGCTCAGTTAGCAGAGCTGTGTATGGAACGAATAGTATGTTTGCATGGAGTTCCAAAGAAGATTGTGTCTGATAGAGGTACTCAATTCACCTCAAATTTTTGGCATAGTGTACATAGAGCTTTGGGAACTAAGTTGAACTTTAGTACTGCATATCATCCTCAAATAGATGGTCAAACTGAAAGAACTAATCAGATACTGGAGGATATGTTGAGAGCTTGTGCTTTGCAGTATGGTACTAGTTGGGATCAGAATCTGCCTTATGCAGAGTTCTCATACAACAACAGTTATCAGCAGAGCATCAAGATGGCACCGTTTGAGGCATTGTATGGACGTAAGTGTAGAACGCCATTGTTTTGGAATCAAACAGGTGAGACACAAGTGTTTGGTGCTGATGTACTCATAGATGCTGAGGATCGTGTGAGAGTGATCCGAGAAAGTTTAAGAATAGCACAGTCAAGACAAAAGAGTTATGCGGATAATAGAAGAAGAGACTTGTCTTTTAATATCGGTGATTACGTATATCTCAAGGTATCACCAATGAGAAGTGTAAAAAGGTTTAACATGAAAGGCAAGCTAGCACCAAGGTATGTCGGACCATTCCAAGTGTTAGCCAGACATGGTGAAGTTGCGTATCAGTTGGAACTACCTGAGAGTTTATCCGGAGTTCATGATGTGTTTCATGTGTCACAACTTAAGAAGTGTTTGAGAGTACCAGAAGAGCAAATACCTTTGGATGATCTTAATGTTGCTGATGATCTGACTTACGAAGAGTATCCAGTTAAGGTTCTTGAAACAGCAGAAAGAGTAACAAGAAGCAGAGTAATTAAGATGTGTAAGGTTCAGTGGAATCGGTACTCTAAGGCAGAAGCAACATGGGAAAGAGAAGATGAGTTGAGAAAGTCATACCCGCAGTTGTTTGAGTAAGCCAGCTAATCTCGAGGACGAGATTCTTTTAAGCGGGGTAGATTTGTAACACCCAAAATTTGCATATTTTTGAAATGCATTAAAATGATTTAATTATGTTCCTTTGTTATGCATTTAATATAATTGAAACTATAAATGTTTTGGTATAATAAAATTTGTCATATAGTAACATGTTATGCATTTCATGCTGGTGCATTGTTGTTCTTGTTTGAGTGGGTTTTGAAAAAAAGTATCCAAAACTATATTGAAAATGCTTTGGAAATTTATTTGAAAATTCATTTCTGGAAATTGCCAAAGCATTTCTTTTTCTCTCCTATTCACTTCTCTCTTCTGGCCCGGTCCTCCATCGGCCGCAGGCCTGAATCCCTCCCTCCTTCCCTTGCTCGGCCCGACAACCGGCCAAGAGGCCCAGCCCGCAGTGGCCTTCCCCCTCTCCCCCTTTTCCTCTCTGGGCCGACGGCCAAAGCCCAGTGCGGGAGGACCGCACTTCCTTGCCCTTGCACCACTGACAACGGAGGCCCACTTGTCAGCTCCCCTGTCTCCCTCTGTCTCTTTCTCTCTGTGCCACCGACCACCCGGGCCCACATGTCAGTTCCTTCCCTCCCTCCTTTCCTTCTTCACCGTGCGTCGACGCAGGGAAACCGGCCGCGAAGCCAGCTTCTTGGAGCATGCCCCCGCACCTTCCTTTCCTTATCTCCCTGTGCTGCTGATCTCTCTGGCCCGCAAGTCCGCGCCCTCCCTTTCCCCTGTCTCCTTCCCTCTACCGAACCGAGCGGGGCACGACAGAGTCGAACCCGATTTCCTTCCCTCTCTTCCCAAATTGCTTGGGATCCCTTGCCCCTTTGATCAACCCGACACTGTATAAGTAGTCCCGCACACCTTCCCGTCTCTGGTTCCCATCTATACGGCCTCGACGCCTCACAACCGAGCCAGCAGAGCCCGCCGCCGCCATTGCTCCCGGTCCGAGCATCCTCGGAACCCGCAGGGCTCCTTCTTCCGTAGGAACGCGGTATGAGACCCCGCGAATCTATTCCCTCGCTCAATTTTGTGTTCCGTTGCCCTCACCGTCGTGTCACCATTCACAGTGAGCTCGCGTCCGCCTCGTCGCGACGTCAGTCGTCTCTGCCCCTCAATCGGCCGCGCCAAACCCTCCGGTGAGCTCGCCGTCTCCTTCTCTCTCTCCCGGTACCACTGGTTCGGTGTTTGATGGCCCGTAGCCTCCATTCCGATTGCGCCGCCGTGCTCCTCGCCGACAGCCATGGAGAGCCGCCGTGCCTGCTCTGTCTCCGACCGGCGCCGCCTCTCACCCTCTTCTTTCTAATCCTGGCCGTCCCCTTCAGATCGGACGAACCGTAGTGACCGACCCCTTCGGTCCTTCCACTCTAATCTCGGCCACCCAATCCCGATCGGACGATCTGCAGAGGCCGATACCCTTTCGCTCTGCAGATTTGCTAAAGAGCCCCTGACTGTTTTCAAGTGTCAACCCGCAGTCCATGGCGCCATACCCGATTACGCCTTTGCTTTTGGAAAGCGTAAACTATGTCGGGATTTCCTTTAATTCGAAAATAAATTAAAATTTCTATTTACAAAATTGCCACTGCTATTCAAATGGCTATAACTCCCTCATTTTAAATCCAAATCGCTCCGTTCAAGTTGCGTTAGATCCGTATTTTCTTGCTCTATCCAGTAGTATAGTTTTCATCTATGTTGATTACTTTTAAAAATCAAAGAAAATTATTTCTGTAGTGCTTTAATCTTGCTCTATTCAAAATTCCGTTTAATTCCTAACTTTTCCGTTATAGCTCCGTTTTTCGTGATTCAAGCGTCTATGTGATCGTACTGTTACGTAGATTAGTTTTATAAACTTTTCATCTTGTTTTATTATTGTTGGTGTATTGTTGTAATCATAGTTTTGTTTGCTTCGTGTATGATTGTCGTTGATTGTTGATCGGAATAGACGTTGAGCAATCCGTTGAAGAACCGGAGTGTTTCCTTGATCAAGATCAGCAAGATTTCTTCGAAGAAGGCAAGTATAACATGGGATTATCCTTGATGACCTATTCACACATAAAATAACTCATATGCATGATATTCCTTGTTTACCATAGATGAATCCTAGTGATTGTTGACCTGAATACCTTGTCACCTATGTTTTGATCCACCACATATGATTAGTATTGCTAGCGCTCATATCAGATGTACATGATCTTAATTGTTAATGACTATATGCAATAATGGTAAAACTTGCTTTTTAGCAACATGGATTATAGGAGCTTATCTGTCGGCAAAAGCTGGGACATACAGTACAACCACGAGGGCTATTATGGCTCTGGCTTTAGCTAAGTATGGGGACCTTTTCTAGCTTGTTAGTGGTTACCTTTATGGCGCAAGTAGGAGCGTGCTAAGACGGGTATAGTGTGGTTCCTAATCTATGGGCCAGCCGCGAAGGAGTGTGACCGTAGACAGGTTGGCTCTACATCCCCCTGCCACGAGCCTTGCGGCCCTGACTTGTTAGACGAACTCTTGGAAGGCTTCATAGTGTACCCTGCCCGTTCACCTCGGTAGTGTTTTGGGAGTCATGACCCCGGGCATATGGGCAATCACGACTCGTGGGTAAAGTGTACACCTCTGATCAGAGATAATAAACTATCATGATAGCCGTGCTCACGGACACGAGCGGCTCGGAAAACTCACAGAATTATTTGGTTCTTACTTCTATGTGGCTTATGCATGTGTTATTTATTTATTGTATATTCCTGTCATTTACTTTATGATCATGGATATTTGAGCTTATGCAATTTACCTTGGCAATTGTTGATATTAATATGAATTTGATCTACTTAAAATGCTTACCGCTATGAACCATGCATTCCCTTTTGAGCTTCATAAACCCCGTGTTATATTTGTTGAGTACGTTTGTGCTCACCCTTTCATTCAAACACCATAGATGAAGATTTGGTTGATGACTACCGAAATGAGTACTAGACTTGGAGTCAACCAGTCAACCAGT
Organism: Microstegium vimineum; assembly: GCA_022036555.1. Lineage (NCBI taxonomy): Eukaryota > Viridiplantae > Streptophyta > Magnoliopsida > Poales > Poaceae > Microstegium > Microstegium vimineum. Next base: position 26,968,433 of record CM039133.1, on the reverse strand, counting down.
CCCTTGGAGCTTCCGCAGTTATCTTCGTTTAGTCAAAGTTTATTTGTTTCAGACTATGTAATGGATATTTATTCGCTATGTAATAAACACTGTGATGGTACTTTCTATAATTTGTCAACTCATGTGTGCGACTATTCCTGGGGTGCACATGAGCCTTTTATGCACTTGTTTTTGTTCTTGAAAACGGGTGTGACAGTTTTATAGGGGAGGAGGATGGCACCAAGAGGGGCACCATGGGGTGGTCGGACGAACCCTCCCCCTTGGGAATGCTCTTGGATGCCATGATCACAAGCTTTGAGAGATGCCTTACACAGAACAAAAGAGAGAGAGGAGGTGACCAAAAGTGGTCGGCCATCCCTATAAAGTGGGGATTCCGCTCATGCTTTTTCTAGTGCTTGGTGAAAGGTGAAAGATGTGATGTGATGTGATCAAAAGCTGAGCTAAAGTTGTCAAGATTCTCCTCTTTAAACAAAGAGTAGTGTGGGACAAAGGTATGTCATGCTTTGATCAAAGGTGATTGATGTGTTTTCTTTTTCAAAGCATGACAAAGTGAAAGTGATGGGTGTCATGATTCCCCACTTTGGACAAGGAGTAGTGGGAGACAAGGATGTGTCATGCTTTAACCAAAAGTGATTGATGTACTTTAAAGCATGACAAGACAAAAGAGATGTCCCCTAAAGATAAATCTGATTTTTGAAAGTCTCACTAATCAAATCATAAGATGCTTGGACAAAGGATGGTGGGGAAGAAAGATGGATGATCATGGGGCTCCTAGGGTGGTCGGCCGACCCCCTAGTCCTCCATTTTTTTTTCTTTTATAAAGGTCCCTAAATGTTCCCTAATTTTAATAAGCCAAGATAGTTTGCATAGGGTGGTCGGCCGACCACCCTATGGATCTACATTTTGTCAATTTTAGTGTTAAGCTAATCTCAAGATTTTATTTTATCTAAACTTTATTATTTCTAAATTTTAAGTATGAAAGAAATTAAAGGTTTGAACTAAATGTAAGAAGGGAATAAAAGATAACTACTGACTTAGCTTTCGGCGAAGGCTCCTTGATTTTTAAGTCCTCGGAGTGGGACTCTCCTTCTTGTTCATTCCTCGGGTGCACTTAATGGCTCCGGAGATGGAGACCGCGGTGTGTGCACCTCCTTTGCTTTCCAAATCTGCCTTAGATTGGCGGGTTCGTCATTCTTGAGTTCCTTGATCTTGATTTCCGGATATTGCTTCTTCTTGCGTGGAGCTTGAACTCTTCTTTTTGGTGGTTGTGCTTTTACCTGCTTGTTAAGTTTATAGCCATTGAAAGCACATTTTACCTTATGACTCGGGAACTTGAAATGGATCTGGCCCAATCCAACGTAGATGACCACGTTGGTGGTGTTGAGGAAGGGCCTTCCCAAGATGACGGGTATGTCCATGTTGGCTCCCATGTCCAAGATGATGAAGTCGATGGGGATATACTCATCTTGGATGTTCACCAAGATATCCCTTACGAATCCCTCGGGAAACCGTATGGTTTGATCTACCATCTGCAAGCGAACATATGTAGGGACCATGGGTCCTCCTAACAATTCATCGTACGTTACCTTGGACATGATGTTGACGACCGATCCGAGAACACAGAAAGCGTTGTGGAATGTTTGTTGTCCGATTGAGCACTTGATCGTCGGGTGGCCTGGATCTTCCTTCTTCATGATGAAGGGAGGATCGAGAAGATATCCCCAATAGGAGCGAAGTGGAGGCTTACCAAACCTCGTTGTCACGATGTTAACATGTTCAATCGAATCTTTTGGTTTCCCGGGAATCTTACATTGTTCCATAGATGGCATAGCTGCTGCTAATTGAGCTAATTGGGTTTCTAGAATTTTATTAAAGCTCAATTGATTTTTCATGGCAGTTGTGAAGCTATCCATTTTCTCAGCAAAGTTTTCAAGAACTTTATCAGTAGCAATCATCTTTTTATTTATACCATCATTAATCTTTGATTGACCAAGAACAAGATCTTTTAATGAAGGCTGGTTACTGTAGGAATTGTAATTATTGTAATTACTATTACCTCCATTACCTTGGTAGAAGGGGTATGAATTCCAGCTTCCTTGTTGTTGGGGTCGATACCCATTGTTGTTGTTGTTGTTGTTGTTGTTGTTGCTGATGAAGTTCACGTCCTCCTTCGATGTCTCGGGGCAATTGTTGCCCGAGTGATCATTTCCCCCGCACACCTCGCACCATGGATCAACTTCAATAGCTTGTGTGGTGGCGATGGGGTAGATGGTCTCTCGTTCCTTCTTGGAACCTTCTTCTATCTTTTTCATCAAGAGGTCCATATTGGCAGAGAGTATGTCCACCTCACTGACGGTGTGCATACCTCTTCTCTTTGGCTGGAGACGTTCCTCACCCCATCCTTGGTTGATCACCATTTTTTCAATGAGGTCCTTAGCACTTCTCACTGTGTGTTGGAGGAATGCCCCTCCAACGACCGCATCAAGGTGACTACGGGTCATGCTGGACAGCCCGTGGTAGAATCCTTAAATCAGGAGCCAATCGTCTATCCCATGATGAGGACAGGCACGAATATACTCCTAGAGATGCTCCCACGCTTCGAGAATCGTCTCATCGGATTGTTGCTGAAAGCTTGAGATCTTTCCACGAAGAGCATTGGTTTTGCCCGTTGGGAAGAACTTCTTGAGGAATGCGTTGGCACACCTCTCCCATGTAGTGGCTTCTTCTTTGTGGGTGTAAAACCATTGCTTCGCCTTTCCCATTAACAAGAATGGAAAAAGGCGAAGGCGAATGGCGTCACACGCCACACCCTCGATAGTGAATGTGCCACATAACTCCATGAAGTGCTGGAGATGAGCATTTGCATCCTCATGGGGCTTCTCGCAAAATGGATTGGCCTGCACCATGTGGATCAAGGCGGGCTTTAGCTCGAAGGTGACATCCACGAAGTTGACCTCGGGACCCTGAGCTACGTGGGTAGCGGAAGGAGCCGAGAAGTCAGAGATCGCCTTCTGGGCCGAAGACAACTCCGGAAAACCTGAGCACAGCTCGACTCAACTCTAACTCCTACTCTAGACTAACTCCTAGAACAATCTAAGGAATAGAGCTTGTAGGCTTCTTCACCATGTGTAGAGAGGGGGGTGTGACCCTCTATTTATAGTGGGGGTGGAGTATGGGCTACTCCATCGCCACGTCAGCGATCCAGGACCTTCAATCCTCCACCCTTGGATCCAACCGACCCTTGAACCGATCAAGGGTGGATGGTGTGGATTTCCACCATGTGTCCTTGCATATCGCGGTTGGAGGGGCCAAACTGACCTAGGGAGGCGATCGGCCGACCCGCCCTATGGTCAATGGGCCCTCCTCTTGCCTCTGGGAGTGGTCCCACTAGTCAGGGACCAGGTGGGAGCCAGGTGGGCCCAGGGGGTAGTCGGCCGACCCCCCCTTGGGGAGTCCTGGTGTTGGTCCGACTTGTCATAGAGGTTGGCTGTTGGTTCTGAGGTGGTTGTCATGTTTATCTCCTTGATGTGGGCCCATGGATCCATGTGCTATATATGTGAGCCGTTGAGAGAAAGCATAGAGTGATCCAAGGGTTGGAAATCACTTTGGGGTGCTTCTCTTGGATCATGGCCAAGATGGGAGGCAGGTGGGCCCATAGGGTGGTCGGCCGACCCCCTATGTGGGTCCCACTGGCTCTCCTTTACTTCATTTCTTCATTCCTACACTCAAACACTCATGGACATGTGGAACTTGTTATTTGATAAAATATGCTCATGATGCGTTTGTTTATCCTTGATCTTGAGGTTGGTGGTATCATTTTAGTTATGTAAAAGTAGACCATATTTTGTGCCAACAGGTATCGGAATTTTAGGTTAACCGCAAGGTATAATCTCGTTTGCCTTAGATTCATATTTGTTCATTACCTAGATTCCACAAATAGCCAAAAAAATATTTCAATTTCCGTTGTCCTATCACCCTTTGTGCCTTGCAATTTTGTTTTCAGATTTGCTTTGTTCAGTTTGTGTCTATGGTTTGCGTCAAGTTGTTGGCTTAGATTGTGTTTGTCATTGTAGTTCAACCGCACCGTTGCTGTTATTTGTTTCCGCCGCTAACCCATCCTCCGTTCCCAAACAACAAGTCAAAGCCACCACTTTACTCGACGTGCCACCACTAGCCGCCTTGTGTGGTCTCTCACCGCCGCGCAAACCCTAGATAGGTTGCCAACCGTTGTTTTTTTTCGCTTGCATCGCAACCCTCCTTACATCCTCTAGCGATTACCTGCTGCTTTTAGTCACACGGACATTGATCTTGTGATCGATGTTGGAGTTTAGGGATGCTTTGCCCTAACTGCCGCCGCCGTCGTGTTGTGCCTTCCAGAAAACATAACTTGAGGTACCTTCGGTAAACAGGCATAACTTTTCGCTCGTTTGTCAGAAAAATCAGAAAATAATTGTGGAGCTTCTTGACTCCATTTGGAGCCAACCCAAACCCACCTTCGGTCTGTTTGGTTTTGCCAAAATGGCCAAAAAAATCGGGAAAATAAAGAAAAACAATTATCAAAGTTTTTGCACGCTTTTCAGAGAACGTGCGGAATTTCTGTAGACCACATCCCACCTCAGTTGAAGGTGTCAATTTTTGTGGTTGCATCTTTTGTGATCCTTGTTTAGAGAAAAATATAAAAAAATAGTGAAAAAATAAAAAATTTTGTTTTCTACTCTTTTGGGAAAATCCGGGGAAATTCAGGAAAAAGGAAAAATCCGGGCTAGTTGCTTGTTCTGTGAGTTCTTTCCATCGTCCTTTGTTTCAACTTGTTGCGCTAAGTCTAGACACATCTTAGCCAGCAATTGTAATTTGTACTTTGGATACTTATTGAACTTAGCTAAATCTGCATTCGTTATTTGCTAATCCTTGTTGATCATAGTGTGCCTTCCCAAAAGCTCCATATATACTTCTGTCAGCATAGGTTCATCTTGCAACTGTTACCACGCTCAAGAACTAATTGCTTCGCCAATTTGGTCTTGCTAGTGTTTGACTTTGGTAAGAACACTTACAAGACGGTTGTACGCCGCTTGTGATTTTGCATTCCACTTCCACCACCACTTGGTTCCTTTTAGTTGATAGGGATAATACTTTGGTGTTATCTTTTTCTATCTTCTAACAATGGTAGGATCTCCGACGGATTTCAATGAGTGCATGTCTAAGGGCGAGTTTACAACGTTCATCGATGAACAACGCAATCTTATGAACGAGCTGACGTGCAATGTGAACAATCTGATCAACCGCGTTGAGCAGGTTGAGCAACGTCGTCCACCTCATTGTGATAATGATGAAGATGGGGATGTTTTTGATGATGGAGATGCGGATGCTGACGGTGATGCATGCATCCGTTGCCGCTACAACTTTAATCGTCGTGATATGGGAGGTAATAATCATGGTAATAATGATCTTTTTGCTAAAATTAAATTTAGCATGCCTCCTTTTTCTGGTAATATTGATCCTGAGGCATACTTAGATTGGGATCTTGCTGTTCAACAAAAGTGTGATTCTCATAATGTACTTGCTGAGCATAGAGTAAGATTTGCTACTAGTGAGTTTACTAATTTTGCTTTGTTTTGGTGGAGTGATCTTTGCAATGCTGGTAATGCGGCTGTTGTGCCTCAAACTTGGAATGTTTTCAAGCAACGTATGAAATCTCGTTTTGTTCCTCCTTATTACCAACGTGATTTACGTTTGGAACTACAAACTTTAAAACAAGGCGATAAAGGCGTAGAAGCATATTATCAGGAATTGCTTATTGGTTTAGCACGTTGTGGTATAAATGAAGATGATGATGATGCTAGTGCTAGATTTTTCGGTGGTTTAAATCTTGATATACAGAACATTCTTGATTACAAAGAATGGTGCAATTTTTCCCAATTGTATCATCTTGATATGAAGGTCGAATGAGAAGTACAGGGATGAACACAACAACAACCTTTCAGGTCTAATACTGGGAGGAATTTTCAGCAGCGCTGCGAACCGGAGACGCCCAAGACATCTACACCTCCACACTCTTCCGGGTAAGTAAATTGTCTAATGTGCAACTTCCACAGTCAAAGAATGGTGCCACTCCGGGTGCTTCTACTAGCTCCTCCTCCTCCAGCGCTAAAATCATTTGCCACCATTGCAAAGGCATGAAACATAAAATTGCTGAATGCCCCAGTTGTCGCGCTTTCATTGCTACCGAGGATGGATATGTAAGTGTTAGTGATGTTGAAGATGAATTAGCCCTTGCTGCTAACATTGATGCAGATTCCACCGAGGGCGATCAAGACAAGGAGACCATTGATTCAGTGGCTGCTGCCGCAGGCTATCCTAGGTAGCCTTCTTGTGCAGCCTATGTTGAGTTCACGTATGGGACATGAAGAAGGGATGAAGATCCAGCGCCACAACTTGTTCCACATGTATCTCATTGTGCAGGGTTCTCGTGTTCTCACCATCATTGATAGCGGGAGTTGCAACAACTTGGTGTGTTCAGATTTGGTTGAGAAGCTTAGCTTAACCACACGACAACATTCGCATCCATATAAACTTCAATGGTTCAATAATAGTGGTCAGACGAAGGTAAATAAATCAGCCCGCATTAACTTTTTCACAGGCTCTTATCATGATATTGTTGATTTTGATGTTGTACCTATGCACGCTTGTTCAATTTTGTTTGGACGTCCATGGGAATTTGTGTTGTACACCATGTTAGAACTATTAAATACAATTTCATGCATAAGGACAAGAAAATTACTTTGCTGCCTTTGTCTCCTACAGATATTGTTAAACATGATCAAGAGATTAAAAATAAACCTCCGCTAAACATTCTTAAAAATGGGATTAAGTTACCAGGAGGTGCTTTTCTTGTTACAACTTCTGCTACTACTGAGTTATGTGATAATCCTGATGCGCCATGTTATACTATGTTTTGTCAATCTATTATGTCTTGTGCATTGTCTGCTGTCACTAACCTTTTGCAGGAGTTCGTTGATGGGATGGAGTCGAGGACGACTCCAATTCTAGAAGGAGGGGATGATGAGGCCATAGCTATGATGGAGTAGAGGACAACTCCAATTCAAGAAGGGGAGGATGATAAGGACATCACCATGCTGGACACATCTACGCCATCATCTTTTCCAAGTTCCAACTCAGCTGCCACGTCAACTTCGAGTCTGTTTTAGAGTCCAAACTAGCAAGGAGTAAAACAGACGTCCATGATGTATACGGACTCCGTTTTTTATGATTCACCCACGGATGGAAAGATAATCTCGTAAGACAACCAATGTCATTGGTTTGAGGTCCAAATTCCTTCTGAGTCATCGGGAAATGTCCAAATAAGTTAGCGTCCAGAATATGTTCCGGTGCTGCGTCACTGTTTTTGGTCCGTTGGGCCGTGTATCCTCGTTGAGCCCATTAGGGGGCGCGTCCAGGTGTGGCGACGACCCTTAGACCTATATAATCAGCCGCTGCTGCTCTCGTTAGGGTTTGGGGTTTTGTTTTAGAGTTTAGTTTTCCATCGAGAAACTGAATCGTTCATTGTAACTATGTCGATTAGTCCTTTTACAGTGATCCAGGGCCCTTATTCTTGATCCCCTCCACTGTGTCGATTAGTCCTTTGGAACCGAGTTCTTGAACCCTCTATATTGATATTCGCATCATTCATATTTGCAATTTCAGATTGCTTATTTATACCTTCTTGCTTGTGTTCTTCGATTCGCTTGCAGGGAAAGCCTTATTGGCGAGGTCAATCAGTTTGCTTGGTTGATAACAATCATCGCCTGCGTCCGTGATGACGACCTGTAGGGTTCGCAGTCCAATCTTTCGATGAGAGTTGGTGGATAACTCGATTGGTGGATGGAGATGACGTTCACGGCTCGACTACAACCGTCCAAGGACGCTGCGCCTTAGCAACCGATACACCACCTCCGATGGCTGCCGTGATCTTGCGGCGCGACAACCAGCCACTAGGGCTCCCGTCCTGCAAGCAATCGAAGAACCAGCAAGAACAAGATGAACAAGCACTCAATTGCAAGATGAATATGAAGGTTTCAATCTGAGAACACAATATGGTGAGGTTCTGATGACAATCAGACGGACGGTTGATCCAACACGCGCGCTGAAAGGCGGTAGCAATAGCTAACTCGACGAAACAAAACCTGAACTGTTTGTGGCGGCTCTAAAGACTTATAAGGAGTTGGAAGGACGACCACAAGGGTGTTGGGGTCGTTCTCCAACCCTAGGACGCATCCCTAATGGACCCAACTTGATACATGGGCCATAGGCCCAAAATAAGGTGACGCAGCACCGGTGGACAGAAAAGGTCTCGGTACAAAAACGATGACTCTGGACGCATCTGATAAGGTATAGCCATGCTTCTGGATCCGTTGGAAAGTAGACTTGATAAGCTTTCCAAAAAGTGTGAAAATGTCCCAATCGGAGTCTGTATGAAGTCGTGACATCCATCACAAGTTGGTGCTGTCTTGCAGTCCAAATCCAGCTAGCGCCCATCCCGTGTCCCGCTGATCCTCTCCATTGTTACTGAGCAAAACAAGAGTGCACGTGTCTCCATTATCTAAATATAATGGACAAGAGTTTGAGAATAAACTTACTTGATGATTGAGTTCACGGGCACGAGCACGAGTAATAGGACCAAGTGGTGCTGGAGATGGTGTTGGTGTGGTGTTGATGTCCTCATCATCCTCCCCTTCTTGCATTTGAGTCGTCCTCGACTCAAGCTCATCTTCCTCTCCCAAATATGGCTTCAAATCTGCAATGTTAAATGTGGGACTAATCCCAAAAGCTACAGGAAGATCAAGCTTATATGCATTCTCATTAATACGTTTTAGCACTTTAAATGGTCCATCAGCTCTAGGCAGCAATTTAGATTTTCTCAATTCAGGAAACCTATCCTTTCTCAAATGCAACCAAACCAAATCACCAGGTTCAAAAATCAATTGCTTTCTACCTTTATCACTAGCAAGCTTATACTTAGCATTCATGCGCTCTATGTTTTCTTTAGTTGTTTCATGCAATTTTAACATCAACTCAGCACGTTGCTTAGCATCAAAATTCAATTGTTCAGAAGTTGGTAGAGGCATTAAATCAATAGGAGCACATGGTAACAAGCCACAAACAACCTCAAATGGGCACATCTTGGTAGTAGAATGCAATGAACGATTATAAGCAAACTCAATATGAGGCAAACAATCTTCCCACATCTTAATATTCTTCTTTAAAACAGCCCTTAACATAGTAGACAAAGTTCTATTCACAACTTCAGTTTGACCATCAGTTTGGGGATGACATGTGGTAGAAAATAAAAGCTTAGTCCCCAATTTACCCCATAAAGTTCTCCAAAAATGGCTAAGAAATTTAGCATCTCGATCAGAAACAATTGTATTTGGCACACCATGCAAACGAACAACTTCTCGAAAGAACAAATCAGCAATATGTGTAGCATCATCAGTTTTATGACAAGGTATAAAGTGTGCCATCTTAGAAAATCTATCCACAACCACAAAAACACTATCACGACCCTTCCTAGTCCTTGGCAATCCCAAAATAAAATCCATAGAAATATCTTCCCAAGGAGCATTAGGAACAGGTAGAGGCATATACAAACCGTGTGGATTTAATCGCGACTTCGCCTTTTGACAAGTCGTGCAGCGAGAAACAAATCTCTCCACATCTCTCCTCATCTTTGGCCAAAAGAAATGACCAGCAAGTATGTCCTCTATCTTCTTTGCTCCAAAATGTCCCATCAAGCCACCTCCATGCGCTTCCTGAAGCAACAACAAACGAACGGAGCTAGCTGGAATGCATAGCTTGTTAGCTCTAAACACAAAGCCATCATTTAGAACAAATTTATTCCATGCTTTTCCATCCTTACATTGCAGTAACACGTCTTTAAAATCATTATTATGTATATATTGTTGTTTAATTGTTTCCAAACCAAAGATCTTATAGTCAAGTTGTGTTAATAAAGTATATCTCCTAGACAAAGCATCAGCAATGATATTCTCTTTCCCTTTCTGGTGCTTAATGATATAAGGAAAAGATTCAATAAACTCAACCCACTTAGCATGTCTACGGTTCAGTTTTACTTGACTACGAATATGCTTTAAGGATTCATGATCAGAATGAATAACAAATTCTTTGGGCCACAAATAATGCTGCCATGTTTCTAATGTTCGCACGAGAGCATACAATTCCTTATCATAAGTAGAATAATTCAGAAGAGGCCCACTTAGTTTCTCACTAAAATATGCAATGGGTTTACCTTCTTGTAATAAAACACCACCCAATCCAATTCCACTAGCATCACATTCAAGTTCAAAAGTCTTATTAAAATCAGGAAGTTGGAGAAGAGGCGCATTTGTCAACTTATCTTTCAACATGTTGAAGGCATTCTCTTGTGGGGTTCCCCAAGAAAACACGACTCCCTTCTTCGTAAGCTCATTCAATGGTGCAGCAATGGTGCTGAAATCCTACACAAAGCGACGATAGGACCCAGCAAGTCCTAGAAAAACTCCGCACTTGGGTGATAGTCTTTGGTACTAGCCAACCCTGTATAGCGTCCACCTTGGCTTTATCAACCTCAATTCCCTGTGGAGTAACAACATAGCCAAGAAAAGAAACACGATCTGTGCAAAAGGTGCACTTATCAAGGTTACCAAATAAACGTGCCTCCCGTAGAACTTTAAAAACAACACATAAATGATCAATGTGTTCTTCCATAGATTTGCTGTAAATTAATATATCATCAAAATAAACAACAACAAATCTTCCAATGAAAGCACGCAAAACCTCATTCATCAATCACATGAAGGTACTAGGTGCATTAGTTAACCCAAAAGGCATGACTAACCACTCATACAAACCGAACTTCGTTTTGAAAGCAGTTTTCCATTCATCTCCCAATTTCATGCGAATCTGATGATACCCGCTACGCAAATCCACTTTGGAAAACACAACAGCACCACTCAATTCATCTAGCATGTCATCTAATCGTGGAATTGGATGACGATATCGAATAGTAATATTATTAATAGCCCGACAATCCACACACATACGCCACGATCCATCTTTCTTAGGCACTAAAATAACCGGAACAACACAATGACATAGAGACTCACGTATATAACCTTTGCCGAGGAGTTCTTGCACTTGACGCTGAATCTCCTTTGTTTCTTCTGGATTGGTCCTATATGGTGCACGGTTTGGCAATGAGGCACCAGGAATCAGGTCAATTTGGTGCTCAATGCCTCGAAGTGGTGGCAGGCCCGATGGTATTTCACTTGGGAACACATCCGAATACTCCTGCAAAATGTTAGCGACAGCAGGAGGCAAAGAACGCTGCATATCATGAAGGGAAATCAATACCTCTTTGCATACTACAGCATAAGCAACAGTAGTGGAAGCATTCAACTCATTAATATCAGATTTAGTAGCAAGCAAACAATTTCCTGTCAATTTTATCTCCTCTTTCATATCAGCAACAGATTGGTCATTTTTATTCTCTCACTTTTAGCTTTTGAGGCTTTAGCTACATCATCTTGCATAATAGCTTCAGGGGACATAGGATGCAACACAATTTTTCTATCATGGTATAGAAAAGAATATTGATTTGTTCTACCATAATGCATAGAATCTCTATCAAATTGCCAAGGTCGGCCTAGCAGCACATTACAAGCTTGCATAGGCACAACATCACATTCAACCACATCTTTATAGGATCCAATGGAAAAATTGATTCACACAAGTCTAGTTACCTTTGCCTTACCGCTGTTATTTAACCATTGAATGTAATATGGATGTGGGTGTGGTTTGGTGGTAAGCGCAAGCTTCTCCACCATGTCACCGCCTGCCAAGTTGTTGCAGCTACCTCCATCGATGATCATGCGACATGAACGCTCCTTGATGACACACTTTGTTTGGAACAACGTGTGTCGCTGATTTTGCTCTGCCTTCTCCATTTGTGCACTAAGCACACGCTGTACAATGAAGCTCTCATAGTGGTCGGCTTCACCTACATTAATATGTTCTTCTATACATTCTTCACTACCTGCATGGTCAGCGACAAGCAATGCAAGTGTATCTTCATCAAAATCACTAGCGGACGAATACTCACCATTATCTTTGACGACCATAACGCGCTTGCTGGAACACTCACGCATCACATGTCCATATCCCTAGCACCGGTGACACTGAATGTCTCTCGTTCTACCTGTCGATGCTACGGACGAAGCACTTGCACTAGGCTTCTGGGCTGTCTTGACTACTGAATTTGTGGGAGTAGCACTAGGCTTGTCACTTGAGGATGGCATAGTAGCACGTGTGCGGGACTGCCATGAATTTGTCTTCCCTGCAGAAAAGTTATTCCAAACACTAGCACGTCGCCCCTGCACTTCCCTTTCAGCTTTACAAGCAAGATGAAACAAACGGGTTACATTAGTGTACTCTTTATATGAAAGGATGTCCTGAATTTCACGATTTAACCCACCCAAAAATCTTGCCATAGCAGGTTCCTCATCCTCCTCTAAATTACAACGCAACATACCCATTTGTAACTCTTGATAATACTCTTCTACACTTTTAGCACCTTGTCTTAGTTGTTGCAGTTTATGTAGCAAATCCCGTGCATAGTAAGAAGGAACAAATCTAGCCCTCATGATTTTTTTAAAGCATCCCAAGTATGTGGTATGTTATTAGGATTTTTCTTATTATACTCTATCCACCATACAGTAGCAAAGTCAGTAAACTCACTAGTAGCAGCCCTAACACGTGTATTCTCAGGAAATTCGTGGCATGCAAACTTTTGGTCAATAGCAATTTCCCATGAAATGTATGCATCAGGATCATACTTACCATCAAAAGGAGGTATTTTAAATTTAATCTTACTGAAAGCATCATTGTTATTATGTACCTCACGTCGACGGTGACCCATACCTCTCCGATTGAAGCGTAGGCGATGTCGATCACTAAGGTCATTGTTATCAAGGTCCATATCACCAGAGTAAGCATCCTCGTCATTATCTTCGACTCGCTCCTCATCCTTGTGGGCGTCATTATGTTGACCCTTGCCTTTTGTGTGGAAGTCATCAAAATGACGGAGAAGAGCGGCAAGGCTTTTGTCCATACGAGCAACCGATGCTTCGACTCCTGTAAGCTTGGTGGTGGTGGCAAGTTGGGCGGCCTCTAGTTGCCCAATCTTGTCATTGGTCACCTGTAAATCTCCATCGAGTCCTTCTGTATGCAACTGCACTTGCCTTGTAAAATGTTGAATGATGCCCTTGGTGCGTGGAGATTGCGGCATGTTGTTATTATCCTCTGTTCCTGACATGGTTTAGAAGACAAGAACAACAAGAAAACAGGTGAAGAAATAAATGCCCTACAACTATTAGGATGTAGCTACAGCAAGGCACTCGCTCTCAACCTGTTTCTCAAGCTCTTACCAGTTCTTACCTTGCTCAAACAAGAGGGGTCAACAACCAGCAAGCCTGCAACCTTGGAAGTGAACGTATCGGTACCGTAGCACAACACCTGTCAAGTTGTAGTCGAATATGTGGAGCTGTAGGTGGCCAATGTTATGGACAAGGATAGATACTAGCACCACGTTAGTCACAAAAGCAAGTTGAATAATCGTTCAAAGGTGGTACTGTGCTGGTCCTAGCCTAGACCGTGCTAGAGACGCGAGCCTGGACACAAAGGAACTCACAAACACCACCTATCCAAAGGAGGGAAACACAAAGATCAGCCCCCTTTTTTTCTGTTTTTTTTTTCTTTTTTTGCCTTTTTTTTGCTTTTTTTTTGCTTCTTTTTTTTATTTTTTTTCTTTCTTTTTTTCAGGGATCCTCAAAACTGATTATATGAACAAAGAGATGTCAAAAGAGCAAAACACCACACACACTTTTTCCGAAAGTGTAGGGGTATATAGGTAATTAAAAGATACTCTCTCTCTCTCTCTAAAGTAAGCTTCGCTGTAATATGGTATGAAACTCAAACTCGAACTGGACAGCCACGAATACCAGGGTAGTACTCGGACTCGAACTTGACAGTAACGAAATCTACTTAGACTCGGACTAGAACGTGACAAGAACTCGAAACTCTAAAGGACTATAACTAAAACCAGCAACTCGACACAACCGATGCAACCGACGACTCAACAAGCCCTAACTAAGTAGTACTAGCAAAAGGCTCAACGGGTTTATGGGATTACGGAAAACTAATCTACTATTTGTTTTGGCTTTTCTAGACTATAGGAAAATTTTTTTGTGAAGAATTGGAAGTCTCTCACCGATAAACTTTGCTCTGATTACCAACTGATGACGACCTGTAGGGTTCACAGTCCGATCTTTCGATGAGAGTTGGTGGATAACTCGATTGGTGGATGGAGATGACGTTCACGGCTCGACTACAACCGTCCAAGGACGCTGCGCCTTAGCAACCGATACACCACCTCCGATGGCTGTCGTGATCTTGCGGCGCGACAACTAGCCACTAGGGCTCCCGTCCTGCAAGCAATCGAAGAACCAGCAAGAACAAGATGAACAAGCACTCAATTGCAAGATGAATATGAAGGTTTCAATCTGAGAACACAATATGGTGAGGTTCTGATGACAATCAGACGGACGGTTGATCCAACACGCGCGCTGAAAGGCGGTAGCAATAGCTAACTCGACGAAACAAAACCTGAACTGTTTGTGGCGGCTCTAAAGACTTATAAGGAATTGGGAGGACGACCACAAGGGTGTTGGGGTCGTTCTCCAACCCTAGGATGCGTCCCTAATGGACCCAACTTGATACATGGGCCACAGGTCCAAAATAAGGTGACGCAGCACCGGTAGACAGAAAAGGTCTCGGTACAAAAACGATGACTTTGGACGCATCTGATAAGGTATAGCAATGCTTCTGGATCCGTTGGAAAGTAGACTTGATAAGCTTTCCAAAAAGTGCGAAAATGTCCCAATCGGAGTCTGTATGATGTCGTGGCATCCATCACAAGTTTGTGCTGTCCTGCAGTCCAAATCCAGCTAGCGCCCATCCCATGTCCCGCTGATCCTCTCCATTGTTACTGAGCAAAACAAGAGTGTACGTGTCTCCATTGTCTAAATATAATGGACAAGAGTTTGAGAATAAACTTACTTGATGATTGAGTTCACGGGCACGAGCACGAGTAATAGGACCAAGTGGTGCTGGAGATGGTGTTGGTGTGGTGTTGATGTCCTCATCAGTCCGGACCTTGAGTAGAGACGGTCCAGAGAGCACCCTGAGTCCGGACGCTTGTCCAGAGTCCATGGTCCGGACCACACTTAGCATCCGGACGCTCCGCAGAGAGCATCTAGAGGGCTCCAAACCTCCGTAAGCTCGTCCAGAGTCCACCATCCGGTCGAAGATCAGCGTCCGGACCATCTATCTAGGAAAGGCCAAGGCTAGGGTATACCTCCGGACGCGCGGACATTTGTTTGGACCCTTGCATACTGTTGGCACAGATTATGATCAACTTTTATATAACTAAAATGATGCCACCAACCTCAGGATCAAGGATAAACAAACACATCATGTGCATATTTTATCAATTAACTAGTTCCACATGTCCATGAGTGTTTGAATGCAGGAATGAAGAAATGGAGCAAAGGAGAGCTAGTGGACCCACATAGTGGGTCAGCCAACCACCCTATGGGCCCACCAGCTCTCCCTTCTCAGCCATGATCCAAGAGAAGCATTGAAGAGTGATTTCCAACCACTGGA
Source organism: Microstegium vimineum (assembly GCA_022036555.1). Lineage (NCBI taxonomy): Eukaryota > Viridiplantae > Streptophyta > Magnoliopsida > Poales > Poaceae > Microstegium > Microstegium vimineum. The sequence continues at coordinate 26,952,659 of CM039133.1, read as the reverse complement.
TCACTCTGTGTTTTCTCTCAACGACTCACAAGTAAAGCACAAGGATTCATGGGCCCACACCAAGGAGATAAACGTGACAAACATTCCAGAACCAACAACTAACCTCAATGACGAGTGGGACCAGCACCAAGGAGGAAGATGTGGGCCAGTGACCCCTAGGGGGGGGTCGCCCAACCACCCCCTGGACCCACCTGGCTTCCACTTGGTCCCCTGATCAGTGGGACCACTCCTGAGAGGCCAGAGGAGGGCCCACTGGCCATACGGGGGGTCGGCCGACCACCCCCCTAGGTCGGTTGGCTCCCCCTAACCGCCATACCTATTCCCCACGTGTTGGATCACCACCATCCATGCCTCGGTTGGTTTCCAAGTCGGATGGATCCAAGGGTGGAGGATGGAAGGCCCTGGATCGCTGACGTGGCACCGGAGTAGCCCCTACTCTATCGTCCACTATAAATAGAGGGTCACACCCCCCCTATCTAGACATGAAGAAGAAGACTACAAGCTCTATTCCTTAGATTGTTCTAGGAGTTAGTCTAGAGTGGGAGTTAGAGTTGAGTCGAGCTATGCTAGAGATTTCTAGAGTTGTCTTCTGGAGAGTCTGGTATAGCTCTTGTATCTTTCCTTCTTTGTAAGACTTTATCTCATTCAATATATATCTTCTCTCTCTACTTTACTTAGTATTTACTTTGAGCATTTATATACTAGATATAGTATTGCTATATGCTTTTGCTCTTTAATAGCCTTTACATCCATAGTTATTGATCCTTGTGACCTTTCCCGTATGCGATCATTGCCTATCATAGGGTCCTTTGATTATTGATCGTAGTCAAAGTAGTAAGTTGTGTGTAAGCGTGGTGCTTATACATCATCTTATCCTTGGTTATCGCTTGTTGCAAGGATTGTTTGTGGTAGCTAGCAAGAGGTGACAACCTTGTCTAGTCGTTGTATTCCACCACGTGTTTATAGGCAAGTTCTTAAAAGGTAAGGCCCCCGTAAGAAGAGGGCGGGGTCTGGTAGGAGTTTTGTCCTCCTACTGATCTATCCCCTCGCCTAGCATACTTGTATTGAGGAGACATTCTATAGTGTTTAAACTAGTTAATTGGCTAAGTATATTGAAGTAGAGTGAACTTCTTAGGAGTCCCTTTACTCTTCTCGTTGTCCTCCCACCTAGCTAGTCTTTCTAGTCCGTTCTAAGTATCTTTTACCGTAGCTTCTTCATTCATCAATCCGTTCCTATCACATATATCGTTTACCCCTCTATACTAGTTGGTACTAAGTTAAGGTGCTCTCTAGGATCTCTCTACAATTATCATTTCTAGCAAAGCTTTCCTTTGGGATAATATAAATTATGATACCTTGGAATACTCCTAGGTGAAGTGCTACAATGGTATAATCTGTGCGCTTGCGGATTTATCCAATAGTCATAAGAAATACCAACACATACCTAGTGTCCTGACCTCTATACGGAGCTCTATCTCGAGTCCAAATGAGTTGCCTTATTCACTCCAAGCTTCCATATGCTAACACCATGTATTCCAAACACTTGTGCTCAGTGTTAGCCTTTGCATTATATTTTCTTGGATTTTATTTCAATTCTTTGTGTCACTTAGGTTCTTTTTAGATATGCGATGCAAACCTAGTGGCACATGATAACCGCAATCGACATGAGTTTTCCCTGCTTGATAGTACGGCTATCTATCCTAAATGTGATCACACTCTCTATAGTGTCTTGATCACTAAAAAAATGGCCCTATGATATACCTTTGCCTTGAGCCTATTTTTGTTTTTCTCTTTCTTCTTTTCCTTAGTCATGGAGCACTTGATCCATCATGATCCTTTATCTAGCTCCACTTGTCAAATTGGATTACCCTATCTTGATCATACACTTAGCAATAGGGTTAGTCCATAGGTTTCATCAATTAATCAAAACCAAACTTGGGCTTTCAATCTCCCCCTTTTTGGTAATTGATGACAATGTTTCACAAATGAATATATAGAATCAAAATTCCATCTTTGGTAGTATTATCTGCCCCTACATATGTGATATATGAGTTTGGTTCATTTTGATCACATATGCATGAATAGGAATTTGTGGGAGAGTGAATGCTACCAAATGATGCTAAGGTATAAGGGCTGGACCTCTGAAGCGTAATATCAATGCCTAGAAACCACTTGAGAGCAAACTTGAAATACCACTTGGAAAGCTTAGCTCAAGAGGAATTAGGCTAAGACCTAAGCATGCTAGTACTTCAAGCATCAAGTCAATTATGTTTCTAGCATTCACCACACAAGCATGTCAAGAATATAAATACATATTTAAGCAAGCACATATGAATGCACAAAGATATGCAACAACTTTGTTCATAGGCTTGCTCACCCTACTTGTGTGCTTTCATGTTCAAAATATTCAAAATATTTCTTTGTGGTACTTACTTCTCCCCCTTTGTCATCTATTATCATAAAAGATGTGCTCAAAGTGTTGATTATTGGAGAGAAGCTTAGTTGTGGCTCAATCTAGATTACTTGTTCAACATAGTTAACTCGGTTTAAACCATGAACACGCTTCTTCACTATTGACGATAATTTCACCATGTTTTTACACCCTCAAAATACCATCAACAACCCTGGATTCAAGAGTATAATAACATAGCTAGAGCATATTTTACCCAATAACTAGTTCCACATGTCCGTTGACTATTTGAGTGGAGGTAATGACAAATGGGGACTTTTGGGAGCTAGTGGGCCCACTTAGGGGGTTGGCCGACCTCCCTGTGGGGCCAATAGGCCTCCCAAGCCCCCATGATCCAAGTAACACTCTCCAAAGCACTTTCTACCCCTTGGATCCAAGTGTGCTACCTCTCAACGGTTCTGGATCAAAGCACGAGGATCCATGGGCCCAACATGACATATTTCCATGTATGGCAAATGTGCAAATCCAATACACCATCATGATGGGCATTACCTCTAGAAGCTACCTGCAAAAGATGAGCTTATTTGGCCACAAAAGACGGTCAGCCGACTGCACTTTGGGCCCAATTTTAGACAGCAGAATCCACACCTATCAAGGAGGTCTCACACAAAAGGGGAGGTCCATGGATCTCTAAAGGAGGTCGGCCGACCTCCTAGGTGGGCCCAGAGACCACCCATAGGCCCCTGAGTAGTGGGGTCAGCTTCTAGAAGAATGGGCAGGGCCCACCTATCAGGGGGTGGTCGGCTGACCATGCCCTGGTACCTAGAGTCTCCCCCGAGCTCCCCACCGACTTCCTGCATGCCTCCATGCATCAACTTCATATCCACCATTGATCAAAGGCGGTTACAATGACAGTTTGATCCTACGGTGGCTGATGGAGATTACGCGGATCGCTGACGTGGCACCGGAGTAGCCCCTACTCCACCTCTAGCTATAAATACCCCCCTAGGCCCTCACTCTCACTCATGCCTCATTGGAGAAACTACTTAGCTTAGCGTAGCTCTGCAGTAGTGCTATGCTAGTTGGAAGAGAATGAGGAGAGCCTAGAGGACAGTCGGGCCTGTCTGGCGTCTTCTCCGAGTTGTACCTCAGCGGATGCGATTCTCTTGTAAGTTCAACACTTGTAAGTGATTCCTCCGAGTTCTTTATAGCATTCAATATTATAAATCTTGTTTAGCTATTATACATCTGATGAGGACATCAACACCACACCAACACCATCTCCAGCACCACTTGGTCCTATTACTCGTGCTCGTGCCCGTGAACTCAACCATCAAGAACAATGGAGAGGATCAGCGGGACACGGGATGTGCGCTAGCTGGATTTGGACTATAGGACAACACCAACTTGTGATGGATGCCACAACTTCATACAGACTCCGATTGGGACATTCTCTCACTTTTTGGAAAGCTTATCAAGTCTACTTTCCAACGGATCCAGAACCAAGGCTATATCTTATTGGACACATGCAAAGTAGTCGTTTTTGTACTGAGTCCTTTTTTGTCCACCGGTGCTGCGTCACCTTAATTTGGGCTGATGGCCCATGTATCAAGTTGGCTCCATTAGGGACGCGTCCTAGGGTTGGAGAACGACCCCAACACCCTTGTGGTCGTCCTCCCAACTCCTTATAAGTCTTTAGAGCCGCCACAAACAGTTTAGGTTTTGTTTCGTCGAGTTAGCCAATGCTACCGCCTTTCAGCGCGCGTGTTGGATCAACCATCCATCTGATTGTCATCAGAACCTCACCATATTGTGTCCTCAGATTAAACCCTTCATATTCATCTTGCAATTGAGTGCTTGTTCATCTTGTTCTTGCTGGTTGTATGATTGCTTGCAGGATGGGAGCCCTAGTGGCTGGTTGTCACACCGCAAGATCGCAACAACCATCGGAGGTGGTGTATCGGTTGCTAAGGCGCAGCGTCCGTGGACGGATGTAGTCGAGCCGTGAACGTCATCTCCATTCACCAATCGAGTTGTCCACCATCTCTCATCGAAAGATCAGACAGCGAACCCTACGGGTCGTCATCAACATCTTTTCGCGCTTGTTCGTCGCTTTACTTTAAGTCAACTGCTTTAATCTTATGCAAGGGTTAAAGTAGTAAGAATAGTGTAGACGTAGTGTCTAGACTAGATCTTGCCTTTGTAAACCGCTTATCGCACAGATTGTTTGTGGTAGCTAGTAGGTAGTGACATCCCTATCTAGCCTTTGTATTCCACCACGTGTGTAAGATAAGTTTTTAAAAGGTAGGGCCTCAATACACCATGATGGCGCAGTTCGGTTAGAGTTTTGTCCTCTTTCTAATCTATCCCATCGCCTCCTGCAAGAGAAGGGCTGATAAAGCCAGTATAACCAGCTATACCTTGTTAGATATCTTTTCTATATCGAACCTCTCAACCGAGTTATCATAGTCTCCCTTGATCCATCATATGACATAACCATATTCATAGTTAACTCACTTCTCGTTCGCAGTGGAAAATACGATACCTGGAATACTCCCGGTGAAAGCTACACTTGACAACCGTACGCTTGTGGTCTTTTTTCCATTTGCCACCTTTGGTGTCAACATTCACACATCCTAGAATGGTTATCTTGCCCATGTTGAGTCAACCAATTGAATTTCATATTCTAGATCAAGCACTAGGATTGCTTGCCTACAAATATGTCATACGCTACCACTAGATCAAATCAAACATAGAAGCCATAGTGGTACCATATAATCATCAAATTCATTTGATTTTCATGAATGAGCCTAATGAAATGATGCCTAGATGCACTAACAAGTCCTAATAGTGGATGAATGACATGTCAATCAACTTTTACCTTGCTTTGCTCAAAGGAGAGGCATGTCATATATGTGGGGGGTGCATCAACACATATTTGAGAAGTCAAAAATGTTAATTTCATTCCTTAGCTTGCAAAATCTCTTCTCATCTAATGGCTTGGTGAATATATCGGCAAGTTGATCATCGGTGCCAACACTTGTGATTGTAATATCACCCTTTTGTTGATGATCCCTTATGAAGTGGTGCCTTATGTCAATGTGCTTTGTTCTTGAATGTTGGACCAGATTGTTGGTTAGCTTCACCGCACTTTCATGGTCACATAGCAATGGGACTTGCTTGAAATTGATTCCATAGTCATTCAATGTTGCCTTCATCCAAAGCAATTGAGCACAACAACTACTCGCACGTACATATTCGGCTTTGGCGGTAGAGATTGCAACACTATTTTGCTTATTTTATGACCAAGATACAAGTGACATGCCTAGCAATTGACATGTGCCCGATGTGCTCTTTCTATCAACCTTGCACCCCGCATAGTCGGAGTCCGAATAACCAATCAATTCAATGTTAGACCCCTTGGGATACCACAATCCAACATCTTGTGTATGCTTCAAGTACCTCAATATTCTTTTTGTAGCCTTCAAATGACTTTCTCTTGGAGAGGCTTGGAATCTTGCACACATGCATACACTAAACATAATATCCGGCCTTAAAGCGGTCACATAGAGTACGTTTCCAGTCATAGACCGATACAACTTTTGATCCACCATATTACCACTAGCATCAGTATCCAAGTGTCCATTAATGCCTTTTGAATCTTCTAAGCCAAACTTCTTCATCATATCTTTGATGCACTTGCCTTGACTCACAAATGTGCCATTCTTCAATTGCTTGATTTGAAGACCAAGGAAGTATCTAAGTTCACCAATCATTGACATTTCAATGTCATTTGCCATCATCTTACCAAACTCTTCACAAAAATCTTGATTGGTTGAACCGAATATGATGTCATCAACATAGATTTGTAGTAGAAATAGATCCTTGCCAGGCTTCTTGGTGAAGAGATTAGTATCAACCTTCCCCATGATGAACCCTTTAGATAAGAGGAAATCCCTCAATCTTTCATACCATGCTCTAGGTGCTTGCTTCAAGCCATATAAAGCCTTTCTCAACTTGTACACATGGTTGGGCTTCTTGTCATCTTCAAAGCCGGGAGGTTGCTCGACATATACTAGCTCATTGATATAGCCATTCAAGAAAGCACTCTTCACATCCATTTGGTATAGCTTAATGTTTTGTGCACATGCATAGGCCAATACGATTCTTATTGCCTCTAATCTTGGAACCGGTGCATAAGTTTCTCCAAAGTCAAGACCCTCAAATTGAGTGTAACCTTAAGCTACCAGTCTTGCTTTGTTTCTCACAACTATACCATCTTGTTCTTGCTTGTTTCTCAATACCCATCTTGTGTCAATCACATTGTAGTTCTTGGGTCTTTCAACTAGCTTCCCAAACTTGATTTCTTGTGAAATTGTTCAGCTCTTCATGCATTGCATTGACCCAATCAACATCTTGTAGGGCTTCTTCAATCTTTGTTGGCTCTATAGATGATACAAATGAGTAGTGCTCATAAAGAGATGCCGATCTTGATCTAGTTTGAACACCACTTGTAATGTCTCCAACTATTTGATCAATGGGGTGATCTCTTGCTATGTTGGTTGGAGGATAGGAACTTGATTGCTTGAGCTTGGTTGAGATGAACTAGCAACTTGTTGATCTTTTTATGAACCACTAGCTTGCACATAGGGTGAGTTGAGCACTTGATCTTTGTCATCTTCAATGTCAATCACTTGTCTTGGCCGAATATCACCAATATCCATGTTCTTCATAGCCTTTGACAATTGAGGTCCACTCACATCTTCTAGATTCTCATTTTTTTAACTTGAGAACCATTGGTTTCATCAAATTCAACATCATGAACCTTCTGAAGCACACCACTAGCCCAATTCCATACTCTATAGGCTTTGCTTGTGATTGAGTAACCAAGTAGGAAACCTTCATCACATTTCTTGTAAAAGTTCCCAAGTCTTGTGCCTTTCTTCAAGATATAGCATTTGCAACCAAACACTCTAAAGTATGCAATATTGGGCTTTCTTCCATTCAAGAGCTCATATCGTGTCTTCTCCATCATTGGGTGACAATATACTCGATTGCTAGAGTAGCAAGTGGTGTTGATAGCTTTGACCCAAAAGGAGTGACTCACATTGTACTTACTAAGCATAGAACTTGCCATATCAATCAAAGTTCCATTCTTCCTCTCAACAAGGCCATTTGATTGTGGAGTGTACTTGTCCGAGAATTGATGCTTGATTCCTAATTCATGACAAAGCTCATCAATTCTTGTATTCTTGAATTCACTACCATTGTCACTTCTCACTTTCTTGATGGTGGTCTCAAACTCATTTTGGCATCTCTTGACAAAAGATTTGAATGTAGCAAATGTATCACCATTGTCATTGAGAAAGAATACCCAAGTGTATCTTGTAAGATCATCCACTATCAGAAATCCATACTTGTTGCCTCCAATACTAGTGTATGTTGTTGGTTCAAAAAGATCCATGTGCAACAACTCAAATGCTCTACTAGTACTCATCATGCTCTTCTTGGGATGGTTGTTACAAACTTGTTTGTCGGCTTGACAAGAGCTGCAAAGTTTGTCCTTCTCAAACACAACATCTTTCAAGCCTCTTACTAAGTCATGCTTAATCAATCAATTCAATTGCTTAATTCCAACATGAACAAACCTTCTATGCCATTGCCAACCCATACTTGATTTAGTGAGCACGCAAGTTGACAATTGATACTCACTAGCATTGAAATCATCTAGGTAGAGGTTCTCATATCTAATGCTCTTGAAGATCAAGTTTGAACCATCTACACTAATGATCTCAATATCATCTACCCCAAATATGCATTGGAATCCAAGATCACATAATTGATCCACGGATAGCAAATTGAAGTTCAAGCTCTCAACTAGCAAGACATTGGAGATGCTCAAGTCATTGGATATTGCAATCTTACCAAGTCCCTTGACCTTGACCTTGCCATTATCACCAAAAGTAATACTATCAATGCCATCATTGGTGTTGGAGTTGATTAATTTGAACATTGTAGAATCCCTGGTCATGTGTTGAGTGCACTCACTATCAAGCACCTAATGTCTTCCTCCGGCTTTGTAATTGACCTACAAAACAAATTAGTTCTTAGGTACCCACACTTGTTTGGGTCCTCCAAAGTTAGTGACCAAGGATTTTGGCACCCAAATAGCCTTCTTCTTTGGGCCAACAATGGGTGTACCAACATACTTAGCCATGATACCCTTAGAACTTTTGGTAAGCATATAACAAGAATAAAAGTGCATAGAGGTTGCTTTAGCAAACTTGGTTTGGCTCATGTTAAGTTTGCAATATTGGTCAACATGCCCCACTTGCTTGCAACTATTGCAATACCGGCCATTGCTTCTCACAAAGCTAGGCTTTGGAGTTACAAAGGCCGACTTTACCTTCTTGGGGGTATAGCCCAATCCCTCTTTGAAAAGGGAGAATCTTTGGCTACCCAAGCACTTTAGCAAGCGGGCATCTCCACCATATGCCTTACCAAAAGCATGTGTGAGTTCATTAACATCATTTTTCAATTTTTCATTTTTCATTTTCACTCACTAGTGTAGCATCAACCGTTTTGCTATAACTAGCGGATGTGCAAGTGGAAGTGCTAGTGTTGGTTGGTGCAACAATGATAGGAGTGAAAAATGATTCATCTAGAATATCACAAGTAACTCCAATATCACATGATGCAACAACCTTATCCTTGTTTTGATCAAGGAGAGAGGAGTGAGCCTTTTCAAGCTTGTAGTGAGTCCTCTCAAGCTTCTCATGTGCTTCCATTAGCCTCTCATGAGAGCCATTGAGCTCATCAAAGGATTCTTCAAGAGCCTTAAGCTTCTTGTTCAATTCTTTGTACTCCTTCCACTTTGTCTCAAAGCAAGCATAAGTTTGCTTCATCATATCCATGAGTTCCTCCTTGGAGTACTCCTCCTCATCTTCACTACTATCATCATCACTCTCATCACAAGATTGTACCTTAGTTGGCCATGAACTATGATGGAGTGTCAAAGATGGATGGCTTCTGGTTGATAGCAATGCTTACCAATGCCTTCTTCTTGGTCTTCTTCCTCTCATCATCACTAGACTCATCATCGGAGGAATCACTACTATCCCAAGTCACCATATATGATTAACCCTTCTTCTTCTTGGTAAATGATAGCTTCTCCTCCTTCTTGTCATGCTTGCTCTTCTTTTTCTCATCATCATCACTATGATTGGGACAATCCGCAATCATGTGACCAGTACTCTTGCACTCATATAATCTCTTCTCATATTCTTTTCTCTTGAAGTTATCTCTTCTCTTTCTAGCACCATAGGCCTTCTTCTTCATGAAGTTGTCAAACTTCCGCACAAAGAGGGCCATCATCTCATCATCAATGTCACTTGAATCTTCATCATCACTAGACTCTTGCTTTCTTGGTTTGCCCTTGCTCTTGGATGATGAATCCTTGAATGCTAAGCTCTTCTTCTTCTTCTCTTTTTCCTTGACCTATTATTCATCACTTTCTCCATTGTATTGCTCTCCGGTCATGATCTGTCTAGGTACCTCATTTGGAGTAATCTTGGTCAAACCATCTCTCTTAATTATTTGCCTCCAAGTTTTGTATTTCTTGGGCAAACAACCAAGAAACCAGTTTGAGAAGTACTCATCCTTCACCTTCTCACCCAAGCTCTTGAGGTCATTGATGATCACTTGGAGCCTATGAAACATCTCCGGGATAGACTCATCATCCTTCATCTTGAAGTGAGATAGCTTGTCCTTGAGCATGTACAACTTGGCATTCTTTACCGTTGAGGTGCCCTCATAAGTATCTTCAAGTACCTTCCACACTTCACTTGCCTTCTCAAGATCTTTGATTTGCTCAAACACTTTTGAGTCTATGCCATTGTATATCACATTGAGAGCCATTGTGGTGCATTGACACTTCTCTTGCTCTCTAGGGTTGGGACTAGCATCATCAAGATTGACAAATTCCTTTTCGGTCACACTCCACACCTTCTCATGAATTGAGCCTAGATGCATCTTCATCTTCCTCTTCCAATAATCAAAGGATGTGCCATCAAACATTGGTGGTTTGCTTCCCACGTGGTCGAATGGTATTTGACCCATTACTAACACCAAAGGTTGTTAAGCCTTGATAATAGAGGTGACCACAGCTCTGATGCCACTTGAAAGGTCCTAGATGGCTAGAGGAGGGGTGAATAGCCTATAAAAATTATACAAATCACTAGAGCAAAGGTTAGAATAACACTAAAGCAAAGCTTTTTGCTCTATCTCTACTAGGTTTGCAAAGCCACCTATCTAAGCAATTCTAGTTAGCTAAGTGCCTAACAAGCAATAGCAAGAACCTAAGGCACTTAACACAAGCTAGCAAGAACAAATAACAAGGAAAACTAACTAGCACACTAACTAGGCAAGATATGAAAGGAGTAATAAAAAGAGAGGAGGTGATTGTTATACCAATTCCTTGTGAAGAGAATATACCAATGTGAAGAATCAATCACAATATGAACACCAAGAATAGCCAGGAGACAAGATTGACAAAATTATTTTCTCCCGAGGTTCACTTGGTTGCCACCAAGCTAGTCCCCGTTGTGTCGACTACTCAAGTGGTGATTCGGTGGCTAATAGGCAATCACAAGCCTAGCCCACTACTCAGGCGCCACAAGAATCCACCCAAATGAGAGTAACTCAATGACACGAGCAATCCACTAGAGTTACCCTTTGGTGCTCCACTGAGGAGGGTACAACCCTCTCACAATCGTCGAAGCCATCCGCAAACAATCACCAAATGTGCCGAAGCTTCCTCAATTGCCCAAGCCATCTAAATGTTGGCAAACACCAATAATAACATGGAATCCTACGGCAATTACGATGACCAATTGCCACTAAGATGCAATGCAATGATCAAGCACTTGGTTCACTCAAACTCTCACAAGAATGCAATTGAAGCAAAGAGAGATGAGTTGGGGGCTATCTCAAGCAAGCACAAATGTCTCAAATGAATGGGAGGTGCAAGAGGGAGCCCTAGGAGCCAGCCAAAACATATTTATAGCCACCCTCAAACAACAAGCGGTTTTGCCCTTTGATCTCAGCCTTCTAACTGCCTCGGGACGCTCGCAAGGAGGGGGTCTGGACTACTGGCTGTGTGTCCAGGCCCTCTGCCATTTGAGTCCTGCCGTTGGTGCCATTTTCTGGTGCTGACACGTCACCTCCGGAGGCTCGCAACAGTGTGAGTACGGACAATCATCGCTTGTGTCCGGACCTTGAGTAGAGACGGTCCAGAGAGGACCTTGAGTCCGGACACTTGTCCGGAGTCCATGGTCCGGATCGCACTTAGTGTCCGGAGGCTCGTCTGGAGTCCACCATCCGGTCGAAGATCAGCGTCCGGACCATCTATCCAGGAAAGGCTGAGGCTAGGGTACGCCTCCGGACGCGCAGGCATTTGTCCGGACCCTTGCAGACCTATCGTCCAGACCCTTGCATACCTAGCGTCACACTCTCTATTTCGTCATGAGAGACTTGTAGAGAACACAAGAAATCTATGGTGAGCAACTTAATTCCAAGTTCATCTACTTGCCAAAAGCTAGACCAACCAATGGTAGAGAAGATAGTATCGAATTCGGTGTTCATAGATGCGTTGGAGAGGAGGGTTGGATTCATAATCCTTGTATGCTTGAAGGATTGATCCCGAAGAGAGAGATACTTCTGGTACTCTAGTTGGTCAAACCAGAGACCACTTTGTTGGTCGTATGGTCTCAACGGGGGCACAATGACTGCACCGAGATGAGGCATCTCCATCGGCGATTCTTCCTCTTCCTGAGGTTGTCCTTCGGTTGGGATGTTCTCTCAAGTGTATCGGGCAGAACCACCCCTTCTTCTTCCTTAGGAAGTATCCTCGTATTCATGGGAGCTCCGAGATGATCTCTCACTTAGAACTTTCTTCACTTTCTTCATTGCGGACCTCAAAGGGTTCTTCATTTTCTAGAAAGTGGGATGGACACAAGGGCAAGACTAGGACAAGGATTAGCGTTAGTGTGAGGTTCCTAGTTTGCCTTGCAGGGAGAGGCTTGAGCTAAGAGAAGCTTGATGAAGACAAAGTATGTTTGTGGACTTGAGAGAGAGTAGCGCTACTTCTTCAAGGAGCTAAGAGCTTCACTTGAGGGGAGTGAGGAGAGAGCAAGGCAAAGGCAAGGAAGAAATGGTTTGAGCTTGAACTGAATTCTGGTTGGAGTGTGAGGTTTGAGCTCTCCTTGCATGGCCTTTTATAGGGGGAGAAGGTGGCACCAAGGAGGCACCATGGGGGTATTGGCCGACCCCCTATGGGCACATCCTTGGGTGCCATGGTCATGTGCTTTATGAGAATCTTTATACAAAGAAAAAGGAGGAAAGGAGGGGACATAAGGGTGTCGGCTGACCCCGTTATGCTAGCTCCAAAGTGGAGATTCCTCTCACACTTTTCCTAGTGTTAGGTGAAAGGTAAAGCATGTCATTTGATGTGATCAAAAGTTGAGCTAAAGTGCTCAAGATTCCCCTCTTTAAGCAAAGAGTAGTGGGGGACAAAAGTATGTCATGATTTAACCAAAAGATGATTGATGTGTTCTCTTTTTAAAGCATGACAAAGCTAAAGTGATGTCTCCTAAAGAAAATTCTGAATTTTGAAATTCACACTACTCAAATCATAAGATTTTTAGACAAAAGAAGATGGGGATGAGAGAGAGGTGACCAAGGGACCCCTAGGGTTATCGGACGACCCCCATAGGTATCTTTTTCTTTTTCTTTTATTAAGGTCACATTGTGTTCCCCATTTGGGAAAACAGGTTTAGGATCCCTAAGGGTGTCGGACGACCCCCTATAGGGCCTAAACCTGGTCAGGTTTTAGGGCTAAACTAACCTCAAAATTTATTAAGTCTAAACTTTATTTTTCTAAATTTTTAAGCATGATGAAAATTAAAGAATTGAAATAAATGAAAAGGGAAGTAAAGAAAATGAAAAGATAACTACCGATTTACCTTTCGGCGAGGGCTCCTTGGTTTTAAGTCCTTGGAGAAGGACTGCTCCTTCTTGTTCATTCTTCGGGTACACTCGATGACTCTGGAGATGGAGACTGAGGAGTGTGCACCTCCTTCACTTTCCAAACCTGCCTTGGATTGGCAGGTTCATTCTCCTTGAGTTCATTAATCTTAGCCTCTAGGTATTGCTTCTTTTGGCGTGGGACTCGAACTCTTCTTCTTGGTGGATGTGCTTTAACATGTTTGTTAAGTTTGTAACCATTGAAAGCACATTTTACCTTGTGACATGGGAATTGGAAGTGGATCTGGCCCGATCCCACGTAGATGACTACATTGTTGGTGTTTATGAAGGGCCTTCCCAAGATGACAGAAACGTCCACATTGGCTCCCATGTCCAAGATGATGAAGTTGGTGGGGATGTACTCATCTTGGATATTCACCAAGATATCCCTTGCAAGTCCCTTAGGAAACCGCATCGTTTGATCCGCCATCTGCAAACGAACACATGTAGGGAACAAGGGTCCCCCTAATAAGTTATCATGTGTTACCTTAGGCATGATGTTGACGCCCGATCCAAGGTCGCAGAAGGTGTTGTGGAAGGTCTGTTGTCCAATTGAGCACTTGATCGTCAGATGGCCTAGATCTTCCTTCTTCATGATGAACGGAGGATCGAGAAGATAGCCCCAATTGGAGCGAAGTGGAGGCTTACTGAACCTCGTTGTGACCATGTTGACATTTTCAATTGGATCCTCTAGTTTCCCAAGAATCTTACCTTGTTCTAGAGATGGCATAGCTGCTGCTAATTGAGCTAATTGTGTTTCTAACATTTTGTTAAAGATCAATTGATTGTTCATAGCAGTGGCAAAGCTATCCATTTTCTCACCAAGAGTTTCAAGAACTTTATCATTGACACTCATTTTTCTATTTATACCATCATTAATTTTAGATTGACCAAGAACAAGATCTTTCAATGAAGGTTGATTATTATAAGAATTATAATTGTTGTAATTGCTATTACCTCCATTACCTTGATAGAAGGGGCGTGAATTCCAACCTCCTTGTTGTTGGGGTTGATACTTGTTGTTGTTGTTGTTGATGAAGTTCACGTCCTCCTTCGATGTCTCGGGGCAGTTGTTGCCCGAGTGATCATTTCTCCCACACACCTCTGAAAGGTCCTAGATGGCTAGAGGGGGGGTGTGAATAGCCTAATAAAAATTCTACAAAACACTAGAGCAAAAGGTTAGATAACACTTAAGCGAAGCTTTTTGCTCTAGCTCTACTTGGGGTGCAAATCCACCTATCCAATGCAATTCTAGTTAACTAAGTGCCCAACAATCAATAGCAAGAACCTAAGGAACTTAGCACAAGCTAGCAAGAACAACTACTAAGGAGACTAACTAGCAAGCTAACTAGACAAGAAATGGAAGAAGTAAATGCAAGAGAGAAGGTAATCGATATACCAATGCCTTGTGATGTATGGATGTCAATATAAAGAACCAATCACAATGAATACTAAAGAGTAGCCGGGAGACAAGATGACAATCGATTTTTCTCCCGAGGTTCACTTGGTTCCCACCAAGCTAGTCCCCATTGTGTCGACTACTCAAGTGGTGATTCAGTGGCTAGCAATGACAAGCCTAGCCCACTAACTCGGACGCCACAAGAATCCACGCAAATGAGAGTAACTCAATGACATGAGCAATCCACTAGAGTTACTCTTTGGCGCTCCGCCGAGGTGGGTACAAGCCCTCTCACAATCTTCGAAGTCGGCTGCAAACAATCACCAATTGCGCCGAAGCTTCCTCAATCGCCCAAGCCTTCTAGGTGTTGGCAAACACCAAGAATAACAAGAAACTTCATGGCGATGGCGATGACCAAGTGCCACTAAGATGCAATGCAATGATCAAAGCACTTGGATCACTCAAACTCTCACAAGTATGCAACAAGAGTGAAGAGAGTCAGTTGGGGGCTATCTCAAGCAAGCACAAGTATGTCAAATGAATGGGAGGTGCAAGAGAGAGCCCTAGGAGCCGACCAAAACATATTTATAGTCACCACCAAGCAACTAACAATTTTGCCCCTTCATTGCCACTGTCTGCGTCGGTCCGGACACACATTTCATCGGGTGTCCGGACTATCGGCTGTGCGTCCGGACCCTCTGAGGTTTGAATCCTGTTCTTCGCGCCTTCACCAGGAGCTTCCACGTCGCCTCCGGACGCGCGCATTAGTGCAGCAGTCCGGACCATCGCCTTGCATCCAGACTCAACACAGAGTCAGTCCAGAGAGCCCCAAACGCCCGGACTCGCGACCGGAGACCTGCCTCCGGACGCACAACAGCGTCCGGTTGCTACGCCAAGAGCAACTAGAGAGCTCCAAACATCCGGACTCAAGTCCGGTGTCTGCGTCCGGACCATCATCAGCGTCCGGACCATCTGTCCAGAGAGGCCGAGCCTTAGGGTATGCTTCCAGACGCATCCTCATTGGTCCAGACCGCATCTCATCAGCGTCCGGACCTGTGTCCGGAGCTCTTCTGAGTTCCAAACCGAGCTGCCCCTTTTACTCCAAGTCTTCGAGTGCTAACACCTTGTGATCCATACCTTTGTCCACCTGTGTTA
Organism: Microstegium vimineum; assembly: GCA_022036555.1. Lineage (NCBI taxonomy): Eukaryota > Viridiplantae > Streptophyta > Magnoliopsida > Poales > Poaceae > Microstegium > Microstegium vimineum. Next base: position 26,936,613 of record CM039133.1, on the reverse strand, counting down.
GCCTTTACAATATATTTCTTGGATTTTAGTTTAGTTCTTTGTGTCACTTAGGTTCATTTTATATGGATGCAATGCAAACCTAGTGGCACATGATAACCGCAATCGACACGAATTTTCCCTTTTTGATATTACGGCTATCTATCCTAAATGTGATCACACTCTCTATAGTGTCTTGATCACTAAACCAAAAATGGCCCTATAGATATACCTTTGCCTTGAGCCCATTTTTTTCTCTTTCTTCTTTTCCTTAGTCCATGGAGCACTTGATCCATCATGGTCATTCATCTAGCTCCATGTACCAAGGTGGATTACCCTATCTTGATCATACACTTCGTACAAGGGTTAGTCCATAGGTTTCATCAATTAACCAAAACCAAACAAGGTCTTTCAATCTCCCCCTTTTTGTAATTGATGACAACCTTTCACAAAAGAATGTATAATATGAAAATTTTCACTTTGGTAGTATTAGCTTCGCCTACATATGTGATATATGAGTTTCGTTCATTTTGATCACATATGCATGAATAGGAATTGTGGGGGAGTGAATGCTACCAAATGATGTTAAGGTGTGTAGGATGGACCTTTGAAGCGTGATGCCAATCAGAGTGCAATGTATAAACCATCCTTAGCACCATGAATGCCTAGAAATTACTTGAAAAGCAACTTGGAAGCACTTTGAGAGAACTAGATACCACATGAAAAATATAAAGATCTAATCATGCTAGTTCTTCAAGCACCAAGACATTGTGTTTCAATCTATTATCATAAAAGATATGCGCAAAGGTTTGATTATTGGAGAAAAGTTTTAGTTGTGGTTCAATCTATATTACTTGCCCCCAAGCTATTTAACTCGAATTAAACCATGGACAAGCTTGTTCACACATCCTAGAACAGTTATCTTGCCCATGTTGAGCTAAACATTTGAAGTTCATGATCTAGATCAAACACTAGGTTTGCAAGCCCACAAAAATGTCATATGCTACCACTAGATCATATCAAGCATAGAAGCAATAGTGGTACCATATAATCATCAAATCATTTGATTTTCATGAATGATCCTAATGAGTTGATGTCTAGATGCACTAACAAGTCCTAATAGAATGAATAACATGTCAATCAACTTGTACCTTGTATAGCTCGAAGGAGAGGCATGTCATATATGGGGGTGCATCAACACATATTTGAGAAGTCAAGAATGTTCAATTCATTTCTTAGCTTGCAAAACCTCTTCTCATCTAATGGCTTGATGAATATATCGGCAAGTTGATCATCGGTGCCAACACTTTTGATTTTGATATGACACTTGAGTTGATGATCCCTTATGAAATGGTGCCTCACATCAATGTGCTTGGTTCTTGAATGTTGAACCGGATTGTTGGTGAGCTTCACCACATTTTCATTATCACATAGCAATGGAAAATGCTTGAAGTTGATTCCATAGTCATTCAAAGTTGCTTTCATCCAAAGCAATTCAGCACAACAACTACCCGCACTAATGTATTCGGCTTCGGCGGTAGAGAGTGCAACACTATTTTGCTTCTTTGATGTCCAAGATACAAGTGACATGCCTAGCAATTGACATGTGCCCGATGTGCTCTTTCTATCAATCTTGCATCCCGCATAGTCAGAGTCCGAATATCAAAGTAACTCAAAGTTTGACCCCTTGGGATACCACAATCCAACATCTTGTGTATGCTTCAAGTACCTCAATATTCTCTTTCTAGCCTTCAAATGACATTCTCTTGGAGAGTCTTGGAATCTTGCACACATGCATACACTAAACATTACATCCGGCCTATAAGTGGTCACATAGAGTAAGCTTCCAATCATTGACCGATACAACTTTTGATCCACCATGTTGCCACTAGCATTACTATCCAAGTGTCCATTAGTGCCCATTGGAGTGCTAATGCCTTTAGATTCTTCTAAGCCAAACTTCTTCATCATATCCTTGATGTACTTGCCTTGACTCACAAAGGTGCCATTCTTCAATAGCTTGATTTGAAGACCAAGTAAGTAGCTAAGTTCACCAATCATTGACATTTCAAACTCATTTGCCGTCATCTTGCCAAATTCTTCACAAAATTCTTGATTGGTAGAACTGAATATGATGTCATCTACATAGATTTGGAGCACAAATAGATCCTTGCCAAGCTTCTTGGTGAAGAGGGTAGTATCAACCTTCCCCATGATGAACCCTTTAGATAGAAGGAAGTCCCTCAACCTTTCATACCATGCTCTAGGTGCTTGCTTCTAGCCATATAAAGCCTTCCTCAACTTGTACACATGGTTGGGATTCTTGTCATCTTCAAATCTGGGAGGTTGCTCAACATATACTAGCTCATTTATGTATCCATTCAAGAAAGCACTCTTCACATCCATTTGGTATAGCTTGATATTGTGTGCACATGCATAGGCCAATATAATTATAATTGCCTCTAATCTTGCAATCAGTGCATATATTTCTCCAAAGTCAAGACCCTCAACTTGAATGTATCCTTGAGCTACCAATCTTGCTTTCTTCCTCACAACTATACCATCTTGGTCTTGTTTGTTTCTAAATACCCATCTTGTGCAAATCACATTGTAGTTCTTGGGTCTTTCAACTAGTTCCCAAAATTGGTTCCTAGTGAAGTTGTTGAGCTCTTCGTGCATAGCATTGACCCAAGCAACATCTTGTCAGGCTTCATCAATCTTTGTTGGCTCTATGGATGATACAAATGAGTAGTCCTCACAAAAGGATGCCAATCTTGATCTTGTTTGAACACCACTTGTAATGTCACCAACTATTTGATCAATGGGGTGATCTCTTGCAATGTTGGTTGGTTGGAGAGTTGGAACTTGATTGCTTGAGCTTGGTTGAGATGAACTAGCAACTTGTTGATCTTGTGCTTGAGAGCTACTAGCTTGCTTGATATGTGAGTTGATCACTTGATCTTTGTTATCTTCAATGTCAATCACTTGCCTAGGCCGAATATCACCAATATCCATGCTTTTCATAGCATTTGCCAATTGAGATCCACTCACATCTTCTAGATTCTCATTCTCAACTTGGGAGCCATTGGTTTCATCAAATTCAACATCATGAACCTCCTCAAGTATACCACTAGCCGAATTCCATACTCTATAGGCTTTGCTTGTGGTTGAGTATCCAAGTAAGAACCCTTCATTACACTTCTTGTCAAACTTCCCAAGTCTTGTGCCTTTCTTCAATATGTAGCATTTGCACCCAAAGACTCTAAAGTATGCAATGTTGGGCTTTCTTCCATTTAATAGCTCATATGGTGTCTTCTCCATCAATGGGTGACAATACAACCGGTTGCTAGAGTAGCAAGCGGTGTTGATAGCTTCAGCCAAAAGGAGTGACTCACATTGTACTCACTAAGCATAGACCTTTCCATATCAATCAATGTTCTATTCTTACTCTCAACAAGGCTACTTGATTGAGGAGTGTACTTGGCCGAGAATTGATGCTTGATTCCAATCTCATCACATAGCTCTTCAACTCTTGTATTCTTGAATTCACTTCCATTGTCACTTCTCACTTTCTTGATGGTAGTTTCAAACTCATTGTGACATATCTTGACAAAAGTCTTGAATGTAGCAAATGTTTCACTCTTGTCATTGAGAAAGAATACTCAAGTATATCTTGTAAGATCGTCCACTATGACAAAGCCATACTTGTTGCCTCCAATACTAGTGTATGTTGTTGGTCCAAATAGATCCATGTGCAACAACTCAAATGCTCTACTAGTGCTCATCATGCTTTTCTTTGGATGGGTGTTACCAACTTGTTTGTCGGCTTGACAAGAGCTACAAAGTTTGTCTTTCTCAAATACAATATCTTTCAAGCCTCTTACTAAGTCATGTTTGATCAATCTATTCAATTGCTTCATCCCAACATGACCAAGCCTTCTATGCCATAACCAACTCATACTTGATTTAGTGAGCAAGCAAGTTGACAATTGAGCTTCACTTGCATTAAAATCAATTAGGTAGAGGTTCTCATATCTAAAGCCTTTGAAGATCAAGTTTGAACCATCTACACTAATGATCTCAACATCATCTACTCCAAATATGCATTTGAATCCAAGATCACACAATTGAGCTACTGATAGCAAATTGAAGTTCAAGCTCTCAACTAGCAAGACATTTGATATACTCAAATCATTGGATATTGCAATCTTACCAAGACCCTTGACCTTGCCCTTGCCATTATCACAAAATGTAATACTATCATTGCCATCATTGGTGTTGGAGTTGATTGATTTGAACATTCTAGAATCCCTGGTCATGTGTTGAGTGCACCCACTATCAAGCACCCAATGCCTTCCTCCAGCTTTGTAATTTACCTACAAAACAAATTAGTTTCTTTTAGGTACCCATACTTGTTTGGGTCCTCCAAAGTTAGTGACCAAGGTTTTTGGCACCCAAATAGCCTTCTTCTTTGGGCCAACAATGGATGTGCCAACATACTTAGCCATGATACCTTTAGCACTTTTGGTAAGCATATAACATGAATCAAAGTGCATAGAGGTGGCTTTAGCAAACTTGGTTTGGATCATGTTAAGTTTGCAATATTGGTCAATATGCCCTACTTGCTTGCATTTGTTGCAAAACCGACCATTGCTCCTCACAAAGCTAGGCTTCGGAGTTACAAAGGTCGACTTGCCCTTCTTGGGTGTATAGCCCAATCCCTCTTTACAAATGGAGAATCTTTGGCTACCCAAGCACTTTAGCAAGCGGGCATCTCCACCATATGCCTTACCCAAAGCATGGGTGAGTTCATTAACATCATTTCTCAATTTTTCATTTTCAATCACTAGTGTAGCATCATCCTTTGAGCTATCACTAGTAGATGTGCAAGTGGAGGTGCTACATTATGTCTCGGTTGGTGCAACAATGATAGGAGTGAAAAATGATTCATCTAGAATATCACAAGTTACTCCAATGCTACATGATGCAATAATCTTATCCTTGTTTTGATCAAGGAGACAGGATTGAGCCTTTTTAAGCTTGAGGTGAGTCCTCTCAAGCTTCTCATGGGCTTCCATTAGCCTCTCATGAGAGCCATTGAGCTTATCAAAGGATTGTTCAAGAACCTTAAGCTTCTTGTTCAATTCTTTGTACTCCTTCCTCTTTGTCTCAAAGCAATCATAAGTTTGCTTCATCATATCCATGAGTTCCTCCTTGGAGTACTCCTCCTCATCACTACTATCATCATCAGTATCACTATCATCATGAGATTGTACCTTAGATGGCTTAGCCATGAAGCATGATGGAGTATCGAAGATAGATGGCTTGTTGTTGATAGCAATGCTTGCCAATGCCTTCTTCTTGGATTTCTTCCTATCATCATCACTAGACTCATCATCGGAGGTATCACTATCCCATGTCACCATGTATGATTCACCATTCTTCTTCTTGGTGAATGATAGCTTCTTCTCCTTCTTGTCATGCTTGATCTTCTTGTTCGCGTCATCATCACTATGATTGGGACAATCCGCAATCATGTGACCGATGCTCTTGCACTTGTAGCATCTCTTCTCTTTCTAGCACCATAGTCCTTCTTCTTCATGAACTTGCCAAACTTGCGCACAAAGAGGGCCATCATCTCATCATCATCATCATCATCATCATCATCACTTTCATCTTCATCACTAGATTCTTGCTTCTTTGCTTTGCCCTTGCTCTTGGATGATGAAGCCTTGAAAGCTAAGCTCTTCTTTTCTTTCTTTTCTTCCTCGACCTCTTCTTCTTCACTTTCCTCATTGTATTGCTCTTCAGTCATGATCTCACCAAGTACTTGATTCGGAGTGATCTTGTCCAAACCATCTCTCCTAATTATTTTCCTCAAGGTTTTTTATTTCTTGGGAAAACAACCAAGAAACTGGTTTGAGAAGTCTTCATCCTTGACCTTCTCACCCAAGCTCTTGAGATCATTGATGATCACTTGGAGCCTATGAAACATCTCCGGGATGGACTCATCATCCTTCATATTGAAGTGAGATAACTTGTCCTTGAGCATGTACAACTTGGCATTCTTTACCGTTGAAGTGCATTCATATGTATCTTCAAGTCTCTTCCACACTTCACTTGATTTCTCAAGATATTTGATTTGTTCAAACACCTTGGAGTCAATTCTATTGTAGATCACATTGAGAGCCATAATGTTGCATTGTCGGTTCTCTTGCTCTCTAGGTGTGGGAGCGGCTTCATCAAGAATGACAAAGTCATGTTCGGTCACACTCCACACCTTCTCATGTATTGAGCCTAGATGCATCTTCATCTTCCTCTTCCAATAATCAAATGATGTGCCATCAAACATTGGTGGTTTGCTTCCCACATGGTTGAATGATATTTGAGCCATCACTAACACTGAAGGTTGTTAAGCCTTGATAATAGCGATGACCACGGCTCTGATACCACTTGAAAGGTCCTAGATGGCTAGAGGGGGGGTGAATAGCCTAATAAAAATTCTACAAAACACTAGAGCAAAAGGTTAGATAACACTTAAGAGAAGCTTTTTGCTCTAGCTCTACTTGGGGTGCAAAGCCACCTATCCAATGCAATTCTAATTAACTAAGTGCCTAACAATCAATAGCAAGAACCTAAGGCACTTAGCACAAGCTAGCAAGAACAACTACTAAGGAGACTAACTAGCAAGCTAACTAGACAAGATATGGAAGAAGTAAATGCAAGAGAGAATGTGATCGATATACCAATGACTTGTGATGTATGGATGTCAATATAAAGAACCAATCACAATGAATACAAAAGAGTAATCGGGAGACAAGATGACAATCGATTTTTCTCCCGAGGTTCACTTGGTTGCCACGAAGCTAGTCCCCGTTGTGTCGACTACTCAAGTGGTGATTTAGTGGCTAGCAATGACAAGCCTAGCCCACTAACTCGGGCGCCACAAGAATCCACGCAAATGAGAGTAACTCAATGACATGAGCAATACACTAGAGTTACTCTTTGGCGCTCCGCCGAGGTGGGTACAAGCCCTCTCACAATCTTCGAAGTCGGCTGCAAACAATCACCAATTGCGCTGAAGCTTCCGCAATCGCCCAAGCCGTCTAGGTGTTGGCAAACACCAAGAATAACAAGAAACTTCACGGCGATGACGATGACCAAGTGCCACTAAGATGCAATGCAATGATCAAAGCACTTGGATCACTCAAACTCTCACAAGTATGCAACAAGAGTGAAGAGAGTGAGTTGGGGGCTATCTCAAGCAAGCACGAGTATGTCAAATGAATGGGAGGTGCAAGAGAGATCCCTAGGAGCCGACCAAAACATATTTATAGTCACCACCAAGCAACTAGCCGTTTTGCCCCTTCATTGCCATTGTCTGCGTCGGTCCAGACGCACATTTCATGGAGGGTCCAAACTATCGGCTGTGCGTCCTGACCCTCTGAGGTTTGAATCCTGTTCTTCGCGCCTTCACCAGGAGTTGCCACGTCGCCTCCGGACGTACGCAATAGTGCACCAGTCTAGACCATCGCCTTGCGTCCGGACTCAACACAGAGTCGGTCCAGAGAACCCCAAACGCCCGGACTCGCGACCGGAGACCTGCGTCCGGACCCACAACAGCGTCCGGTTGCTACGCAGAGAGAAACTAGAGAGCTCCATACATCTGGACTCAAGTCCGGTGTCTGCGTCCGGACCATCATCAGCGTTCGGACCATGTGTCCAGAGAGGCTGAGCCTTAGGGTATGCTTCCGGACGCATCCTCATTGGTCCGAACCGCATCTCATCAGCGTCCAGACCTGCGTCCGGTGCTCTTCTGAGTTCCAAACCGAGCTGCCCCTTTTACTCCAAGTCTTCAAGTGCTAACACCTTGTGATCCATACATTTGTCCACTTGTGTTAGCCTTTACATTATATTTCTTGGATTTTAGTTTAGTTCTTTGTGTCACTCAGGTTCATTTTACATGGATGCAATGGAAACCTAGTGGCACATGATAACCGCAATCGACACGAATTTTCCCTTCTTGATAGTACGGCTATCTATCCTAAATGTGATCACACTCTCTATAGTGTCTTGATCACTAAACTAAAAATGGCCCTATAGATATACCTTTGCCTTGAGCCCATTTTGGTTTTTCTCTTTCTTCTTTTCCTTAGTCCATGGAGCACTTGATCCATCATGGTCATTCATCTGGCTCCATGTACCAACTTGGATTACCCTATCTTGATCATACACTTAGTACAAGGGTTAGTCCATAGGTTTCATCAATTAACCAAAACCAAACAAGGTCTTTCAACCTCGCACCATGGATTGGCTTCTATAGCTCGTGCGGTGGCAGTGGGGTAGATGGCCTCTAGTTCCTTCTTGGAACCTTCTTCTATCTTCTTCATCAAGAGGTGCATCTTGGCAGAGAGCATGTCCACCTCATTGATAGTGTGCATACCTCTACTCTTTGGCTGGAGACGTTCCTCACCCCATCCTTGGTTGATCAGTATCTTCTCGATGAGGTCTTTGGCATTCCTCACGGTGTGTTGGAGGAATGCCCCTCCAGCGGAAGCATCAAAGTGACTACGGGCCATACTGGATAGCCCGTGGTAGAATCCTTGAATCAAGAGCCAATCATCTATCAGATGATGAGGACAGGAACGAATGTACTCTTGGAGACACTCCCATGCTTCGGGAATCGTCTCGTCAGACTATTGTTGGAAGCTCGAATTCTTTCCGTGAAGGGCATTGATTTTGCCCGTCGGGAAGAAGTTCTTAAGGAATGTGTTGGCACACCTCTCCCATGTAGTGGTTTCTTCTTTGTGGGCATAGAACCATTGCTTCGCCTTTCCCAACAACGAGAATGGGAAAAGACGAAGGCGAATGGTGTCAGACGCCACTCCCTTTATAGTAAAGGTGCCACACAACTCCATGAAGTGCTGGAGATGAGCGTTGGCATCCTCATGGGGCTTCCCGCAAAATGGGTTGGCCTGCACCATGTGGATCAAGGCGGGCTTCAGCTCGAAGGTGGCATCCCCAAAGTTGACTTCAGGGCCCTCAGCTACGTGGGTAGCGGACGGGGCTGAGAAGTCAGAGATCGCCTTCTAGGCCATGGATTCTTTCAATGGTCGTGCGGAGCCTCCTTCCTTAAACGGATTCAATTTGATGAACCTCTGAGGGGGAACTTGACAACGTCTAGTCCTCCTCAACAGCTGCTCGGGATCCTCTAGATAATTTCCCGGCAGTTGGAAACCGCTCATACACTGGCTTCACAAGAAAGGAAGACACAGACAGGGGTAAGCCCAAATGACTAATTGATAACTAAGTTAACGAGAATCTCTGGATTCAATCTAATTAAAATTTCTAGGATATGCTTTCCCCGGCAACGGCGCCAGAAATGCTTGTTGGTATTTCTTATGACTATTGGATAAATCCACAAGTGCACATATTATACCGTTGTAGCACTTCACCTATGAGCATTCCAAGGTATCATAATTTATATTTTCCCAAGGAAAAGCTGAGCTAGAAATGATAATTAGATAGAGATCCTAGAGGGTACCTTAACATAGTACCAACTAGTATAGGGGGTAGACGATAAATGTAATAGGAAGGGTTGATGAATGAACAAGCCAAGGTAAATGATAGCTTAGGATAACTAGTACGTATAGCTAGGTGGGAGGACAACGAGAGAGATAGGGACTCCTATGTAATTCACTTCTACTTTAGTGTACTTAGCGGTGGTACTAGTGTAGTGTAAGAACACGTGGTGGAATACAAAGACTAGACAAGGCTGTCACTCTCTTGCTAGCTACCACAAACAATCCGTGTAGCAAGCGGTAACCAAGGGTAAGATGATATATAAGCACCATGCTTACACACAACTTACTACTTTAATTATGATCTATAACCAAAGCACCCTATGACAGGCAATGATCGCATACGGGAAAGGCCACAAGGATCACAGACTATTAATGGAAAGGCTAGTAATAAGCAAAAGCACACAACAATACTATAACTAGTATAGTAATGCTCAAAGTAAATACTAAGTAAAGTAGAGGAAAAGTAATATATTGAATAAAGTAAAGTCTACAAAGAAGGAAAGATACAAGAGCTATACCAGACTTCCCAGAAGATGACTCTGGAAATCCCGAGCACAGCTCGACTCAACTCTAACTCCCATACTAGACTAACAACTAAGATAATTCTAAGTCCTTGAGCTTGTAGGCTTGTCCACCATGAGTGAAGAGGGGGGAGCGATCTCCTATTTATAGTGGGACATGGAGTAGGGGCTACTCCACTACCACATCATCCATCCAGGAGGCTTCAACTCTCCACCCTTGGATCCACCGCCTCTAAACCGCCTTAGGATTGATGGTCTTGATCTTCAACATGTGTTTAGTGTGTGGGCATGTCGATGGGATATCCTATAGGGTACTCATAGGCTGGCTTACCTGAGCTTTGGGCCTCTTTTCCTTGGTCCACGAAGGAAGATGGACAAGCAAGACCAAATTCTACTCGGTAAGAACGACAAGACCAAACCACATCTTAGGACTCTAAGTTTGTAACCGAGTAGGATTAGAACAACCCTCTCCCAGCTCCTGGAATATAAAGGGTTGGTAAGGGGATCGCCCAAAAAACAATCCCTACATACTACACAACACCCGATACGTAGAGCGACACACAACACCTTGTATTACGATCAAGAGCAATAGCAAACATCACAACTGGACATAAGGTTATTACTTGAACTTGTCGAGGGCCTGAACCAGTATAAATCGTGTGTCCCTGCGTGTCCAAATACCAAGGTTTCACTATTCGCCGAGGCACGAACTACTGTATCGGGTAACCCCGTGGCAGGCTATCGGTGGTAAAACATCGACAGCTGACGCGCCAGGTAGGGGCTTTCGGCGAATTTTTTCTTGAAAGCTTGGTGGACCATGACCTCAAGATGAAGAAATCGACGGAAACAACATTTTTCTTCGGATCATGGATCTGCGAAATCGATGACGACGGAAGAATTCAAAGCCGACTCCGAGAAGAAGGAGTGGATCAAGGTCTTCAAGAACTGAATCAAAGGATCCAAAATCTCACGATTTCGAAACCAACCGCACCGGCAGATGAGGAAGGATATGAAACCGACTCGGAGAAGGAGACATCAACATATGACAATTCCAAGACCAACACGAAAAAGCTGATCACATATCAAGTCGGAATACACAACCGGACCTCAACCCAAGTCAGGAACAACTCGGAATCAGTCAAGTACCCGATACCATACAGGTTACATAACTCCGCGGCTACATACGGGAACTTTCTCAAAAAGAAGATGACAAGAAGCATAACGTTGAAGGGCGCTCAAGAAGGAATGATAATGTCAACAACCCCAGAAGGATGTATCGTGCATTGGCCAAACCAATCCCCACGAAGGCAAAGTCAAGACGTAGAACTACCGTTCCAAGTAGGAAAAGAACTCGGAATTTACCAGAATCTGTCAAACATATCAAGAAAAAGAAATCAGCCAACAAGAAGAACTCGAAAGGCACATACCATATACATGGCAGAACTAGAACCTTATCTGGAGCCACCACAAATAACCGACTTGAAATCATCAGATGAATCAGAAGGGGATATCTCGGATGATGAAGAAGGCGAGGACGAAGAAACCAACGATCACAAAACTGCAAGATTGAAAAAGAACAAAGCCAGAGCAGGAATAAGAAATAGAGCAGTCCAGAGAAAACATGTCTGTAACAAATACAAAGTAGAGTTGACAAAATACAAGAAGAAGAGGACGGAAAGAGAATCCGTGAAGAACTCAAAAAGAGAAAGAATTGAGGAACTGACAAAAGAACTAAACATTCTCACAAAGGAGGAAAGAATCACAGATGAACCAATCAAAGAAGACGGAGACCCCAATAAACAACTCGAAGACAACACACCTCAAGGTGGACAACGAGAGAAGCAAGAAGAACAACCCCCCAAGAAATAAATATTTCAAAGATTGGGGAAAAACAGAGATACCCCAACCATCGTAAAGACAGGAACAACATCTTGGACTGATAAAACAAAACGACCCAGATTGGGGTCAACGTTATCTGGAAGAGTACGGTGAATCTGAATACAGAGGAGATAGAGATTATTAGCAAAGAGATGGATCAGCAGATTTCAACAGAGTCACTCCAAGTTTGCGGGAAGACTACAGACGTTGAAATTACCACACAAATTCAAGAAACAAATCACTCCAAGTACAATGGAAAAGTGGAACCTAGACAATGGATAAGAGTATATTCTCAATCCATTGGACTCGCAGGAGGAAACAATGATATCAAGGCCCTATATTTTCCAATGGCACTCGAAGCCATGCCCTTGCAGTGGTTCGACAAGTTAAAACCAAGATCAATCAAGTACTGGGAAGATTTGCATGAAGCTTTCTGTAACAACTTTGCAGGAATAATAACACATCCCATGACAGCGGCATAATTGAAGAATGTAAAGCTAAGAAAGGGAGAAACTCTGAGGGAATATTACCGAAGGTTCAGAGAACTCAGAGCTCAAATACATGACATCACAGATAGGGAAGTGATAGAAACATTTGCGGATGGAATCATAGCAAATTGGCAGTTCAAAGACTACTTTAACGAAAATCCGAGATCCAATGAAGATTTGAAAAGAGCTGTCAAAAAGATAATATCGTCAGAAGAAAGAACTCGACACAGATTCACTCGAAACTTTCATGAAAACAAAAGACCAGATTTCAAACCTAACAACAAAAGCCCAAGGCAGGACAACATGGTAGCAGCAACGGATGTCGTATGTGTGTGGACTACACAGACCTCAACAAACATTGCTCAAAAGATCCATACGGGCCACCAAGAATTGATCAAGTCATAGACTCAACAGCTGGATCATCTCTACTATCATTTCTCGATTGCTACTCGGGATATCACCAAATATCATTAAGAGAAGAAGATCAAAGCAAAACATCTTTTATAACACCTTTCGGAGCATATTGCTACATGTCAATGCCATTTGGACTAAAAAATGCAGGAGCAACATATCAAAGAGCAATACAAACCTGCCTAGGAGATCAAATTGGAAGAAATGCTGAAGCATACATCGATGACGTAGTCGTCAAAACAAAGGAACCCAAATCACTATTGGAAGACCTAGAAGAGACATTCAAAAATCTGAAAGCATGGAAGTGGAAGCTCAATCCAACAAAATGCGTTTTCGGTGTACCATCGGGACAACTACTCGGTTTTCTACTCAACAATAGCGGAATTGAAGCAAGCACAAAGCAAATCAAAGCGGTAATGGACATGAAGCCACCAAAAGAGGTCAAGGACATACAAAAACTCACAAGTTGTATGACAGCTCTCAACAGATTCATATCAAAGTTGGGAGAAAAAGGACTACCTTTCTTCAAACTCCTAAAGGGAAAAGAGAACTTCGAGTGGACAGAAGAAGCAAATCAAGCTTTCATCAAGCTAAAGGAATACTTATCATCATCTCCAGTAATGACACCGCCAAGAAATAAGGAGGACATGATGTTATATATCACGACAACAAATAATGTAGTAAGCGCAGCAATCATCGTGGAAAGAGAAGAACCTGGACACATCTACAAAGTGCAAAGGCCAGTATACTACATCAGCGAAGTACTCACAGAATCAAAAGTCAGATACCCACACGTATAGAAACTACTATATGTAGTACTCATATCATCAAGAAAACTGAGACATTATTTCCACGAGCACAAAGTAACAGTAGCAACCAACTTTCCATTACAAGACATACTCAGAAACAAAGATGCCACAGGCCGAATATCTAAATGGGTAGTGGAACTTGGATCCCTAAACATAGACTTCTGAAGGACCGAGAACGGCGGCCAGAGGGGGGGTGAATGGGAGCCTCAAATTTCTCTCGAAATGTTCGGGCCACTCTTCCCAAAAACCAAACCTAGTTGCTGGGTGCTCAAGACCACCGCACCAGTTGCTATGGTCCGGAGCTTAGGGCAAAGTGGTCCGACGCTCACAGACAAAAAACCGTTCCTCGCAAAAACGAACTTCTCTCCGCCAAATCTTCTCAAAACTCAACCAAATGATCACCAGCTGCAACCAAACTTTGTAGGCATGATCCTAGTGCAGTTGGGGAGCTATCCCGAAGAAATCATCGCTCAATTTGGAGAGGATAAACGAGAACACTCAGATTTGGGGGAGAAAGAGGAAAACGAAGAATGCCACAAAGAAATCACCCGATCTACGCACTCGTGAGGTTTGAGGAGAATTCCTTCAGTGCAAAGAAGATCCTCACGATTATGCACAACTTGGTTCAAACGGAATTGCAAGAGCTACTCCCTACAAAGAGAAATCATCTCAGGAAAATAGGGAGCAAAAGAAAAACGCGAAGAACACAAGCAAAACGGGTAAACCCTTCACAAAATCGAAGCCACCATGGCTTATAGAGGTTACGGCCTCCGATTCCTCGCAACAAATCCAAGTTCTTACAAAGGTTGGTGGAAGCAACCTAGGGATCTCATGAACTAGAGAGAGAGTGGGGGCAAGTGATTAGGGTTCAAGAGATAAGAATGAGGATACCCCTTCATCCTCTATTTAACGAGGCTTTGGCTATTTCCCAAAGACCCCCCTAGATACATTGAGTGAACTACCTAGCCTAAGCATTGCAGTCCAAGCTCTGGAAAATATCTCCCGCATTTTGAATGGACGGCCCCCTTCCTGCCGGGAGTTGCCGTCGCCTCGACGCAACCTCTAGGATTCCGCCACGTGCCATCCCCGCTTCCTCGGAAGCTCCGCCTAGGTTTTGAGGTCCAAACCCAGGAAACCCGCAACCGGTAGCTTTGGGATCAACTACCAAACCCCGAGTTTTGTGGCCCAAACTCGGAAACCGAGGCGGAAACCGAGGCCCAAACCACCAAACCACTCAACGTGAGCCACCTTGTCTTCGCCTGGTCGGACTCCGAGTCCCTTGAGCCTCCGCTCGACTCGCGCATCCACCGTCTTGACTCGGCCGACTCGGTCTACCTCCATGTCTTCTCGCACTTGCCGGTGCCAAGTAGTAGCCACCGCTAGTCCGCCGGCGCCCATGGTCCCTCAGTCCGAGCCCCGCTTCCTCCCTTCACCGCTCTCAGTCCATCGGCACGGCAAGCCTCTACTCGACCTTCTCCATGCCATTGACCACTGTCACTAGGCATAGCACCTGCACACCACATGCCGATAGATAGGCACACATTTCTGCTTTCGCAGAGGTTAGGGTAAGCCACTCAAACTGAAACACTCACGTGTTGGTCAATCACTCATCATCATAACTGAACATCCATGGGTACTTATCCACCATGTGTTCGCAATCTCGCCCTTGAAGAGTGCATTGTCAACACAAGTGCATTTCAGATTTGAGCCACATGGTAAAGCTCTCCAAATGACCAAAAAACTACCAAAGCCAAAACAGGGTCACTTGAGAGAAGCAAACATGATACCAATTAAAAGAGAGAGGCAAAAAATGATACCAATTAAAAGCATCCTTCAAAACACCTCATGTCAAAGCCACTTACTGATGCCAAACAAAAGCATATGGGCAACGACTCGATGCAAACAAGCAAAACAAAGCTAGTCCTCAAGAAGAGGCAGAAACGGGCTCAACACCGCTAGCAAGTCCAAGATACCAATCACAACTCTCAAAGCTCAAACTTCCAATTTAAACACTAGGGGAGCTCAAAAGATACCAATTGAAACCACTTACGTCCCCTAATGCTCAAGAAGCAATCGAATCCTGTCGAAGTCAACAAAACAAGCTAGATCCTCCAGAAGAGGCAAAGGCTCAACACATCTAGCAAAAGCTCCCCCTGGGAACTAGCATTCTCAAGATACCAAGAAGGGGTGAAAAGAGCCAAGTCAAAAATATACCAATTAATCTCAAAAAGCACATTTGCTCCCCCTTGGAAGTAGATGGCTGAAATGGAATGAAATGCACATCTCTCCCACTTTTTGACACATGTAGCTCATCAAACATCAACAACTCAGGATCCGGCTACAAATGCCATGAAGTGCAAAATGAGTGCAAAAGCTTCATACTTAGAGGTAAGACAATGAATAGAAGCTCTAAGTGAGGTGATCCTATGAGAATAGGAAAAGCTCTACGTGCCCAACAAAGAATCAAGTTGAGCTTAAGATCACTTTAGAAGCTATTTTAGAGAGCATATCATGTGAGAGCAAGGAATGGGTATCACCTCCTAGAGACAGCTAGACATGGTAAACAAGATATGATCTATCTCAAAGCAATCTTATGTATAGCAAGTAAAACTATCCCTTAGAAAAGTTCATACAACAAGCCAATGACCCAACTGAATGAATTTTCCAAATTTTAGAGTTTTGCAGCAAATTTTCAGTTTTAGGCACATTTAAGTTGTATGAGAGTGGTTGTCTGCAAAGTGATGCCACTGCTTACCAACAGGGCGAAGTCAAAGGACTAGACACACCGGTTTTGGTCATACACGACACTGCTCAAGTATCAACCCATATGGGAAGCAGTCTCGAACACAAGGTGAAGTGCTTACAATGCAGACCCAACTCAATCTTTCCAATTCACAATACAGAGAACAAATTTTATTTTAGATATTAATCATGGTGTTCAAAGGTACTGAATGAAACAATGAAGAGCCATAGTTACAAGCTATATAAAAGGCAACCAAGAAGGATCTTCAAAAGCCTACACATGCTAGTGCCATTTCAGAGGTGACATGGGGAATTTAAATTCAGTTTTAAAGCTTTTCTAACTTAGCTCTATTGCATATCATATAGATCAAAAAGAGTCTAAGTTAGGCAACACCATAGACACATAAAGCACCTCAAACAAAGCATATATTCATTATATCAGCTATAGATATGAAGCTTAAAATGTACTATGTCACAAATGCAAATGAGATGCAAAATGTAATGACACCAACTCACACTAACAAGACACCAAATTAGAAGAAGGACAAAGAAAAGACAAAAAGAACCAAAAAGAACTATGATACACAAAACTTTCCTCCTCTAAAAAGGAAAGCAAACACCCAACTCGCCTCGAAGGCGAGAAAACGCAGCTTGATCCAAAGGCTTAGTGAGAATATCCGCAAGCTGGTTTTGGGTCTCGCAAGAAATGAAAGCGGACCTCAATGTGCTTGGTCTTCGAATGAAGCACAGGATTTTTAGCCACACTAATTGCACTCGTGCTATCACACAACAGAGGCACCTTAGTAAGCTCAAGACCGAAATCTCTCAAAGTGGCAATCATCCAAATCAACTGAGAGCAACAACTAGTCGCGGAAACGTACTCAGCTTCGCACGTCGACTGTGCCACGCTAGATTGGTTGCGAGAAGACCAAGAAACCAAGGAAGACCCGAGAAACTGGCAAGTCCCAGAAGTGGAATTCCGATCAAGACGACATCCAACAAAGTTGGCGTTAGAATAACCACAAAGCTCAAGAGAAGAAGAGGTGGAAAACCAAAGTCCAAATTCGGGAGTGAAGCGCATGTACCTCATGATGCGTTTCACCGCCTGCTTGTGCGAAGTCCGTGGGGACGCCTGAAAGCGTGCACACAAGCAGACGGCGAACTGAATGTCCGGCCGAGTCGCTGTCAAGTACAAAAGCGAGTCCGGCCGAGTCGCTGTCAAGTACAAAAGCGACTCGATCATGCTTCGGAACTCCATCTGATCCACTGCCTCTCCTTCCTCGTCCGCATCCAAGGCAGATGTAGTTGACATAGGCATCGAGAGGGGCTTTGCCTGGCCCATGTCAAAATTCTTCAAGATATCCTTCGTGTACTTGCCTTGGTGCACAAACGTCCCTTCCCGGGTTTGCTTGATTTGCATCCCGAGAAAGAAGGTCAACTCTCCCATCGTGCTCATCTCAAATTCCCTGCTCATAAGATCTGCAAACTTGGCAATAAGAGCATGAGAAGAACCACCAAAGATGATATCATCCACGTATATTTGGACAAGGAGAGTGTCTTTGCCTTGCTTGAGGAGAAACAACGTCTTATCTACCGATCCCATTTTAAAACCCTTAGCAAGCAAAAAGGTTTTTAGCCTATCATACCATGCTCTAGGTGCTTGTTTCAAACCATACAAAGCTTTATGAAGTTTAAAAATATGGTTTGGAAACTTGGGATTTTCGAAACCGGGAGGTTGTTTAACATAAACTTCATCCTCTATGTAGCCGTTTAAGAAAGCACTTTTAATGTCCATTTGAAAAAGTTTAAAACCCTTAGAAGCCACAAAAGCTAGAAGGATTCTAATGGCTTCTAAATGACCTATGGGAGCAAAGGTTTCCTCATAGTCTATTCCCTCCTTTTGACAAAAGCCTTGAGCTACCAACATAGCCTTGTTGCGCACTACCACCCCATCTTCACTTTGTTTATTTTTGAAAACCCATTTGGTACCTATGGGGTGGCAACTAGGTGGTGGAGGAACTAAGACCCAAACGCGGTTTCGCTCAAAGTTTTCTAACTCCTCATGCATGGCATTAACCCAATCCGGATCCATCAAAGCGTGTCCAACATCTCAGGACTCAAAAGAAGTGACAAAAGCCGAATAAACAAAGTGAAAGATATAAGACCTAGACCGCGTGACTCGACTGTCAATGTCGCCGATGATGTTCTCCGGCAGGTGCTGCCGCTAGATGTGGCAGGGAGCCTGCCTGGACAAAGTGGCCTCCCCCTCAACAACAGCTGGAGCTCCCTCATGTGCAACGGGCACAGACTGAGGAAGCTGCTCGAACGGCCCCCATGTAGAGGAAGTAGTCGGATCGGGACCGTGAGCCGAAGTGGACATCGCAGGGTCGACGGGGGCAGCCGGTGGAGTCGGCTCGGGATCACCCCAATCGGCGCCGTCCTGCTCCTCCTCCACAAAGATGTTGGTGTTCACCTCATCAACACCTGCAAGCTCAAAAGCAGTGGAAACACAGGGCGTAGTCTCATCGAAGGTAATTTCACAAGTCTCCATCACTCGGTTAGTCTCAAGGTTAAGTGCACGATAAGCACAAGAGTGAGTAGAATAACCAAGAAAGGTACCGTCAGAAGACCATGATTCAAATTTATCCAACTTACCGCCCTTTTTGAGGATGAAACACCTGCACCCAAACACCCGTAGGTGACTTACCTTGGGTGGTCTCCCAAATCGCAACTCATAAGAAGTCTTCTTCTTGAAAGCTCGGAGAAAAATGCGATTGGAAACATAGCAAAGAAGAACTGAGTGCCTCGGCCCAATACCGCCTAGGAGTCCTATGCTCATCGAGCATCGTCCTGGCCATCTCAACGAGGGTCTGATTCTTGCGCTCAACAACACCATTCTGCTGGGGAGTGTGAGGTGAGGAAAGCTAGTGATTGAGACCCAAGGAAGAGCAAAGAGTTGCAAAGTGAGCATTCTTGAATTTTGTGCCATTGTCACTGTGGATAGCTCTCATGGCATTCTTAGGTAGCTCATTTTGCAATCTCAAAAATCAGATCTCGAACAAGTGGAAAAGCCTCATCCTTACTCTCCAAAAAGAACACCCAAGAGTACCTCGAGTAGTCATCAACGACTACAACAACATAACACTTCCCTCCTTCCGACCTGACCCGAGCTGGACCAACTGTGTCCATGTGTAAGAGCTCGCTGGGTCGAGTGGTCATGATCTCAGTCACAGGAGGATGGGAAGCAGCACCATCTTGCCATGCCTGCAAGGATGGCAAACCAAATCCTTCTCGAACTTTAGCTTTGGCAATCCTTGGATAAGGTCCATTGAGCTAAGCCTTGCAAGCAAGTCAAACCTCAAATGTCCCAATCTCCTATGCCACTTCCAATGCTCGGAAGAAGAACCGACAAGAAGACAACGAGAAGGTCCGGAAGAGATAGAAAGATCCGCACGAAAAACCTTCCCGAAGGGTAAAATCCGACAAACAAGCTCACCATGAGAGTCCAAAATCCGAGAGAGATTAGGCTTGAAACTCACTTCAAAACCTTCATCAAGGAGTTGCGAAACCGAAAGAAGGTTAAAATGCAAATTCACAACCAAAGCAACATCCTTGAGGACAAAAGAAGAGTTCACTCGGATGGACCCCCGGGAGACAACCTTATCTTTACTCTTGTCCCCGAATGTAATGTACTCGGTGTGGCGCACGGGGTCGAGGCTGGAGAACCACTTGGCACTTCCGGTCATATGGCGTGAACA
The DNA here is from genome assembly GCA_022036555.1 of Microstegium vimineum. Lineage (NCBI taxonomy): Eukaryota > Viridiplantae > Streptophyta > Magnoliopsida > Poales > Poaceae > Microstegium > Microstegium vimineum. The sequence goes on along the minus strand of CM039133.1, from coordinate 26,916,446 downwards.
TCCAGAATCAACAAGCCAAGTCTCCTCCAGTCCTCCTTCCTACATCAATAAAAAGACATAGGGTGAGCAAACGGACCAACACTAGGGTTAGTAAACTGTGAAGGATACCAGTGTTGTCCCACTTGCCCAAAGAATGGGTTAGGAGAAAAACCAAACATCTCCTGCCCCACAGAGGGATAGCGATCACCACGATAGGGAAAACGTGGTCTGCTAGAGAAGGGTGGAGTAAAGCCACCGCCACGAGGCCCGTAGTTGTATGGGTCACGACCGGTACCCCGCCGGGCATGACCACCACGTGGTCTCGCCTCCTGAGGCCTAGCACCTTGAGGCATTGTACCTTTAGGCCTAGTAGTGCGCCTCCGAACTTCCGGTTCACGCACCGCAACTCGTGGGTGGTACATGTCCCGGTTGTTCAACTCAACCTGCCTCCGATCATCTCTCTTCCTCCTAAAGAAAAACTCAGCCAAATGCCCATCCTACTCACAATACTCACAATGGCACCTCACCACACTCTTGGTAGGCACTCTCTTGTTGGGTTGGGTGGCTCTAGCTTTCTTAGGAAGGGGATCACTAGAGATGTCTGGCAGTGTGTCAAGTGGGTTGCGAAGATGGTTTGGTTTTGCAATCCACACTTGCTTTTGTGGAGTGGTTTTGGGTGGCTCTTCAAACACACAATCTCTCACAGGAAACGCAGAGGGGTTGGTAGGCTTAGGTGGAGTGATCTTGGTAAGCTTGGGAGTTGTGGTGGGTTTCTCATTCTCACTCAAACCACTGCACTCACTGATCTTACCGAACATGCTATCGTCCTTCCCACCTATATCAAAGCCTACTCCCGTGCTGCGACTCTCGGCAAGACACCCAACTCAAGATGGACCGAAGGTATGTGTTTTCTTCCTCGGTTCGCATCTTGTCGGTTCTGCACGACGCGATCTCAAAATCCAAAGCCTCAAAGCGATCCGACTCTCTAGTGCTATCTGAGCTGACCTTCTCTAACACAGCGATCTTAGCATCCTTCTGTGCCAGCTCAGAACGCAAGCCTAAGCAAGACTTGCACGCACCAAGTAAGCTAGGCCTAGCCTTCAGCTCACTGACCTCCTCAAGTAGAGTTCCATACTTGTCCTGAAGAGTGACAAGATCAGACATGTGAATGGCGCAAGCATCACACTCTACCTCCTCGGTAACCACCACTGACGCCTTAGCAAAATCTAGCTCATGAAGCGCGCTAAGGTACTTCTTCTTAAAGTCGTTCCTCTCGACAGCAGCACGCTTGAGCAACACATCTTGACTCATCAAGGCGTCGTTTAGAGACTCAATCTCAAGAGAGAGGGACTCGACGGTGGGTGGTACCTCGGGTGTGTCGGAGTCGTAGTCGTAGTCGGGGCCATCCTTGCGCTTGCTGACCTTGCCTTCTTCAATCGCCATGGTGCAAAAGCCACCGTGCTTGGCGTCGGCGTAGAAGCATAGGCCGTTGAGCTTGTCCTCAACCTGTCCCTTGGACTCATCATCGCTTGAAGAAGCATCTCCGTCGGAGGAGGCATCGATGTCACAGAGGGAGGCGAGGAAGGCTCGGTGCTTGGCCTTCACCTTGTCGATCACCTTCTTGGAGGACGTTCTATGGTAGCCACCCTTGGGCTTGTGCTTGTCCTCGAAGTTGTGCTTGCGCTTGTCCTTGTGCTTGGTGAAGTTGCTCGCAGCTTTCTTGGGGCAGTTTGCGATGAAGTGATCCTCAACACCGCAACGGTAGCACCCCTTGGCTGAGCCACCATGCCGACGGTTCAAACGGTTATTGTGAAACCGTGAGAACTTGGTGATGACCAAAGCCAGCTCATCATCTCCAAGAGCCTCCACTTGCTCCTCTGCCACAGAAATCAAAGACAAAGCAAACAAGGAGTGTGAAGGGTCAAAGGAGGAAGAAGACATACCGCCGGGGCCAGAAACCAACGCCGTAGATGGTTTCGGCGGGTCTGGTAGTCAATCTCCGAGGACTTGAGCTTGCTGAACAGCTCGTCCACGGTCAGGGCATCATAGCCCGGTGACTCCTGGATGGCAGCCACCTTCATCTCCCATACCTTCCGATCAAGAGAATGCAAAAGCTTGAAAGCCATCTCATGATCATCATAAGGCAAATTGGCTCGATTGGCACGCATCTTGTTGACGATAGATTGGAAGCGAGTGAACATCCCGTCAACAGATTCGCCAGCCAACTGAGCAAAGTTCTCGTACTCTCTATGGTACATGTCAGAGTCTGGACTTGATCTGAGGGTTGCCCTCATGATATCTCAAGAGTGTTTGCTAGATCTCCCGTGCCGTAGTGAGACTCGAAACCCACTCAAACTCCAGAAGAGACAAACAAGAGAAGAGAATGCTACGGGCTCTTGCATTAGATGCATGCTGCGTAACCTGGACATCGGTGATTCGAGCCTCAAGAACCACGTAGTTCTCATTCTCACAAATTTCCCAAAACTTTGTGTCAAGCCCTTGGAGGTAAGCCGACATGCACACCTTCCAATAGGCAAAGTTGGTTCCATCGAAGTAGGGAGGTTTACCAGCACCTCGCTCGATGTCGCCTTCGCGGATCAAGAACTGTGTAAGGTGGATTGATCCTTAACCGGCTCTGATACCAATTGAAGGACCGAGAACGGCGACCAGAGGGGGGGTGAATGGGAGCCTCAAATTTCTCTCGAAATGTTCGGGCCACTCTTCCCAAAAACCAAACCTAGTTGCTGGGTGCTCAAGACCACCACACCAGTTGCTATGGTCCGGAGCTTAGGGCAAAGTGGTCCGACGCTCACAGACAAAAAACCGTTCCTCGCAAAAACGAACTTCTCTCCGCCAAATCTTCTCAAAACTCAACCAAATGATCACCAGCTGCAACCAAACTTTGTAGGCATGATCCTAGTGCAGTTGGGGAGCTATCCCGAAGAAATCATCGCTCAATTTGGAGAGGATAAACGAGAACACTCGGATTTGGGGGAGAAAGAGGAAAACGAAGAATGCCACAAAGAAATCACCCGATCTATGCACTCCTTAGGTTTGAGGAGAATTCCATCGGTGCAAAGAAGCTCCTCACGATTACGCACAACTTGGTTCAAACGGAATTGCAAGAGTTACTCCCTACCAAGAGAAATTGTCTCGGGAAAATAGGGAGCAAAAGCAAAACGCAAAGAACACAAGCAAAACGGGGACCCAATCACGAAATCGAAGCCACCATGGCTTATGGAGGTTATGGCCTCCGATTCCTCGCAACAAATCCAAGTTCTTACAAAGGTTGGTGGAAGCAACCTATGGATCTCATGAACTAGAGAGAGAGAGAGTGGGGGCAAGTGATTAGGGTTCAAGAGATAAGAATGACGATACCCCTTCATCCTCTATTTAACGAGGCTTTGGCTATTTCATAAAGACCCCCCTAGATACATTGAGTGAACTACCTAGCCTAAGCATTGCAGTCCAAGCTCTAGAAAATATCTCCCGTATTTTGAATGGACGGCCCCGCTTCCTGTCGGGAGTTGCCGTCGCCTCGATGCAACCTCCAGGATTCTGCCACGTGCCATCCCCGCTTCCTCTGAAGCTCCGCCTAGGTTTTGAGGTCCAAACCCAGGAAACCCGCCACCGGTAGCTTTGGGCTCAACTACCGAACCCTGAGTTTTGTGGCCCAAACTCGGAAACCGAGGTGGATGGTTTTGAGGCCCAAACCACCAAACCACTCGACGCGAGCCACCTTGTCTTCGCCTGGTCGAACTCCGAGTCCCCTGAGCCTCCGCTCGACTCGCGCGTCCACTGTCTTGACTCGGCCGACTCGGTCTACCTCCATGTCTTCTCGCACTCGCCGGTGCCAAGTACTAGCCACCACAGCTAGTCCGCCGGCGCCCATGGTCCCTCAGTCCGAGCCCCGCTTCCACCCTTCACCGCTCTCAGTCCATCGGCACGGCAAGCCTCTACTCGACCTTATCCAGGCCATTGACCACTGTCAGTAGGCATAGCACCTGCACACCACAAGCCGATAGACAGGCACACATTTCTGCTTTCGCAGAGGTTAGGGTAAGCCACTCAAACTGAAACACTCACGTGTTGGTCAACACTCATCATCAAAGCTGAACATCCATGGGTACTTATCCACCATGTGTTCGCAACTTCAAACCAAGAACAACAATCAAGTCACAGATATTACCCGACTTCATTGCAGAATGGACATAAATTGCACAGAAAGAACCCGAGCCAATACGAGACCACTGGAAGATGTACTTTGCTAGTTCTCTGGAGCTTGGGGGCAGGAGCAGGAGTACTACTAATTTCCCCAGAAGGAAGACAACTAAAATACGTGTTACAGATATTATGGCAAGCAACAAATAATGAAGCAGAATATGAAGCGCTCATACAAGGGCTAAAAGTAGCAACTACCCTGGGAATCAAAAGAATTCTGGCCTATGGAGACTTAGCAGTAGTAATCAATCAAGTGAACAAAGAGTGGGATTGCACAAAAAACAACATGGACGCATACTGTGCAGAAGTAAGGAAACTTGAAAAGAACTTCGAAGGATTGAAAATTCACCACGTCTTGAGAGATTCAAATGTGGCGGCAGATATCTTGTCTAAGTTAGGGTCAGACAGAGCAAAAGTACCACCAGGAGTATTCGTAGAAGAACTGACAAAGTCATCAATCCAAGAAATCAGTAAACAAAAAGAAGACCCAATGGACATAGCCAAGATAAAAGAACCCGACATATCAAGACAAATACTCAACATAGAAAGCAATTGGAGACAACCATTCATCGATTATAAGAATGAAAACAAACTACCCGTAGACAAAGCAGAAGCAACAAAGGTCATAAGAAAAGGCAAAGCTTATGTTCTCATAAAAGACAAACTATGCAAGAGGGCAGCATCTTCGGGAGTACTATTGAAATGCGTATCCACGCAAGAAGGAAAAGAGATATTAGAAAAAATCCATTCGGGTCATAAGCAAAGGGAGGATTCGAATACATATTTGTGGTAGTAGACAAATTCACCAACTGGATTGAATACAAGCCACTTGTCAAATACAGTGCAGAAAAAGCAACAGAGTTCATACAAGAGATAATGCACAAATTTGGGATGCCCAACCGAATAATCACAGATCTTGGGTCACCATTTACAACAAAGGAATTTCAATATTGGGCAAGAGATTGCGGAATAGAGATAGATTATGCATCAGTAGCTCACCCTCAAGCAAACGGACAAGTTGAAAGAGCCAACAGGCTATTATTACAAGGCCTAAAGCCAAGATTATACGAAGACCTAAAAGACTACGGAGGCAAGTGGATAGAAGAACTACCAAAGGTGGTATGGGGCATAAGAAACCAAATCAGCAGAGCAACAGGCTACTCACCTTTCTTCCTAGTATACGGATCAGAAGCCGTATTACCGATCGACTTAATATGGCAATCACCAAGAATTGAGCAATACGATGAAGGAGAAGCTGAAGAAACAAGACAACTAGAGATCGACTCAATCGAGGAAATAAGAGATAGTTCAGTGATACAAAATGCAAGATACTATCACACTCCAAAATTTATGATTTTGGATTGTGCTTGGAAAACAACTAAATAAATAAATGATTTCAATGATGATATAAAAGTTTCCAAGAGTAGTTTGAGTTTGCACAAATTTAGTATAGGAAAAATGAATATATAAATTTTTCCTAAATTAATTTGACAGGATTTGATTGTTGTGGTGGTTGTTTATTGCTTGTCTTGATGCATGTGAGTGTTTAAAGTTTTTAAAAAACGCGTTTAGTAAGTCGTTTATCGGTCTCTGGCAGTCTCTATCTTTTTCTTTAATCAAATTCTCGCTCTCTCGATCTTAATCTTTCTTTTGGACATTCATAAGATCCTTTGTCTCTTGATCCAAATGATTCCCTTGAGTTCATAATTCATCAACATGTCTCTAAATTCTTTCCGGGAATTTTTCTAAATTTTTCCGGACCTTTTTCCTATTTATCTATGAGAAAATTCTAATTTTTAGATGCTCCAAAATATCTTTTCATGAGCTCCAAATACTTTATTTGGGTTCATCATGTTCCAAACTATCTCCGAGAATTTTCCCTGAATTTTTGGAGCATTCGGAGTATTTTTCGTGGCTTAAATACTAATTCTAGACTTTTCTAGAATTATTTTATTCACGAAAATAATTTATTTCGAAAATAAATAATAAGCATCTCAATTTATCACCAGCCCACAAAGCCCTTGTGCAATAATCCTCATTTATCACAAAAGCCCAAGCATTTATTTACTAATGGGCTTTGATGGTTAATTTGGCCCGTTAGTAAATGTGAAGGTGCACCATCAATTAGTATCATATCGCTAGTTGATGTTGAGGTGAAGAGTCTTTCTCCCTATAAATATGTACCCACCCCCTTGACCAAAGCACACCACGTCTACCACAAGGGGTGCCCCTAGTTTGGGAATACCTAATGATAGACAATCATATCTTTTTCCTACTCTGTCGTTATCGTGCAGTCTACTCCAACCGTGGTGATGCTCTCCGATCGACATCCCCTGGCCGAGGCTCCTCTCCTTCCCCTGCACGAGAGCAGAAACATCCGACCACCATGGTCATATATGTGAGAAAGAACTTGGATCAAGGAAGGAGAAGGTATATTTACAAGTTTGTCACTGCTCTTCCAATCTCCGCCGTTTCTTCGTTTTAGCTCCGTTTTAGTTCGTTCAAGTTGCGTTAGATTTGTAGCGATGCGCTCTACCTCATAATGTTAATGGTTTTCAGATAACTTAGTTATGAATTTTTGTTAATTTAAATATTAATTTAATTAATATTCATCAATAGTTAATTAATTAATTAAAATTAATTTAAGTTCAATATCTTTTTGCATCGCATAATTTGTGTTTGTCTCATGTTGATATGATTTTTATGTTAGTGCCGATGTTTTTCATTTCATATGATTTTTCATGTATAGTTATATATTAGGTTGATTAAATATGTTTGCAATTAGTTTAATAATTACAATTAATATAGGTTTATACTTTTAGGTTTTATCTACAAACATTAATATGAGTACTTGCTAATCTTAATATGCTTTTAGGATATAAGTTGCTTAGTTTAAACATGCACCATATACTTAGATGCTCTCACATGTCTAATTTGCTTTGCAACGATAAAGCTTAACTTGTTTAATAGATTATGTGATCATGTTTATAAATAAAATATGATTTGTTTAACTTGGCTTCTAGAATTTAAATATGCTTTTATGAAATCTAAATTAATATGTTTCACATAGTTTTAATTAATTAAAAATATAGTCAAGCATGCCTGTTTTCTATCATAACATAGTAAATCTTTCGATAGTTGTTTCTTATAACGATAGTTCCGTTAGTGGTGTCTCTTGCGTTCTCTCAACCGTAGCAGCGAGCTCTCTTTTAATAGACTGTTTTCTTTTGTGTGGTGTATTGTTCTTAGTTGTCTCTTTTGTTTGTTTGTCTTTATGTGGTGCTTGCTACGAGTAGAATGAGAGTCGTTTGTGAGCGTTGAAGATCAGAAGGTGATGACCCGAAGCTGATGACGTGAGAGTTGAGCAAGTGTTTAAGGCAATTATAACATGGGATTATCCTTGTTGTCCTATTCATGATTAATATAACTCATATGCATGATTCCTTGTTTACCATAGATTGACCCTAGTGATTGTTATCCTGAATACCTTGTCACCTATGTTTTGATCTACCACATATGATTAGTATTGCTAACGCTCATATCAGATGTACATGATCTTAATTGTTAATGACTATATGCAATAATGGTAAAACTTGCTTTCTAGCAACATATGATTATAGGAGCTTATCTGTCGGCAAAAGCTGGGATATACAGTACAACCACGAGGGCTATATGGCTCTGGCTTTAGCTCAGTATGGGGACCTTTTCTAGCTCGTTCAGTGGTTACCTTTATGGCGTGAAAGGGGTGTGCCGAGACGGGTATAGTGTGGTTCCTAATCTACGGGCCAACCGCGAAGGAGTGTGACCGTGGACAGGTTGGCTCTATATCTCCTTGCCATGGAAACCTTGCGGCCCTAACTTGTTAGACGAACCCTTGAAAGGCTTCATAGTGTACCCTGCCCGCTCACCTTGGCAGTGTTTTGGGAGTTGCAAACACGGGTAAATGGGCAAACACGACTCGTGGGTAAAGTTGTACACCTCTGATCAGAGTTAATAAACTATCATGATAGCCATGCTCACGGACATGAGCGGCTCGGAAAACTCACAGAATTATTGGGTTCTTATTTCTATGTGGCTTATGCAAGTGTTATTTATTTATTGTATATCCTTGTCATTTACTTTATGATCATGGATATTTGAGCTTATGCAAATTACCTTGGCAATTGTTGATATTAATATGAATTTGATCTACTTAAAATGCTTACCACTATGAACCCTGCATACCCTTTTGAGCCTCATGAACCCCATGTTATCTTGTTGAGTACGATATGTACTTACTCTTGTTTTACTTTTACACTTTGGATAAAAATCCCGGATGGGTAACAGAAGGTGGATCTAGTGAGTTTTTAAGGAGTGCTAGGTGTATGCAACCCCCAGTCAACGAGTCCCTGTGAAGCTGAAGTTGAAGTATGAAGAAAAGTTTAGTAATCGTTCCGCTATACTCTGATGTAAGTGTTAATATAAATATGTTTTCGCTATATAATATTGTTTCTGATATCTTCCTATTCTGTTGTTGTATGTGTGGACTTCCTGGGCACACATATGATGATCCTGGTTTTGTTCTTAAAATCGGGTGTGACAGATACCTACAAAGCTTGCGAAGACACTACTACAGAAATATGCGTCGAAGAATGTTAAAAAGAAAGACGGAAGACACAAACTACTGGTACTACGACTAATTCAAAAGAAAGACGGAAGACACAAACTACTCAGCCCATGGGAGGGTCCTTTTATCGTCAAGACAGCAATACAACCTGGAACTTATTAGTCGATGACAGAAGATGGAATTCAACTGAGCAACACTTGGCATATCAGCCAGCTCAAGAAATTCTACAACTAAAAAGCGCAAGACACAAGACATCAAGAACAAACCAGCAGTTTGCACAAAGAGAGGCACTGTCTGGATTCAGTTGTTTCGTGAGGCAACTTGACAAACCGACTGCTTTGCACCATGAGTGACACAGTCTGGTTCATATATATAAAGTCTACCGTTTCGAGGGGCGGCATCACAAACCAGCAGTTTGCACAAAGAGAGGCACTGTCTGGAGTCAGTTGTTTTGTGAGGCAACTTGACAAACCAACTACTTTGCACCATGAGCGGCACAGTCTAGTTCATATATAAAGTCTACAGTTTCGTGAGGCGGCCTGACTAGCTGATAGTTTTGCACCATGAGCGGCACTGTCTAGCATTTTTAAGTCGATTGTTTCGTGAGGCAACTCGACAAACCGACTGCTTTGCACCATGAGCGGCACAGTCTGGTTCATATATATAAAGTCTATTGTTTCATGAGGCGGCCTGACTAGCTGACAACTTTGCACCATGAGCGGCATTGTCTAGCTTTTTTAAGTCGATTGTTTCGTGAGGCAACTCGACAAACCGACTAGTTTGCACCATGAGCGGCACAGTCTGGTCCATATATATAAAGTCTACCGTTTCGTAAAGCGGCATGACAAGCTGACAGCTTTGCACCATGAGCGGCACTGTCTAGCATCTTCAAGTCCACTTGACATATCGACTGCTTTGCACCATGAGCGGCACAGTCTGGTTCACATATCTACAAGTCTACCGTTTTGTGAGGCGGCATGACATCAAACTACTCGGCTCAACAAAAAAGTTTTAACCTACCTCGACGACAAACCAACTGCTTTTCACCATGAGCGGCACAGTCTGGTTCATACATCTACAAGTCTACCGTTTCAAGAAACGGCATGACAAACACCAAACTACTCGACGCAATAAAGAGGAATATTCTACACCAACTGCTTAAAGAGCAACATGAACTCAGCAAGAAAAGATTACAAGCCAAATACTTTCACATCAAGAAGTGACACCCCAACAGCAAGAACTACTTGACAATACTACCTAGAAAGTACTCGGATGTCATCCTACAGACAAGACACGAAAGAGGAGATCTACAGAAGCCTAAATTCAGAGGCACAAGTCATTCTATAAGCAATACTATCAGTATAATCATCAAGGCTCGAAGGCCGATAGTATTACTCGGAAAGAATTTGGGAATTCTAAAACATCTTCAAAGCCTAACACTAAGACACAATACCAATCAAGAGAATTCAAGATGGCTAAAAATATTCAGAGAAATAAGGTATTCATCAGAAGGCCAAATATATCAATTAGAAAGCAAAACTGTACAACAGTGACAAACAAAGACAAGAGCATTACAATATCAGGGTGAAACTTGACAATATATTAAAAGTATCATCCAAAGTATATTACAAGAACCATCACTGAAAGATAAGTTAACATGTTCATCAAGGAGAAGGGGGTAACACTTTCATCTGACCAAATATTTGGCGACAAAGATCTTGGACCTCAGGCTTCGATTGCTCCCACCTAGTCAAGAGATCAACGTCCATCGGATCTTCAAGAATCCGATCCAAAGGAACATCAGGAGCAAGGGCTCGAACAAAAGAAACAACATTGTTTATACAGCTTTCAAAGCCATTCTCAACAAATTCTTTAAAACGAAGAGGTAGTGCAGGAATCAAGGTTTTCAGACCTTCTTTAGCATCCTCCTCATGGCAAACAACAGTCACAACGGGCGTCACAGCAGCATACAAGACCTTATATCGATCATGGGCTCTTAAAAGTTGAGACTGCAAATCTTGCTCCGATTTCAATGACTGAAAAGGGCAAAAGAAGTCAGAAAGACTAAAAGAAAAATAACAAGAAAATCATAAACCAATAAGTGGTCAACTTACAGCTTCATCTCTCTTCTCTGAAGATTCAAGACGAAGAGACAAATCTTGTTTCTCCTCATTCCAAGCAATAGAATCCTGATAAGCACCTACAAGAAAAGCGAATATGTCAGATATCAAACAAGAAAACCACAGCAAAGGAAAAAACGGATAGTTACTAGCCATCTTTTCTTTCAAATCAGACAAGGAAGCATCAACAACTCCTCGGAGAGTCTTCTCTTGTTCCAAAATAGCACAAGCTTGAGACAACTCAAGTTGAACTCTATCAAGTTCAGCTTGAAGAGTAGCAGACGACTGAATCTCCGAAGAAGAAGCAGTTAATTCCTGATAGACTTCCTGCAAAAGATAAAAGATCAAAAACAAAAGCACAAACAGACAAACAAAAGAAGGAAAAAGGAAGACCAAATACCTTCAGCTCGTCACCAAAAGACAAGGACATATCAGTCCAGGATGAAACCAGCCTTTTAACTCTATCAACTCGGCTGAGTTGAACTTCTAGCCCTTGAAGAAGCAAGGGAGTCACCAAGAAGAAACCGGAGTCTTGCCTGAAATACTCAACTCAGGCACCTCAAGAAGAGGCACACCTTCAGGAGGACTGGCACCAACAAATTCAAAAGTACCAGCACCATCGGCGGCATCAGGAGTACAAAGTCCTGCAAGAAATAAAACAAGAAGAGTTAAGATAAAAACAAAAGATCTTTCTCAACAAAGACAAAAAAATCTTACCATCTTGGGACGAAGCAGGAGCTTCAGAAGAAGGCCTAAAGAAAACAAAAGCAAGGAATATTAGGCAAAGAAAAATAAAGATACAAACAACATGTAGTAAAATTAACATACTTGGCCGACTTGCTGAAAGAAGCAGCAACAGAAGCAAAAGAAAGCTTGGGGATGTCGAAAGAAAAATTATCATCAAGCAATGACGAAGAAGAAATTGGAATAGCCGAAGGAATCTGAGCAACCTCACTAGAAGACTGACTAGCAGATGATCTACGACTGAATAGAACTTAAAATAAGGAAAGGATCTCAAGACAGAAATTACAAATACATCAAGAAAACAACTCACGGAGGATGAGTAAGAGGAGGATCATCATCTAAATACTCTTCATCAAGGAGGATAGACTGGCCACTTGAAAAAGAACAAATAGAAGGATAAACAAAAGTGGTATACAAAACAACTCGGATGACAAACACAACACTCACCTACAATAATGTTACCTGTGGGAGCACGCGGCCGAGGAGACCGACAACGAGTAGCAGGACCAAGCGAAGAAGGTTGAGCAGAAGAATCAAGCTTCCTCTTCCTAGAAAACATCATAAGTTGAGCAACAAGATGATCCAGGGTATAAGGACATACCCATCAGTAATACAAAATCCAGGAATAAACCTGGAAGAAGAGGTTGCAGCCACAGTGACTTCAGTAGCAGTCTCCTAAGGAACAAAGACATCCGGCCCAAAAGGCAAGTCTAGTCTAAAAGAATGACCATGATCCTAAAAATACAAAGCAAACCGTCAACATAACAAGAGCTCAAGGAAAACAAATCAGAATGAGCTAAAAGGGTACTAACCTGAGGAGGTGGATTTCCAGCATGGTACTCGGGAATTTGGGGAGGAAGAGCAGACAGACCACTCAAGACCCTCTCCAAACGATCAAATATGTCATCTTCAGACAGCTCAGACTCAGGAATAATCCGAGAAGGATTAGAAGAACCAATATACTCAAAGCCAAGGTTTTCCCTTTTCATAAGGGGTTGAACTCGGTGGCGATAATAACTGGCAACCAGTCCATTACCAGTCAACCCGGATTGTTTCAGATAACTTATCCGAGCCAACAAAGGCTTAATAGCCAAGGACTCGGAAGAAGACATAGGATTATTCCAACAAGGAAGCGGAGTTGGAAGAGGAGCAAGATCAGAAGAGAAGTAAGCATTAGGCTTTGAAATATAGAACCACTTATTCACCCAATCTTTAACAGACTCATAAAGGGTAAAGGCAAAGTAAGTAGCCTTCATACCCTGACGAAATTGAACGGCGCAATAGCCAACAAAACAACTGGGCTTATTCTCATGGAATCGAAGGCGAAAGAAATGACGAAAGAGAAGAAGACAAGGAGGGATGCCAATGAACGCTTCGCACAAGTGCGCAAACAAAGAAAGTAACAGAATGTCGTTAGGAGGCAGATGATGAAGCTGAACGCCATAGAAACGAAGGAACTCCATCAAGAAATCTGATGGAGGGAAGCAGAGTCCAGCACGGACAAAGGAAACAAAAAGAATGTACTGATCGGGAGAAGGACTGGGAATCACATGCTCACCAGGAACGGAGTAGCCAGAATAAATCCGCGTGTGAAGCAATCCATGCGCAACGAGCAGGTCCAAATCCGCCTCTTGAGTCGACGGTTTGGGAGACTGCTTCATCGAACGGGACATCTCGACGTACTCGGGATTCTCTATACGATCCAAGACAGTATCTTCATCCACGAATTCAGCCTTGCTCTTGGTCTTGTTTTTGTTCTTCTTCACCATTCGAGGCAGATCGAAGACAAACAGAGCAGCGGCGGCAGTTAGGGTTTGCATGCAACAGGAGAAAGTTTTTTACCGTAAGGTAAAAGAGAAGAGATAATAAAAGGAAGGATTTATACGGAGATATTACCCATAACGTAAAATACAGCAAGGGAGAAAGTCCCACCAATCACGGAACAGAACCCAAAGAAGTCGGTTAGACCATACCTCTTTACAAAAGAATACAGACGATGCGGGGAACAAAAGAACTCAATTAGAACAAACAAGACAGGGATAAGAACTCGGAAAATATAGACAACAATTCTCTGATCCTTCATCATACACATCTTTTGAAAGTACAGAACAGACACAAAGTTACATCGCCGAAAGGAACTAGTACAAGTCAAGAACCCAGTCGAATTCGAGGTTAAAACCTCGAGAATCAAGATACATTATTAGCAAACAGAGCCAAATAACTCAGACGTGCTAGACGCCCAACAAGACAAGGCACATCTATTTTCCAAAGGTAGTAGAAGCAGAGCCCAGAAGACATTCAAGATTCACAGTTCCGCCAGGTCCTCGACAGAGAGAAGGCGGATCAACACCAGCAGGTGCCAAAATGACACTGCACAGGATCAACTCAGGAATGATTCCTCAACCAAGACCGGGAGAACAGCCAAAGGCATGGTACTATGACACTAGAAGATGAGGCAGCACAACATGCGACAGCCTCATCACAAGAACTACACCATTTGCCTCAAAGTCGCCTTCAGCTTGGTACTACCTCGAAACTAGCTACCTGCTAGTCTCTGTCACAAGAACTACAACATTCACCAGATTACAACCCAAGAAGGAAAGAAATAAGCCCGGGGCTCATCAAGCTCGCCAACTACAATGTCCATGATACAACAAGGACCTTTATAAAGAAAGACTGAAGGTATATGGCAAAGGGAACCATGCTACAACTATTTATAGAAGAACAACAGGGACACATACACCAAGTCCATGAAGAAAAGACTACAACAACAATAGTACATAAGGGAAGCAGTTAAAGCAAAAGATTCTACAAGGACTACATTGATGAGAGAAATACGGTTACAATAAAGGCAGTACATCAGGGTGCTACACAGAATATCCGGAAGAATATTCCAAGGACAATCATACAACTAGGAACAGCTTCACAGGCCACAAAAAACAACTCGGCCAACAATCTAACAAGAACTTTACAAGACCAGACTAAGCCTCATCTATAGCAAAAGACCACAAGTGACAAAATATAAAGGCTAAAACCAAGGACAGATCAGGTCTACCGCCAAAGAAGACCCAACACTTGGTGAAAACCTCACAGGATAAAACAACCCAGAACCTCCACACAGCATGAGGAAAGTTCTGGTTGATAGGCAGAAAACCACTCCAAGCAAATGAGATTGGACAACTCCAGCTCTAGGCTTTTTAGCAGGAGGTCAATGCAAGCAGGCACAGCCAGGATCAACTCGGGAGCGACAACGGTGACAGTCCGCAGTTTGGCACTCAGACAGAGAAGGCATGGAAGCCACATCACAAGACTTCTTCTGCCTACTGCACCAAACTTCCCAGGAAAATCTAACCGAGGAGACAGTCTACCTCTAACTCCATTCACAAGAATTCTTCTACCTACTCAACTATCAGAATGCGAGCATAAGCTCGGGGGCTGCTCAGTTTCACTCAGCAGCACAGCCATCAAACTCTGAAGCTCAAGTGCAAGTACAAGAGAATATATAGCAAGGAAGGACCACCAAGAGCCAAGAGTCACGAGAAAGAAAAAGGAAGAACAAGACAAAAGCTGACCAAAGCCTACAGTAAAAGCAAGATTCTGCATACCCGTAAAGTCACAACACCAACCCATGAATAAAAGAAGACAAGAACAAGATATTTCAGACCCTTCTACCAAACTCTTTTCCGAAGAAGAGAACTCGAAGAAGGATCGGGGGCTGGAAATACCCACCTTACAACATTTTTTCTAGATCCTCCGAATACTTGTGCCAAGTATCCAAAGGCTCGGGGGTTACACTCAATGAGTGCACCAAAGGTGCACAAAAAACCACAAGACAAAGAACACAGAAGATCAACTTTTTTAGATCCTCCGAATACTTGTACCAAGTATCCAGAGGCTCGGGGGCTACACTCAATGAGTGCACATTTTTCAATGTGCACAAAAGCTACAAGACAAAAGCACAGAAGATCACCTCACGATTTTGCTTCAAAAGAACTCGGATCGCTTTCAAAGCAACCCGACATATTGAAGAGAAATCATGAGATGCTCGGGGGCTTGCCGATGGGATATCCTATAGGGTACTCATAGGTCGGCTTACCTGAGCTTTGGGCCTCTTTTCCTTGGTCCACGAAGAAGACGGACAAGCAAGACCGAATTCTACTCGGTAAGAACGACAAGACCAAAGAGTAGCTTAGGACAATAAGTTTGTAACCGAGTAGGATTAGAACAACCCTCTCCCAGCTCCTCGACTATAAAGGGCTAGTAAGGGGATCGCCCAAAAAACAATCCCTACATACTACACAACACCCGATACGTAGAGCGACACACAATACCTTGTATTACGATCAAGAGCAATAACAAACAGCACAACTGGATGTAAGGTTATTACTTGACCTTGTTGAGGGCCTGAACCAGTATAAATTGTGTGTCCCTGCGTGTCCAACCACCAAGGTTGCACTATTCGCCGAGGCACGAACTGTTGTCTCAAGTATCCCCATGACAGGCTATCGGTGGTAAAACATCGACAGGGCAGGTCACCAGGCGCAGCACCGACCTAGAGGATATCGGCCGACCCCCCTATGGTAGGTGGTCCCTGCCCCCGAGCTTCTAGAACATGCCCCACTGGTCAGGGACCAAGTGGTGGGGGTGGTACCCCCTCTAGGGTATCGGCCAACCCCCTGGTAGGGTCTGGGGCCCACCTTGGTCTTCTAGATGGTGTCCCCACATATCATGTGACTTGGTTGCTTCTTCTGAGATAATTGTCACGTTGATTTCCTTGATGTGGGCCCATGGATCCATGTGAGGTGAATTTTGTAGCACCTCAAGTGTTAAGCATAATTAAAACATTCTTAATTAACACTAAAGCATTTCATTCCATAGAGCATTCATGCATAGCATCATCATTTCATGTGACATTTGCTCTTGCTTGATTCTTGTTTGATTAATATGTTTAATCTTGAACCATCATGTTAATTGCATCCTAGAATATCATGCTTTATTTGAGATATGAAAATAAGTTTAAATTCCTGAAATTTGAATTGATTTAGCTTTAATTAAAATAATAATCTTTAGGCTTTAATTTGAGTTTGATTTTCTAGCTTAAAAAGTAAACTGAATTTGGATTTATTGTCTAAAGCAATTTTGTGCAGTTTAAAATTCTGAGCAACTTTTGTATTTTCACCAAAACCTGAAAAATATTTTAAAATGGTCAAATTTGAGTTTGAAACAAATCTAAAAAAAATAAAATTGAAAAATAAAATGAAAAACACTTACCTGGCTTCGTGGGTTGGCACCAACCTTTCGGCCCACCGGCCGAAGCCGGCTCGTGCGCGCCTGCGCCCCACACCGCCGGCGCGCCCGCTCCCGCGCGCCGAGCGCGAACGCGCCACCCGCCAGCCCACGCGCGCCACGTGGCCGCCGGTGTACAGTCGGCCGGGGCGGTGGCCGTCCCGACCCCACGCCCAAAACCCGCTCTGCCTTAGCTCTCCCTCACTCTCGCTCTCTTACTCTCTCTCTCTCTCGCACAGCAGCAGCGCAGCTGCAACAGAGCTCGCGGACGCCGCCATTCGCCGCATCGTTTCCGGTGCTCTGCTCCACGCCGCCGACCACCGTGCGCACCACAGCTCCGCCTCGCCACCCCAACTCCATGACTCTGCTCAACCGCCACGGTAAGGCCACGAACGGCGCGAATCGCGCGCCGCCGTGCCGCGGTGGCCACGCCCTGCTCCGAGCACCGTCGCGCCGTCCGCTCCCCCTATGGTCCCGCTCTTCGCTCGTCGAGCTCCGCGGAGCTCCACCGCCGCACGTCGCCCTGCAGCGCGGCCGGAGCCGTGCTGCCGCCGTGCGCCGTGCCGCCATGGCCGGCAAAGAGCTCGCCCTGAGCGTGCGCTTGCCAAGACGAGGAAAACCGTCGGCTTCGTCTCGCCGAGGCGAAGCCGGTGACGCCCTCCCCGTCGCCGGAGACCTCGCCGGCGACGAGCTGCGCCACTGTCGTGTGCACCTGTGTGTGTGCGGCTGACGCGTGGGCCCAAGGCCCCACCTGTCGGTCGCTGTGTGCGTTGCGTGTGTTCGTGTTTCGGGTGCACGTAGTGTTTTAGGGTTAATCCGAAAAGAAAAATGAATTCCTTTATTTCAGTTGAATCTTGTAAAATGCGTATAAAATCACTGAAAAATGCTAAAAATGTCAAACTAGTTTTGTTAGGTTTCTTTTATCTAGATCTACAGTTGGTGTATTTTGCATGATTTATTGTATAAGTTTTCTGTCTAGATTTAATTAATCTTGTTTAAGGCTGAAATTTGGGAAATGCATAGTTATTAATTTATAACTCTAAAAAATGTGAAACTTGTTTTGTTAGGCTTCTGTAGCAGAGATCTATCCATGAAAAATATGAACTACCCTATGTTTTGTTTAGAAAATATGTGTAGGGTTTAAAATGTGATAAATAACTAGGTTGATGAATTTTAATAATTGTTTTATGCAATATAAATATTTGATACTTTTTCTGAGGTATCCTGGTATTTAGTAGTATTTAATAAAAATATGTGTTGAACTGTTTCATGCTTTTCAAAGTGCAACTCTAATTCAATTGTTATCTTACCATGATTAGAAAGACTATTAGTGTAACCTTGCTTTCTTAAGTTGATTAGGTGGATGGATAATTATTAATTGTTATGTGCAACACTTCGCATTCATATCATTTCATCATGTTCTCAGTTCATCATATGTGCTTATACATGCTCGCATCGCATCATACAGGATTGCAGGACGAGAACCCAGAGAACGTGACTCAGGAGCAGGAGCTAGCCACTCAGGAGGTGCAGCTCAAGGATCCCGGTGAGGGGGACCAGCTGCAGGAGTGCCCAAACCACGTCGCCAGCATCTTTGAGCAAGGCAAGCCCCCCGAGCATTCTCCTGGTTTGCAAAAGTCTAACATTTATTATTCACACTTTATTGTTGCATTAAGTATGGGAGTTGAGTGCAACCGTTGATGCATATTACCTTGTTATCCTATCTATACCTTTACCTTGTTACCTAAAGTTCTATCGTGACAGTCATGCTTAGTTGGCTTAGTTCGGTAGAAGTCGGGTGATTTCCTTACCCGTGAGATATAGGATGTATCCTCATCGCATGTTATGGGTTATCTCGGAATGATAGCCGGAATGGTTAATGGGACTAAGATCGGTGGGAAACTCCCTATACATTGGATGGGGGTGACTTGACCGTGTCAACTAAGAACTGTTTGTGTTGTCGTCCCTCTGGTCATGTTGAACGCATGCCCTACACTTAACTGGAAGGATAATTCGTTCTGACCGTGAAGCCGGTACACTATTCGGGTCAGGTTTGGATCGTGACGCATCATGCTAGTGCGAGGCGGGGTTCGGACATAGGGGCGCGATCTAAGACCTTCACAGCTGCTGGATTTCGGGCGACCCTTGGGTGTCGGTGGTCCCTGTTCATCCCCCAAATTTACCCGAATAGTGTCTTCGGTGACTTCTAGCTCACTACGCGCGTGAGTGTGGTTTGTGTAGGGAATACCCCCTCAGCTGAGTAGGAATCCGATTCGAAGCGCCATCGCTCCTGGTTAGAGAGCACTTGACTAGGGCAATGACAACATTTACATGGCTATGAAACTAATATTGGTGATCCGGTTTATGGAAAGCCTGGAATGATGACGGATCCTCTTGTATGCTTAATCCAACATGTCTGGCATAGACTAGTGGCTAACGTAGATGACAGGTAATATCACTAAAAGCTTGTTGTTATATCTTTATTAAAACTTGAAAGGTTAGTCGCATGCTTTTCCGCAAAAGAGTCAGCTAAACCACCATAAGCCTTCATCCTCCTTGGAGTCTTTATTTTCATTTATGGCGGGTAAGTCTCGCTGAGTACCTTCTTGTACTCAGGGTTTTATCTCATGTTGTTTTGCAGATGGTCAGCTCCTGCATGGTTATTGTGTTAACTGTCTCAACCCCGTTGGGGATGACTTCTAGACCATTGGCTTGGTCACTTCTAGACTCCTCTTTTGTTGTTGCGGGATATGTCCTTAGTCTGGCACTTTATTAAGAACTACTTTGGAGATTATCGTGTTTAAAAGACTTCCGCTTCTATTTCAATTCGAACTATGGTCTGTAATAACTGTTGGGTCTTCGCACTCCGATACTATTTTATTATGTTGAACTTTATATCGTGCGAATGGTGCTACTGAACTATCTCGATCTTGGTTGTATTGTGGAAATGGTTGAAATCCTTCGAGATTTCACTGACTACTGGGACTATATGGGCTCAAGTGCTATTAAGTGGCAGTTAATTCGGCTACTTTAGTACTTGATCTCTTATAATTCAGATGGTTCTGTTACAAATTTGAGCCGTTGGGAGAAAGCACAAGTTGATCCAAGGGTTGAGGATCACTTGGGAGTGCTTCTCCTCGATCATGGCCAGAGTAGAGAGCTGGTGGGCCTAGTGGTGGTGTCAGCCGACCCATTATGGGGTCCCACTGGCCCTCCTTGCTCCATTTGTTCTTACTCTGCTTCAACTACTTCATGGACATGTGGAACTTGTTATTTTATAAAATATGCTCATGATGTGATTATCTATCCTTGATCCTGAGGCTGTTGACAACATTTTGGATGTATAAAAGTATGTCATTCTTGGTGTCAACAAAGATAAAGGAGGCAACACATTCATTTGATCAACAATCTGGCCAGAAAGATGCTTAAGCTCAATCCTTGATTGGTCCCACCTTGCCAGAACCTGTCTCCATAGGTTCTTCAAGGATCTGATGCATAGGCACTTCAGGAGAAAGAGCACGAGCAAAGGACATAACATTATTGATACAATGCTGAAAACCATCCTTCACAAAATCATGAAACCGGGCAGATAACACTGGTATTATACTCTTTAAACCATCACTGTCATCTCTAGGACGACAAACAACACCAATAATGGGTTTCATAGCTTCATACAACGTCCTAAGTTGTTCACGAGCAGAAATCAATTTTCCCTGCAAATCTTGAACTGATCTCAACACCTGAACAAGGTCACGATCAGCACTAGACCAAATCATTTGATCCTAAGGAAGCAAACCCTAGGCTTCTTTCGAAGTTTCATTAGCAGAAACACTTACATTCTCAGCTTTATTCTCGGATGACTGAAGGGTCTCGGTCATCGTTTTCCTATCCTTTTTCCAGATCTAACATTAATGATCAGCAGCTGAAAGGCAGCAATCAAATAAGGAACACAAGAAAATCAAAAAACAAGAGCAAACCAGAATAAAATCTTACCAGCAAGCTTGGATTTCAATTCAGCAATCTCAGAAGAAGGAATAGCAGCAGCAGACTTGTGGACCCAAAACAACTCAGACTCAGCTTTATCAAGACTAGCCCGGATAAGACTAACCAACCTCTCTTCCTAAGGACCAAGCAAAATGTCCTGATTTTGATAAAAGGCCTACCAAAAAACAACATAATAAGAAAATCAAAAAAGGAAAAGAATGAGATAAAGGCAACAAGTCTACCTTAAGTTAAGCACCATAAGCTCCAGAGAAAGTGTTCCAAGAGGAAAGCAGCTTGCCAACTCGGTCAGCACAAATAGGCCGAGAATTATTAACCGCTTTCGATGATAAAGGAAGAGTAGCATGACACACTAGACCAGCCATAGAGAGCAATCATGTGTTCCCTTCAGGGGATGACAGAGGTCCCCTATTCGGCTCCTCAACTCTCAGCTCAACATCACTTGGAGATACTACAACATTAAAACAAAAATCCAATTCAAGAACAAAAATCATACAAAAGAAAGAAAAGCAAAAAGGGAAAGAAAAGTTACCTCCAATAGAAGTTTTCACCACAGCGACACCTTGACAAGAAGAAGAAACGTCCATAGGAGGACTGCAGCAAAAGAACACTGGATCAATAAAGTAAATAACAATAATCGGGGAAACCTAAATAGATAAAGAAGAAGAAGAAAAGATACCAAGGAGCCTTCTTAAACTGAGCCACAGATTGAGAGAAGGATAAGTTGGGAATATCAAAATTAAAATCACCATCAAAGGGTGATAAAAGGTGAAGAGCAGGAATAGCAAAACTAGAAGCAACAGTCACATCAGGGGCAGAACCAGATTGTACACGACTACAACAACAAAGACAAAATGGCAGTACAGTAAGCCCAAATAGAACACTATGGGAATACCTAAGGAGAAAGAAGAAAAAACTCACATGGAAGGGCTCAAAGGATCACCATCGCCTAACTCATCCTCAGTCAAAAAAGCCCAATGACCATCTACAACAAAGTTAAAGAGAATCAACAAGATGAAAAAGAAAAAACAACCCGGGAGATAGACAGAGCAAAAATCTCAGCAAAAAGGTAACAACCTGAAAGAACCATGTGACGAGAAGACCGTTGTCTCTTCGGTCATGGTGGCTTGGCAGTAACATCGGAACGCCATCTCTTAGAAGACGCAACAGCAGAACTCGAGGCGGCATCAGCAGCAGCATCATCATCATCATCGTCACCATCATCATCATAACCCAACTCACCCTCATCCTCAACAACAGGCATATCAAGGGTAAAAGCACGACCATAACCCTGAAACATAAAAGAAAAATCACATTAGAGCAAGCTGGAAGACTGAGAAAAACAACCAAAAAATAAACTCTTACCACATGAGGAGGATTGACAGCACTGTATTCCTGAATCACCATAGGGAGAGCAACAATATTCTCAATCACCTTCTTCATAGTATCAAGAATGACCTCATCAGGCAATTCAGTCTCAAGAATAAGACGAGACAAATTGGAAGAGCCAGTATACTCAAAACCAAAATGTTCCCTCTTCATAGGAGGCTGAACTCGGCGACGCAAAAAATTGGCAACAATCTTGTTGCTCATCAAACCAGATTGTTTGGAAAATTGACACGATCAATCAAAGGATTAAGCGCTTGTTTCTCTGAAGAAAAGACCTTTTCAGCCCACGAAGGAAGAGAAATCGGAAGATAAGATAAATCACAAGGCAAAGGAGGGATTGGCTAAGAGACATAAAACCACTTCTCAGCCCAATCACGAACAGAATCAGAAAGGGAAAGAAGCGAAAGCCTCTTTACGCCATGGCCATGATTAGATCAGACAGCAACCATAACAAGGAGTTTTGGATTTATCAGTTAGACGAACTCGAAAGAAATAACGGAAAAGCAATAGGCAAGGTGAAATCCCTAAGAAAGCTTCACAAAGATGGACAAAACATGCAAGGAAAAGTACATCATTAGGAACAAGATGATGAAGTTGAATACAATAGAAGTTAAGGAATTCAACTAAGAAGCCGGATGGAGGAAAGCAAAGTCCAGATATGACAAAAGAAACAAAAAGAATAGAACGACTAGAAGAAGGATTTGGAAATGATTATTCACCAGGCGGTTCATAACCCGAAGAAACTTGGTCTTGAAGCAGACCTTGCAAAACCAAAAGATCGAGATCAGACTTTTGTGTCAAAGACCTTGGGAACTCCTACGTGTTCTTCATCGCAACTAATCAAAGTTTCAACAAACTTAGGGAAAACGTCTGGGTAAACAAAAGGAGAAAGACTAGCTCGGTAGTGAAACAAGAAATCTCTTCTATGACGGCAAGAGAAACAAAATGTAATAAGGAGTTAATATTTATAAAGGAGGGAAAAAGATCTAGCTCCCATAAATAACCGTAACCCCAATAAACGGTAATCATAACGGGAAAGCAGCGCAACGGCTCCCAAAACCATTGCCCCATAAAACAGGCAACAGAAAAGGAAAACAAGGGTCAGACTAAGTCCCAATAGTCAAATTCCCTAATAGTTAACCCAATCAAGAAGTGACACGACAGATACAGGATATGAACAGGCAATCACTTAAACCTGCAACATTCACAACCAGACTTGAAAAAGAACCCAGAGACAAAACAAGTTTTTACTGATTATTCAGCTAGTACATAGCACGTTTACAACACAGTATAGAGCTTCAATAGATACAAAAGAGCAACCTAGCCAAAAGGAACCGAGTAAAATTTGAGGTTAAAACACCATAAACTGGGATCCATCTTCACCATACAGGAAGAAACAACTCGGAAGCGCTTGATTTCAAATGAGAGGAAGCATCCTCGTTGTCAAAGGTGGTAGAACCAAGAAGTCATCCAAGATAAGCAGCATTAGTCGCGGCAAATCAAGAACAACCCGATACTTTTTAGCACTTCATCTTGCACCAACAATGCTACCGAAGACAAGTCAACGGCAAGATTGCACCGGACGGCTAAAGAGCAAACTGAGATAAATTTCTACCAAACTCTAGAGAGGAAAACAAATAAATGACTGAAGGGCCCAGCACAGCACACACCAATGCCATCACAAGGCCTACACCATTTGCTTAGGTTTCCTCCACAAATTGGTACCACCCCGAAACTATCCTGCAACTAGTCTCTATCACAAGACTTACACCATTTACCAGATTACAAGACAAAAGGAAGAAGAAACACCCGGGGGCTCGTCAAGCTCGCCAACTACAATATCCATGTCAAAACAAAACAAGAACTAGAAGATTACACAAGAAGATGGGTAACAAGGAAGCCAGGCAACAACTATTTATAGAAGAACAATGGGCGCACATACACCAAGCCTATGAAGAAAGAGAGACCAACAGTGATGGGCCGTAAAAGCATAGTAAAAGCAAAACATTCTGCAAGGACTGCATTGATGAAGTACAAACGGCTATAGTAAAGGACCAACACCGGCAAGAACAGTACAAGACAGGAACAACACTGTCACACCTGGTTTTAAGAACAAAACCAGATATTCACCATATGTGAGCCCAGGAAGTCAAATCTCACATATAGCCCCAAATTAAGGGGATATCGAAAGACAATATTTAAATATATAACATATAAGGTCAAAGGATAACCTCAACACGGCAAACAACGATAAGATGACTCCGAACTTCGGCGAAGGCTCCAACTTCACAAGGACAACTCACTAGTTGATCACAAGCCTAACTCCTTTAACTCTTGTAATCTGATATGGTTGATAAGGCAAGGGTGAGCACTTAAAGTACTCAGCAAGAATAACACAGGGTTATGAAGCTCAAAAGGCTGACACTGGCTTAATGCGGTTGCTTTTAACTTGGTCAAGTTTTAACAACAATTAGCTTTAGTTATGCTCAACCCAGTTGGTAACCACATGATCATTAATGAAATCACCTTTTATCTCATAACTCCAAATTTACCATCATAGTAGTTATAACAATATGAGTAACTAACACTATGAGTTTTCCGAGCTGCTCGTGACCGTGAGCACGGCTATCATGATAGATTTACAGTCTGCAGAGGTTACGCACTTTACCCACAAGCCGTGTAGCCCATTTGCCCGGGATCATGACTCCCAAAACACTTCCAAGGTGAGTAGGCAGGGTACACTATGAAGTCTTTCAAAAGCCCTTTCTAGCA
This sequence comes from Microstegium vimineum, assembly GCA_022036555.1. Classification (NCBI taxonomy): domain Eukaryota; kingdom Viridiplantae; phylum Streptophyta; class Magnoliopsida; order Poales; family Poaceae; genus Microstegium; species Microstegium vimineum. The sequence goes on along the minus strand of CM039133.1, from coordinate 26,891,327 downwards.
TGTAGCGGACCCTACGGACCCAATGCAAAGGGGTATATGGGACACCCCGATGGTACCACCCGCAGCGGTCCCCACACAAGCTATACCCCATAACTAGCTCGGCAAAGGAGACTTTCACGAACCACAGGCATGCTAGTCCAAACTTCATACATAACTAAAGCCAAACATGGTTGCATTTAAGTCCCAGCTTTTCCCGTACAGTGTGGTCCTATTCCATGTTGCTATAAAAGCCAGTTTTATATCATCGTTGCATATATCATTAATCAAGATTCAATTCAAAAATCATTAAGTAAAGCACAGCGAAGCTACCCATATGCAATAGTACCCAAAGGTGACAAGAACAATTTCAACAAAGCTAGGGTAAATCTAAAATAGGAATCAATTAAGACACATGCAACATGACTAGATTTGATTAAGATGAATCGGTAACAAGGATGATCCCATTTTAAACTTGTCTTAAACTCTTAGATCCTTTCTTCACTTGATTCTCGGTCTTATGATGACTTCTTGATCTCCACGTAAATCTCACCGATTGGACAAGATCATAAACACCACACAAGCATTTGAACAAACATACAAACCATACAATATATCTACTTTAGAACAATACACCAATCAATGAAAAAGGTTTAAAAGAAAATTATGTATTGCTACGATCACACAGACGCGAGAGACATGCTAAACGGATCTATAACGGAAAAGAAGCGGCTACCGAAAGATTACCTTTAAAAGAGAACTAAACTTCATTTATTTTATCTATAAAAAGGTATATTGGATTTTTCAGCGAAAGACCCAAATTAGATTAAATCACATTATATTTTCTTGTAAAAACAAGATTAAACTAAATAGATGTCGTTTATGAAAACTGAAGTGAAAACCCTATTTGATTTTAATTGGAAAACCATTGATTATAGATTAATCAAATATCATTTTATTTAAATGAATAAAACAATATTTAATACTGTTACTAACAGATAGATATTATCGATACGAAACCGATGCAACTAGAACGGAACAAAACGAATTAGTTATGAATTAAACTGGATTCTCTATACAAGATTAATTCATTAAAAAGGATTAATATAAACTTTAGTTTTTAAAAGTTATTAACATAGATGAAATCTATACTACTGCATAGAGCATGAAATTACGGGTCTAACGCAAGTTGAACAGATCGATTTGGATCTAAAACGAGCAAGTTATAAGCATTTGAAAACAATGGCAGATCTGTAAATAAACTGAACTTTATTGATTTATAATAAATCGGAAATTCGGATTAGTGAATCAGCTTTTGGACGGCGAGTTCATTAGATGAAAACCGGAGGTCTCTTTAGAAAGAGGACCCACGAAGGGGTATGCTCGATCCTGATCCATCCGATCCCATCTGGATGGACCAGATTAGACCGAGGGGGAGATGAGGAGTGCCTTGCCGGAGCAAAGGGCAGAGATGGCGGCGCCATGGCCGGTTTGAGCCCGAGCTCGCCGGCGCAAGGGGTCCCGGGGCTCTGGTGCTCGGTTTTTCCAACCGTAAATACTGGGAGAAAGAGCAGAGAGAGGCGAACGCACCAGAGGCGATAGCAGGGCTCGAGGACGGACGAGGATGGCCGGCGTCGAGCGGTGGCGCAGGACAGCTTCCTGCAAAACAACGGCGAGGCTGTGTGAGCAAAACCTAGGCGAAAAGGGTGGAGCAAGGGGTTCGGCGAGTTCGTCTAAGCGACCCGAAGCTTCACCGGGGACCTACGGCGATGACGAGGAGGCAGGCAACCGTGTCGACGAATCGGGCGGCGGCGGAAACTGCTGTGTTCGGCGATGCGGTGTTGTGCTGTTATTGCAAGGCGAGGCGAGGCGAGGCGATAGTAGATGAGGGAAGGCGGCGCGGGGTACAGATATTTATAGCTGGGCTGATGGAGGAGACCGGCGCGGATACGCCTACTAGTGAGAAGGTGGCGGGGCGGTTCGCGGGATTGGGTGCGCGAGCGGCAGAGTCCGGCTCGGACCTGGCTGGAGGTGGAAGAGGCGGCTGACAGGCGGGGACGACGTGTCAACGGTAGAGGAAGGGAAGGTGTTTCCCCCTTGCTGCGAACTGGGCCAAGGGGAAAACGGGGCGCGAGCTGGGCCGGCTGGGAGACGGCCCACGCGGTTGGAGGGAAGGAAGGGAAGCCGGCTGGCACTTGGCCGAGCAGGTCGACGGGCTGAAAGGAGAAATACGAGGGAGGGAGAAGGAAAAAAAGGGTTTTCCATTTTTCTTTTCTTTCTTTTGATTTTCCAAAACATTTTCAAAGACATTTCCAAATTCCTTTTTGATCTTTTTGAACAAAACCAAACAACACATAAATAAAATGCAGAGGCATGAGTGCACAAAAATGTTTCTAACCCTATGATAATTTTAATATTTCGAAAAGTTTTTATTTTACTATATTTTCATGAGCAGGAAATTCAAAATTAAATTAATTTCAATCTATTTCAAAAATTCAAATTTTCGGGTGTTACAAACACCAGTACAACATATAGAATATCCAAAGGAATATTCCATGGCAATCTTACAACTCTTGAAAGTATACAAAACAACCCTACAATGGAAGAGAATAGCTAAGAAACAACTCGGCAAAGTAAAGGTCACTCATCTTACAAACATGAAGATCTGAAGGATGCAAGTACAATTCTGAGGAAGCCTCACTTAGAACAAAAGACCACAAGTGACAAAATATAAAGGCTAAAACCAGGGCTACATCAGGTCTACCACCAAAGAAGAGGCAGCAATTGATCAAGGTCATACAGAATAAAACAACCCAGAACTTCCTCACAGCAGGTAGAAAGTCCTAGTTCGCAGGTAGAAAGCCATTCCCAACAAATGAGATTGGACAGCTCCAACTCAGGCTTTTCAAGTCCGATGCAAGCATGGACAACCAAGACGATGGAGCATACCGCATCAACTAACTTGGGAGCAGCAATAGTGATAGCCCGGAGTTCAGTAAACAGGTAGAGAAGGCAAGAAAGCCAAATCACAAGACTTCTTCTACCTGGCTTACCAAACTTCCTAGGAAAATCTCACCGAGGAGTTAACCTACCTCTAACTCCTTTCACAAGAATTCTTCTACCTACTCAACTACCAACAGCCAGACATAAGCTCGGGGGCTGCTCAATTTCACTCAGTAGCCTAACCATCGAAGAGATATAATGAAGGTTTCACAAGCAAGTACCAGTACATCACACAACCGCACATCGGAGAATTTATAGCAAGTCAAAGACACAATGATCCAAAGGTCACGAGAAATAAAAATGATAGAAGACAAAGGAGCAAAGCTAACCAAAGCAAACAGTAAAAAGCAAGATTATGTTCACCCATGAAAGCACAGTACCCACCTGTGACAAAAAGCTGATAAAGGGAAGTATTTCAGACCCTTCTGCCAAATTCTTTTGATCACAAAAGAACTCAGAGAAAGCTCGGGGGCTAGAAATACCTACCCCACAAAACATATCTTTCAAACTTTGGATCCTCCGGATGCTTGTACCAAGCAACCAGAAGCTCGGGGGCTACACTCAATGAGTGCACTTTTTCCAAAACAAAAAGTGCAGGACGACTGCAAGAAGAAAGCAAAGAAGATCATCCCATGATTTTACTTCAAGAAGAACTTGGCTTTAATCTCAAACAACCCAACATCTTGAAGAAAAATCATGAGATGCGCGGGGCTTGTCGATGGGATATCCTATAGGTTACCCATTGACCTGACTACCGAGTCATGGGCCTCGGTCACACGGCCCACGAAGGAAGCCAAGGATAAGAGCTCGAATACTACTCGGATACGGCAAAGGAAATAAGACCAAAGTGTAGCTTAGGACTGTGAACTTGTACCAAGTAAGAATAGAGCCAACCCTCAATCGGTTCCTGGACTATAAAGGGTTGCTAAGGGCACCACCCAAAAAAAGGACGAAGTACGACATAACACCCGACACGCAGAGCGACATACAACATCATGTACTACGCAAATTCAGCAATAATAAGCGACTCAACTGGATGTAAGTTTATTACTCGACTACGTCAAGGGCCTGAACTAGTATAAATCATGTGTCCCTACATATCCAACCACTAAGGTTTCACTATTCGCTGAGGCACGAACAACTGTCTCGGGTAAACCCGTGGCAGGCTATCAGTGGTAAAACATTGACACGGTGGTGTCAAAGTTCAATGTGATCAAGCACATGTTGTCTATGCCTATTCTGAATGGGAGAATCGGCAAGTGGATCATTGAGCTATCAGAGTTTGACTTGAGGTATGAATCGGTTAAGGCGGTCAAAGGCCAAGTAATAACTGACTTCGTCACTCATCACCATGAGAAGGAGATCAAACTGGTGGACGTGACTCCATGGTGTTGACACAAAAAGCGTCGTATCTGCGAACACCTCGGGCTTATACCCGAACTCGATATCCAAGGTGTGCCAGTCGATTTGACCAGTTAATCGACATGGACGATAACTAGAACAAGATTGAACAAGACGACAGCGATACGCTCGGACGTCAAAGCTCAACTTGATCAAAACGCGGAACTTGCGAAGGCAACGGAGGTCGTGTAGATGCAGCCCGTCGAGACGTCATAAGAACTCGTAGGTAAACTAGAACTAATGCCATAAAAGTAGATGCTAGAAAAGTAGATAAAAGTAATATATTTGTATTTGATTGATTGTATCTTCTAGACCTCCCCTGGGTACATATTTATACTCCGGTAAAAGGAGTTATACATGGACACGACTCATACCTAAACAAAACTCTTATTTTTAAGGAAATAAAATGACTCGTGCAAGAGTCGGACTCAAACTAAAACAATAATACTAGCATAAAATAATCAATTTCCTTATCCGTCTCCCTTACGATAAAACTTTCCATCGGCAGATTCCTTCAATCCACAATTTCCTTCTATTATCATCGGCAACTTCCTGCTGATGTCAGCCACATCAACCTGTATCCATTGGCAATACATCCTTATCAGCAAACATATCTTCTTTCTCCCTTGATGCTTCTTCCATCAGACTCACCATCAGCGATTTCCTCTGCTTCCATCGGTAATTAGACCACCAGCATCTTGATGCCAATGAGGAACAGCGATTACCCCTTTGTCGATCAACACACTTGGTTTAATACTGACCCGTACAAAAAACGGCGTCAACACATGCCCCCCAATTTTGGAGTATAAAATATCTTATACGCTGAAATTTGCTCTATCGTAATCCTTCCCTCCAAAAACGCCTATGTCATCATTTCGATTACCGCACACCATCATTGCAAATTACCAACAACTCCTACAACTAAAGCGCCAACAGTTACAATCCTTCGATCACCGCGCAAATTCATTGCGATATCCTTCCATATCTCTGCTCAGTAAAAAGAAAACTCGAAAATGCCCCTTGACCTAGGCCTATAAAGATTACCGTCCGTTCTCCTTTTTACCCCGAGCTCACATTCTCATCTTCATTCCAACATCATCTCTGAAGAACAATCCGGCAATCACTGGCGGCTTCTTCTCTCATCAGGAGGCTCGACCTCTTGCAAGAATTTCTCCTTCAATGGCAATCAACTTCACTGCTTCCGCGATAATCTTTCTTCTTTCCTTGTTGTATATACTGCAGTTTTATCCTTCCGCATTGCTTTACAATCCCTTCTCTCTTTCTTTCTTTGCTTTCTGGATCTAGGAAATGTGCAACAAAATAGTGATCCCTACTGATCAAGAACATCTCTACTCTTTGGGCCCAATGGGGAATACCGATCCAACCAAACTTATCAACGCTGAAACCAACCGCATCCCCTTTAGATCTGAGCACTTTGATCTAGGGTTATGGACAAATACTTTTCTCTCCTGGCCCAAACCTACCAAAGGGTAGAAGAACTGGTATCTCAGGATAGTTAGGTCACAACAACTCTATTGGTCAGAGCGCAACATTGACCAATGTATCAGACTGTCCATTGCCGATATGGCCAAGAATGAAAATATGACAATTGTTGCTTCTTATTTTTGGTCTGATACAATGAACGCATTTCTATTCAGACATGGACCAGCCACCCCTACACTTGCCGATGTACACATGCTTACTGGCCTCGACGTCTCCTCTGCCGATCCTGCCACCCTTTTCCATAGGAAGTCCGAGCGTCGGGTAAGCACACGTAACATCGGCGGTTGGACTAGATACATCCAAGAGTATCAAAAGACCGGATCGGTAGGTCAAAGGGAGCATGCCACCTTCCTTAATATGTGGTTGGAGAAGTTCATTTTCTGTGGCAGAACAGTCGGACCCACCAACATGTATCTTCCTGCAGCAGAGCTTTTGGCCGATGGAGGATTTCCCCTTGGTCGATACCTCCTCGGTTCAGTTTATCGACTTCTACACCAAGTATCGGGAAAATTACTACTAGGGGAGTCCATCGGCAACCTTGGAGGTCCTTGGTGGTTCATCAACTTATGGCTGAATGCCCATATGCACAAATGTCTCCAATTTGATCTGTTTAGCCAACACTTCCCAAGAGACATATCTGAAGACTATGTATTTGATGATGATGAACCGGTAACCCGTTCCCCACTCAATTTTGGGGAAGCCGTAATAGTGCTACCAGGAACCGATGCCAACGAAGATCAATTCGGCATGTTCTTTCAGAGGCTCTACTGTGGAATTCCTGCTGCAGAATGAGTCTGGTGGCCTTATGTTGATGAAGATAACCAATTTCCACTTTCCTTCAACCTCACCGATGAGAATATACCACAAAATGAAGCAATCATGAAGGCTACCCTCATTCCCCGGGCTATTCCAGTTAACTTCGTTTGGACCGGGAAGAACTCTCATCCTTCATATGAGTTCTATTATCCATCGGCAACGGCAAGACAACTAGCATTCGGTCAACTGCCGATCAAACTCAGCTATGTCAATGTGATTAAACCAAGAGAGGTCATCTCTAGTGTTATGGATTGGAATAAAATTGTCACTCTCTCTCCTCATGCCGATGTAGCCAACATCGACTTATCTTCTTGGGCGCCGACATCCTTCATCACTGAATCATACAAGTCCTGGTGGCAAGAGTGGAAGGACCAACTATTTGCTCCATCATCACACTACTATCGGCACTTGATTGATGTTGATCATGTCATACCCGACGACGCGGTAAGCTTTATATCCGATACTACTTCTTCGTTAACTTTTCAAATGTATCGGTAACTAACCCTCTGTCAATAGGTTAATGATTTGATTCCCAAAAAGAGCAAGAGCGGCAAACATTTCAACTTGCGACCGATGATCTCTACATCGATAATCGGCAGCAAAGCCCCTTCGTTGGTCGCCCTCATGCATCATAAAGCAATCCCTAAGGTCACCGTCAGGTCCAAACCATTGTCAACCGATGATGTTGTTGCTGCTGCCACCGCCTTAGCGCAAGCTTTCACGGTAACAAATCTTCATTTATCTGTGTCGATCACATCAACATGTTCAATTGACAATTTTTTTACTCAATCTACACCAAATTCTATTTTTGCAGCAGACAAGTTCAACGGTAGCCGTTCCAAGCGTACAAACTTCTACGGCTCAACCTGCCGATGCCCCCCAAATGCAACAGCCAAAACGTCGAGGCTCATCAAGTGCTGCTCCCAAACCGAAACGGCCAAAGCCATCAACTCCAAGCACATCACCAGCTGCATCTCCTCAAGCTCCTGCCGATACATCAACACCGGTGCCAGCATCGGCACCAATCCCTGACCAATCAATAGCTGAAATTCCTAACCAAGAAACAACACCGTTGCTGCAAGGGTTGGCCGCAACAACAGAAACAACGCCGGCATCGGCATCAATACCAGCGCCAACTATCCCTTCCACCGAGGCAAGTTCATCGGCAACATTTGTTGATCAGGACACAGTCATGCCAACTACTCTGCCAAGTCCAAGGCGAGAGACCGCTCTTAAACAGGTAAATCAAACATTTATTATAAACTTGCAAGACACAAGTTTGCAGCCGATAAATCTTAACCCTTCTCTTTTCAGGCTCAAGACTCTCCCAATAGCTTATTCTCCTTTGCCATCAACATCCCGGATGACGATGAAGAAGGAGAAAGCCTTTCTCAAGCTTCAACGGTTCTATCGGCAGAAGTAAAATCCAAACTTGAAGCACTGCTACTCCTACTGCAACAAAATACACCTCAACTAGTCCAAGATTCTAGTGCAGTAAGGGTAGCTTTCAGAGAAATTCAAGATCAATTGTCTGCCGATATTGAAGAGCTACTCTTCCAAGTGGCATTTCTCGAGAGTCGGCAACTGCAATACCAAAGGGCTTCACGACGTATTGTCGATAGAGCCGTTCAAGCAAAACTCGAAGAAGAAATACTCAAGTTTAAGCAAACTGTAGACGACAAACATAAAGACATCGGCCGTCTTGAAGCCTCTAGTAGTGCGCTTGAACAAGAGATTACTCGTCTATCGACACAGAAAGAAGAACTGTTAGCTGAGCTGAAGAAAGTAGATGCAGCCTTAGATTCAGCCAACCAGAAGAAAACTCAACTCCCTATCGCTACTAAAGCTCTGCAACATGAGAGGGACGCTTGTGCTCGTGAAGCTCTTCTGCTGAGGAGAAAAATCAAGTCAGTTGAAGGCACTGCCGATGACGATGCCAAGGAAATAGAAGAAGCTGACCAAGTTCGCCTTCATGCGATTTCATTTATCCAATCCTTGTTGTAATTTGTTATATTTGAACCTAACAACTAGCCCTTCTGTAATGTAATGTTAACGCTTTTTCTACCGATGTATTGTACGATAACCCTATCATCGGTATTTATATTTACATCGTTTCATGCATCTATCCAGATACTAGGATAATACTTCTTCAAATATTTACCATTTATTGCTCTGGAAAATACAAGTCCTTCAAGAGTTTCCAAAATATAAGTGTTGCCAAGAACAGACTGATTTATCCGAAAAGGACCTTCCCAATTAGGAGACCACTTCCCAAACTTCGAATTCTTGGTTCCAATCGGTAAAATCAATTTCCACACCAAATCACCATCGGCAAACTCTTTCACCTTTACTTTCTTGTTATACCATCTGGCAACCATCTTCTTATTCTCTTCGATACTGTTTATAGCTCTCAGCCGATGACCCGCTAGATCTTTTAACTCATCCTTCATAAGGATATCATACTCATCGGTCGCTAATTGGTCTTGGGAAAACAATCGTCTAGAATCAGTTTTAATTTCCCAAGGCAGGACAGCATCGTGTCCGTACACCAACTGATATGGTGAAACTTTAGTAGCACCATGACATGCCATCCGATACGACCACAAAGCTTCAATCAGTACTGTATGCCACCTACTAGGGTTCTCTTCAATCTTACGCTTGATAAGCTTAATTATCCCCTTATTAGTTGTTTTAGCCTGACCATTAGCTTGAGCATAATAAGGAGAAGAATTCAACACTTTGAACCCCATACCGATAGCAAATTCATCAAACTGCCCCGATGTGAACATGGTCCCTTGATCAGTTGTAATAGTCTGAGGAATCCCGAATCGGTAAACAATATGTTCCTTCACGAAATCTATCATGGTTGCCGATGTCACCTTCTTCAATGGAATAGCCTCAACCCACTTCGTGAAATAATCGGTAGCAACAAGTATGAACTTATGTCCTTTACTCGACGGCGGATAAATTTGACCGATAAGATCAATGGCCCATCCTCTAAACGGCCAAGGCTTGATTATAGGATTCATTGCCGACGCAGGTGCCCTCTAAACATTACCGAATTTCTAACAATCTTGACACCCTTTGAAGTACTCAAAACAATCCTCAAGAATCATCGGCCAATAATATCCATTCCGCATGATCATCCATTTCATTTTGAATGTCGATCGATGCACTCCACATACCCCTTCATGAATCTCACCCATCAGCCTCTTCGATTCCTCTTCATTAAGGCATCTGAGCAAAACTCCATCAATTGTACGATAATACAACTCATCATCAAGGAGCACATACTTGGTAGCCTGAAACCTCAACCGTCTTTCAACTTTCCTAGATGGATCTCTTAAGTAATCAGCAATCTCTTTTCTCCAGTCATCGGCAACCATTATCGATGTTATTACTTCTTGAATCGGCTGATACCCCGAAGCATGTTGCGCCAACCGATTGGCTTCTTCATTATGCAACCTGGGAATATGCTCAAGATGGTATTCTTTAAATTCATTTAATAACTGCAAACACTTCCCATGATATGCAATTAAAATATCACTCCGGCACTCATATGTTCCAATCAATTGATTGATTACTAACATAGAATCGCCAAAGATTTCCATGGCATCGGCAAACACTTCCCTGAGCAACTCCAACCCCTTTAGCAATGCCTGGTACTCATCCTGATTATCCGTCGAAGTAGCAACAATCAACAATGAGATTTCATACTTCTTCCCTCGGGGTGAAACTAAGATAACGCCGATACCTGCTCCCCCCCTTACACGTGGAACCATCAAAGAATAAAGTCCAAGGAGCAATCTCTACGGAATTTAGCGTACCACAATGCTGAGTAACAAAATCAGCCATCACCTGTCCTTTAACTTCCTAGTTGATTCATACCTCAGATCAAATTCTGACAGCGCCAAAATCCATTTGCCGATCCTTCCACTCAATATCGGCATCGACAACATATACTTGACCACATTGTCTTTGCATATGACAGTACATTCGGCCGATAGCAAATAATTCCTTCACTTGGTACAAGAGAAGTACAAGCATAAACACAATTTCTCAACAGTCGAATACCTAGTTTCAGCGTCCACCAGCCTTCTACTCAAATAATAAATCACACGTTCTTTCCCTTCAAATTCTTGAATTAAGGCTGACCTGATAACGCCGTCATCGGCAGACAAATATAATCTGAAGGGCTTTCCGTGTCGAGGTGGAATCAACACTGGAGGATTCACCAAATATCTTTTAATTTCCTCCAAGGCCGATTGCTTCTCTTTTCCCCATACAAACTCCTGACCGGCCTTTAGCTTCAGCATTGGGCTAAAAGACTTAATCTTCCCAGACAAATTAGATATAAATCTTCTAATAAAGTTAATCTTGCCGATCAAAGATTGTAACTCAACCACTTTGTTGATTGCATCAATAGATTTTCTGTCGATCTCTATGCCCCTTTGATGCACCATGAACCCTAGGAATTGACCTGCCGATACGCCAAATGCGCACTTATTTGGATTCATTTTTAGCCCATGCTCCCTTGTACATTCCAGAATCTTCCGCAGATCAGCAAGGTGCTTCTCAAAGTCTCCGAACTTAACCACCACATCATCGATATAGATTTCGACCAATGTGCCGATGTACTTATGAAAAATAAAATTCATTCTCTTTGATAAGTAGCACTGGCGTTCTTCAACCCAAAAGTCATTACGACCCATTCAAACAAACCGATGTGACCTGGACACCTAAAAGCAGTTTTGGATATATCTTCTTCAGCCATGAATATTTGATTATATCCAGCATTACCATCCATAAAACTGATAATTTTATGTCCAGTAGAAGCATTAACTAGTAGATCGGCAACGGGCATTGGATAGCCGTCCATCGGTGTGGCTTTATAGAGATTCCTGAAATCAATACAAACACGAAGTTTTCCATTCTTCTTATACACAGGAACCACATTATAAATCCATTCGGCATATTGTCATTGCCGAATAAATCCAGCTTCGATTAACTTTGTAATCTCAGCTTTAATATCGGGTAACACAATAGGATTGCATCGGCATGCTGGTTGCCGATGTGGTTGAAATCCCGACTTAATAGGTAACCGATGTTCAACTATCGATCGGTCTAGACCAGGCATCTCGGTATAATCCCAAGCAAAACAATCTTTATATTCTTTTAATAAATCACTCAATTGTTGCTTACATTGGGAATCTAACTTAGCACTAATAAAAGTTGGCCTAGGCTTGCTACCATCGCCGATGTCTATTTCTAGCAAATCATCGGCTGATGTGAACCCCTGTCCAAGTTTTCCATCATCGGCGAACTGATCCATTAAACCTCTTCTTTAGAACCGACTGCTTGGATCAGTGTAATCTGGTAATCGGCCACCTTGAGGAATTCTGTATCCCAAGCTTCACCAGATATGCACTTGGTCTGCTCATAGGTTTCCGATTCTGCCGATGCAACAATTGATGGGGGCTTCACTCCGGACGACTTCAATCTTGTCTCCGACCCATTGCATGAGGCTTTGATGCATCGTGGAAGGAATACAGCAATTAGCATGGATCCAATCCCTTCCCAGGAGCAAGTTGTAGGTACCTTTACCGTTGATCACGAAAAATGTTGTGGGCAAAGTTTTGCTACCGATGGTCAACTCGACACATACGGCTCCCATAGCTGGTGACACATTGCCCTCAAAATCTTTCAGCTTCATGTTCGTCTTGACTAAGTCTTGATCATCTTTTCCAAGCTTCCTGAACATGACATACGACATTATATTAATCGACGCCCCACCATCGACTAGCATCTTTGACACTAGTTGCCCATCGACTTTGCCCCTGACAAACAAGGCTCTTAGATGCTTCCTTTCATCATCGGTAGGCTTCTAAAAGACAACTGTCATTGGATCTAGCACTAGCTGAGCCATATTAACAACTTCTTCCTCAGCATCAGTAGGTGCCATAAATTCCTTCGGCAACATAACAACCATGTTGACTTCTGCCGATGGACTTCTCTCCTGGTGTTTCGACCTCCACTCCCAAACTGAAGATCCTCCTTTCGAAGGGTTTTCACCATAATGCAGATCATTCTGGCGCTCATGTTGGATCCTCCTTCTCTGAGTCTTCGTCAGGCCTTTGGGACACCATTGAGGAAGCTTAGTCTTCCAAATAGGCTGGTATCGTTTCTCACTATGCTGGCTTGCACCACCTCTTATATTTGGGTCCTAGAAAATATTTCTTCATCGGGCACCCTTGCATCAGCCAGCTCTTCAAGCTTCTCTTGACGAATACGCTTGCCAAGCCTGTCGTGCACACTGAGCTTGCCCCCCAGCCGATCATGTATTGATTCATTTCCTCTGATCGGCCTAGCATAGCTTGATCCTTCATCTTCAAGGCGAGACTTCTTTTCTGACTGATCGGCAGGATAGTACCCATTGCATTCAGGACAATTATCGGCAGTGGACAGCTTGATGCCTTCTTCCCAACAATGAACGAAGAAGGGGCACTTCCAATGATCTTTATGTCGATACCACTCTTGGTGTCTCTCCTCTTCCTGCTGCCAATGACGTTCTTCTTGTGAACGCTCATACTCTGGTGGAGGTCTTATGTGCGTTATTACAACACCATATGACGCACGTCTCTTAGGCCCCCTGGAGCCGCTGCTTTCATTGGCAGTTCTTTTACCTTTTCTTTCATCGGCAATCTTCTTTCCCTTTACATCCTACATAGCTATTTGATGCTCGGGATCCACCGATGAATTTTTCTTGGCCACTTCCGATGTCAGTACTTTGACTTTCCCGCTAGTTTCCACCATATTATTTGGAAACGGATGTTGGTCAATTTTCATCGGCCTCTGAGCTTTAGAAATTTCAAACTTGATTTGCCCAGATTCGATTTCTAACGGCAACTGCTGCCTAAAGACTTTGCAATCATTGGTATTGTGTGAGGTTGCATCATGCCACTTACAATATATCATCCTTCTAAGCTCTTCAGCCGATGGAATCACTTGATTAGGTGCCAGCTTAATTCGCCCTTCTTGAAGCAATAGATCAAATATCCTATCGGCTTTAGAAGTATCAAAAGTGAATCTTTCAGCCTTCTTCTGACCAAACGGATAGGATATCGGCTTCTTATCCTTCACCCACTCAACAACGTCAATATCCATCCCTTCATCTGACTCATAATCTTCTTCTTGTTCAATTAAGGACACCTTCTTGTTCCAAGTCTTCCTAGGCTCGAAGGCTTCAATTTCCTGATCGGCAACTCTCTGCACAAGATGGCTCAGACTCTCGAACTCTTGAGATGCGTACTTGTCTTTAATGTGTGGCAGTAACCCCTGGAAGGCTAAATCTGCCAATAGCCGATCATCCAGCACTAAGCTGTAGCATTTATTCTTTACATCCGAAGCCTTTGGACGAAGCTTTCTACTGATTCGTCATTGCGCTGTTTAAGCTTGACCAAATCGGTAATCCTCTTCTCATGAACGCCATAGAAGAAGTACTTGTGAAACTGCTTCTCCAGATCGGCCCAAGTAATCACATAATTTGGAGGAAGCGAGATGAACCATGTAAACGCCGATCCAGACAAAGATGATGAGAACAATCTCACCCTTAGTTCATCTCTGCTAGCTGCCTCTCCACACTGGATAATGAAGCGGTTAATGTGCTCCATCATCGATGTGTCATCTTGGCCAGAAAACTTTGTGAAGTCCGGCACCTTATACCGATTTGGAAGAGGAATCAAATCATACGCCTGAGGGTACGACATCCGATAAGAGTACGTATTAACTTTAGGTTTGATGTCGAACTGCTCTTTCATCACTTCGGCAATCTTGTCGGCCCAGTATGCATCTTGATCCTGTCGATGGATCGGCTGAATATTAAGTGGCTGGACCGGTGGATACATCCCTTCTTGCCTTTGCGGCAGATAAGTTGATCCGATTGGCACAGGCGCAACACCACCTTGTTGAATATTATGCACCGGTTGACTTGCCGATGTATAACCTTGGACGCCCGCTGGGGCATACTGCGGTATGATATTCATTGGTCGGTACACCGATGTTTCGTTCTGAGAGTTCATCGAGTAATGGTACTGTTGCGCTCCCGCTATTTGGTGTCCAGGTTGTACCACCTGTTGTTGAACTGGACTGGTCCATACAGGATTATAAGTCATCGGCATATGATTTGCCGATAATTGATAATTAGCTGGCGCCTGCTGCTCCTGTACCTTGGAATAATCAACAAATTGACCTCCTTGGTGTACTGACATCCCAGTCTGAGGATTTGTTATCATCATGGGATGGTTTACAACTGTCATGTCTTGCTGCATCGGCAAAGAACTTACCGATGGTTGCCCATAAGGCACTTTGGGTATCACCATCTGAAGACTCTCTGGCGACAACTACATATTTGGAGAATACGTAGCATAATGTGCCATTGGGTTTATCGGTTGTGCCGATATTGCCGATTCCATAGAGACCTTTTCCGTTACATTGTTACCTTGAATCATATTAGCGTCGGCAGATGGATCTGGAGGCATACCGTATCCCCACCAGCTAGCAGGATCTGGTCGACTCTGAATCACCGGTCCTGACATCCCCGATGCTACTGAATCTGTATTCAATTGAACAGCGCTCACAGGGCTTGATCTTGGTGGAGTAACTTCACCGGCAGACGGCTTTGCAGGTTGGGTAGAGGCCGCTGGAGCCGTCGATTGAATCGTGGCAGATGCCGATCCAGGTTGATGATACGCTGGATCAACATACCTAGGTGGTTGTCCTTCTTTGAAAGATTGCATGACAGCATTGTATACGGTATTGGACAACACATTAGAATGGCTAATCAATGCCTGATTTAATGCAGAATTAACCATATCTTGCAACTTACCAGGATTGGCATTGAAAGTGACCTGCCGAGGCAACGACGGATCATGCTTCTGGACTGCGTCGCCGCTCCTGTTTAGGCTGAAGGATTTCAGATATAGCTGTTTGTACTCCTCCATAGCTTGCTTCTGATCATCCTTTAGATATGCTTCGGAGACTTCAATGACGTTCCTTGGATGGACGTTAGTAGAATCACCCATGATCGTGATCAAGAGATGTATCTAGGGTCCCACTGGGTGTGCCAAAAGAGGCATCGACATAAAAAGCGTCGGATCTGCGAACACCTCGGGCTTATACCCGAACTCGATATCCAAGGTGTGCTAGTCGATTTGACCAGTTAATCGACAAGGACGATAACTAGAACAAGATTGAACGAGACAACAACGATACGCCCGGACGTTAAAGCTCAACTTGATCAAAACGCGGAACTTGCGAAGGCGATGGAGGTCGTGTAGATGCAGCCCGTCAAGACGTCATAAGAACTCGTAGGTAAACTAGAACTAATGCAATAAAAGTAGATGCTGGAAAAGTAGATAAAAGTAATAGATTTGTATTTGATTGATTGTATCTTCTAGACCTCCCCTGGGTACATATTTATACTCCGGTAAAAGGAGTTATACATGGACACGACTCATACCTAAATAAAACTCCTATTTTTAAGGAAATAAAATGACTCATGCAAGAGTCGGGCTCAAACTAAAACAATAATACTAGCATAAAATCGCCAGTTTCCTTATCCGTCTCCCTTACTATGAAACTTTCCATCAGCAGATTCCTTCAATCCGCAATTTCCTTCTATTGCCATCGGCAACTTCCTGCTGATGTCAGCCACATCAACATGTATCCATCGGCAATACCTCCTTATCGGCAAATATATCTTCTTTCTCCCTTGACGCTTCTTCCATCAGATTCACCATCGGCGATTTCCTCTGCTTCCATCGGTAATTAGACCAGCAGCATCTTGATGCCGATGAGGAACAGCGATTACCCTTTTGCCGATCAACGCACTTGGTTTAATACTGACCCGTACAAAAAATGACGTCAACACATGGGCATTGTTCTTTGATGGGTTTACTTGCAAGCAAGGATGAGGCATTGGAGTCGTCCTGATATCGCCTCAGGGGGCAATCCTAGAGTATGCTTTCCCAATCAGGCCGACGGCTACCAACAACCAAGCTGAGTATAAAGCCCCTCTCAAAGGATTGCAACTACTACGTGAGATAAAGGCCAAAGTTGTTGAGATTTTTGGAAATTCTGAGCTAGTGGTGAATTAGTTGCTCGGCCTGTATGATTGCAAGGATGAAATATTGAAATGGTATTGTGAAGGTTGTCGTGAATTGCTTGATTCCTTTTCCTCTGTCAATATCAAGCACATTCCTAGAGATCAAAATCAGGAAGCTAACAGATTGGCTCAAAGTTCTTCCGAGTATTGGTAGATTGAGGAGATTTTAGCTGATGATCTTGTTGATGATAGTGATTGGAGAACCGAGATCATCGAGTACCTGAAGGATCCATCACAATGAGTTTCCAGAAAGCTAAGGTACCAAGCTACCAAGTTTGCCATTCTTGATTATTAGTTATATCACAAGACGGTCTAGGGTGTGCTACTCAAATGCCTTAACAAAGAAGAAGCTAAGGTGCTTATGGGGGAGATCCATGAAGGCATTTGCAGTGCGCATCAATCCGCTTAGAAGATGAAGTGGATGATCAAGAGGGTAGGGTATTTTTGGCCAACCATAGTGGAAGATTGTTTCAAATATTATAAGAGTTGCCAGGAGTGCCAGAAATTTGGTAATGTTCAGAAATCGCCGGCATCGGCTATGAATCCCATTGTTAAGCTGTGGCCATTTAAAGGATGGGGGTAGACTTGATCGGTCAGGTGCTCCCGTCATCGAGTAAGGGACATAAGTTTGTATTGGTGGCGACAGATTATTTTTACTAAGTGGGTTGAAGCTATTCCTCTGAAGGAGGCATCGTCAGCCAATGTAATTGAGTTCATAAGTGAGCATATCATTTATAGATTTGGGGTCCCTCAGACCATCACCACCGCTCAAGGGACGATGTTTACATCCAAGGAGTTCGAGGACTTTGCTGCCGAGATGGGTTTTAAGCTAATCAACTCATCTCCATATTATGCTCAGGCCAATGGACAAGCAGAGGCATCAAACTAGATATTGATCAAGATAATCAAGAAGAAGATCTTGGAGTATCATAGGCGATGGCACCTTATACTTGTGGAGACTCTGTGGTCATATAGGATGGCTTGTCTTGGATTGACTAAGTGTTCACCTTATGAGTTGCTCTATGGGCAGGAAGTTGTACTGTCAGGGGAGATGAGTATTGGATCTTGGAGAATTGCACAACAGAACAATCTGGGAATAGATGATTGCAAGGACCTAATGATGGACAACCTTGATGATCCGGGTCTACATCGATTGAGGGCCCTAGAGAATATTGAAGCTAATTTAAGTCAGGGTCGCCAAGTACTATGATTAGAAGGTAAGAGAGAAAAGGTTCCATCAGGGTGACTTAGTTTGGAAAGTCATTTTTCCCATCGGAACTAAGGACAGTAAATACGGCAAATGGTCACCAAATTTGGAAGGACCCTATCAGATTACAAGAGGTGCTCTTGGTAATGCTTACTTCTATGAAACTCTAGACGGAGAAGAGTACTCTAGAGCACTTAATGGAAAATATTTCAAGAAGTATTACCCCAGCGTATGGGTCGACACGTTATAGTTGATCAGATCAGATAACTGATATGAGATATATCGCCTTCAAGACAAAAATGATCAACTTGGCCAAGTAGGGGGTTGATGATAGCCGATGCGGTATGCATCGCCTTTAGATCAAAAATAATAAAAGAAAAAGGGGGTATGATGTAACACCCTAGGTGTTAAGCTTGCATTTTCATATCATTTCATGAGCATGAGCACAAGCGTCATTGCATTTATGCATTCATAATGTCACATGAAATGATAAACCCTAGTGATCACCTTGTTCTTTATGTATGTATGTGTTAACCTACATCTAGCTTTAAGTGAGTTATGCTTGTATAACTAAGTGCTTGATGTTTTGATCACCAATAATCACCTAGACATACTTAGGGATGCTAAAGGAACCATGTTTATATGTATGATCAAGTCAAATTAAGCTTCCTAGGGTTTAAGCTCTTATGTTGACCCTAGGAACCCTTTTCTTTGACTTAACTAATCAACCTTGCTAATGACCTTGCATGATAGAGTGGGCTTAAGCAAAGTTGTAGAGAATTTCATAAGGAACAAACTTTGTTTAACCCCTTGAGGTGATTTCGACCCTAACATACTCTAATTGGTCAATTAAGGCAGGATTAGGGGTTGTTTTTGGATTCAAAATTTCCCTAAGTCTAAACTGACTTTCAGTTTGAAAGTTACCCTGTTTGAATGCTTGTAGTTTGAAATCTAGGCAGTTTTAGCTCAAACAAGTTACAACATAATTGGAGCTCAACTATAGCGCTATCTAATGGTGTTTTTGGTTCAAACTAAGACGGTCGGATTAGAAGATAATCGCATTGCAAATCAGCCCATCAGTCACCCTAATCGGGGCTTTGAACGGGGGAGCAGCTCGCGCGCGCCAGCCGATGGCCGACCGAGCCAGACTGCGAGCGCTGTGTGGCAGTCGTACACCAGCGGGAGGCCCACGCCGACCACGCCTTGGCAAGCCGTACACTCCAGCGCCCGACCGCACTCACGCATCGCGCCTCACTCTCTCCCTCTCCTCTCTGCTTCACGCGAGAATGCAGCAGCACGTAGCAGTGCCATTGTCGAGCTCGTCGCCGCCGCCGAGCTCCACCGCGCAGCACACCGTGGCATTGGCCACCAAAATCTAGCCACAGCTTCGCCTTTCTCCGCTCCACCTTTCGTACCGCTTGGTTGAAGTGCAAACCACTTGCGTAAGCGAGACCACACGACACCGCGGGCGCCATTGCCGTCGAAGCTCCGCCGAGCTTTGCGCCACCGTGGCCAGCCCAATCCAGCTCCTCTCCCTCTCTTCTCGCACTTGTACACCGTCACCTAGGTCATGTAGATTCTCGCTACGGGGTTGGTTGAACCGGTTAGGGTTAGGGTTCGCCGGAACGGGATTTCCGCCACGTGCAAGCACTCGGCACCCGCAACACTGGCGAGGTTCATGCTCGGTCATCCGGTGCCTCTCCGTCTCGTCGGAGTAGCGTTAGGGTTAGGTGGTTAGGCCGTCATTAGTTGGCCGGAGTTGGTTGAAACGTTTACGCGTCGCCGCCGTCGGAACAGCGAAGTTGCGCCGCCGTGATCTCGCCACCGTGCCACTGTACATATAGTCGAGCTCATCGGAGGGTTCTCATGGCCCCAATCCGGGCTAGATCGAACCGCTAGGGTTCAAGGTAGGTGTAGCCATCCCTAGCTTGGCCAGTAGATGCTTGCACCGGCCAGCGTAAGCACCACAACGCTACTGTGCCGCCATTGCCGCCGTCAAGTATGCTCCGGTGAGAATGGGGTACAACCAGTTACATGGTTGGATGCTGGTTGCGAAGGAGAGCACGTCTGTAGGGTTAGTTTGGCCGGAGACCTCACCGCCAGTGCCCTCGGCTCTGAGAAAGACGTTGACCCGTGGGTCCCACATGTCATAGGCTCTATGCTTTGTTTTCTAATTTTTTTTCCAGTTTTGTGAGCTAACTTTGAAAAGGCATAATTAATTCTAGAAAACCGCAAATAAGGTGAAATAAATTATGTTAGTCTTGTTATGTTTTTCTCTATGCATGAAAAATATAAAATGACCTATTGTTACTGTTCTTATGTGTTGTTTAATTCTTATGTGTTGTTTAATTCAAAAGGGACAACAAGCTTTATATGCTTAGTTTAACTTGTTTATTTCATAACTAAAGTTTGGTATGTGATAAAATCATGATTCTTGTTGTGTTGAGCTTGCCTCAGCATGCACTTTCCATGAAAAATGTTTAAGTACGAGTAAACTCTTTTTCAATTGCATGTTTTAGCTCTTTTGGTTAAATGCTTAATGCATTGAATGCAACCTTGTTTGAATTGTTAAGTAAGTTGTATGTGTTTGAATTGCATGTTGTAGCTCTTTTGGTTAAATGCTTAATGTATTAAATCACGAGGAACGCTATCTACTAGAAGACTTTCGGCGTTCCTCGTGAAGGAGGCGCCTATCTACCAGAATGCCTTGGAAGATGCCCCACAGGTCATCGTCTGTGAAGGGCGTGGTGGGAGTAGAGCTCGGTTCACCGGCCCAGAGACTAGAAAAGTAGTTAGGCTTTCTACATGCCAAAATCATGAGAAGGAACAGTGGCTGCTTACCTAGGAGGTCAGCGTCGCGACAGCTGAGGGACACTGCTGGAAGAGCTAGTCACCGGGTGTTCACCAAAGTTTGCCATGGATTGGAAGGTGCTATGGACGAAGGGACATTTCCACGGAGTGAAAGGGGGAGAAGGAAAGGATGACACACACTAGATACTACTTCAAGGCATCTGACTGCTATTTATGGCATCGACATATATGGGAAGAGTATCAGTTTGGTGGATTGAAGTAAAGTCTGCTACAGGGTGAATCGGCTAAGATAGCCGGTCAGAGATTTGGATCTGTAAGCAAGGTGCGAATTGGCTAATGGTTGATTGCAATTCTGAAGGGGTTAGTGTCATTTCCTTAAAAGAAGGGACAGAAGGTTTGGGTCTCGAGCGGCAGTCCTATGCAATTGAAATTGAACCAGAATTGCGTTAATCACTATGGTCCTTGGGTAATGGATACAACTTCGTTCTTTACCAAGTATGGACACATAAGGTCCAAAAGAGGTAGGGGCACACAACAAATATTTGCCCGGCGCGACTTCACATCGGGTGTTGACAGGTTCATCCAACAACATGAATTGTGGAAGCATGCGGGATGAGTCAAGGTTATTTTTATTGATTCACCCCTAATACAAACTAATTGCCGAGGAAAACTCTATTGACAATATCCACGGCACGACTGACATCGACTACCGCCTCACCATGTTCCTGAAAGGCTTCCTGGAGATCTTCATGATCCTCAGGGCCTTCGTCCCTAGGAAATCCAGGTGCTACATCCGGAAGCTGATATTTGGTGGTAGCCTCGACGGTAGTGAGGGCAGTGACATCACCATGATGAATGCCATGAAGAGCAATCTCCCGAATCTGGCGTGGGGTGTCCTAAAGGCGATGTTCTGGCATGTCACCCTAGGCATTCACGACGTTGGCGGCAATAGTGGCTATGTGACATAGGTTCTCTAGTTGTGTCATTAGTGCTTCCAAGGCAAAAGGAAAGTGAGGAGGATATGAGGAAATCTAAGGCAAGGGAGAAGATTGATACGACGTTACCTGCCACTTGGTTATTGGTGTCGGAAAGTCAGCGTCTTGCTACGACGATTTTGCCCTCGACAACATCTAAGGCCACTTGACGGGCTCCGGATAAGTTCTGAAGGCACCCCACCTCTTTGGTCAACTCCGAGTACTTCTCTCGAAGCTAGCAACGCTCCTTTACTATGGAGCGGTAAGTAGCAGAATCAGCGCTGCTGGAGTCGGAGTCAGATCCAGAGCTTCGTCACTGCCAACAGATCTCGAATGAGAGTGGAGATTGACTCTTTGATCAATACCGTTCGGGATCATACCAAAGGGGAAATTAGAAAGAAAAGATCGACAAAAGGTCTACAGAAATTGGATTACCGTGTCATGCGTAGGCATTGGCGTGTAGGAAGATCTTCTACGGGTATTTCTTTCGCTGGGCGCTTGTCGTTGTTATCTCCTTCGGCCATTGGGTTTTTTTGGGTGTTCTTGAGGCTCCGGAAAAGGCTACAGTGTGGAATGCGAAGATTGAGGGAACAGTGCAGAGTGTTGCGGGATGAATGTTGAAGCCCGGGGGCAAGTAGCATTATATAGATCCTCTGTGGGAGATGAAAAGCTACCCCAAAAACACATCACGGCGTGGAGATAGTGAAGAAGCGGAAGAGTCGGCCCTTTTCGAGTCCCAACAGTGTGGAGATATTTTGGGAAGGTGAGTTGACTGTTTGTGCAACCTTTAGGATTCCTCGAGAATTTTGGGAATAAAACAATTTTATCCCAAAATTGGGGGGGCATGTGTTGACACCATATTTTAGCGCGACCGGGATATATGCATATAGGCCTTAATGGCAGGCCTCCGAGAGCATCGTTTTGGATGGACCCGAAGAATCGACTAAGGAATGAGATCACAGGAGGACTTTTTGGCCGATTGCAACAGAGTGTGCACGTCAGTTTTGGCACGAAGAAGGATTGAAGCCCAAGTCACATTTGTTTTCTTATTTTTAGGACTTGTGCTACGACCGGTTATGTTATGTGCTATGGTCTATAAATAGCAAGGCCTAGAAAATGCTAGAGGACATCCAATCAATCAAACACACAACTTTCTTTTCGGCCACCAGCCAACCCTAGGAGTAGGAGTAGAGTAGATTTCGATGAACCTTCGACGGACTGGGCTGTATCAATAAGATCGACCTCCACTTTACTTGTAAGTTTAGCCTTG
The DNA here is from genome assembly GCA_022036555.1 of Microstegium vimineum. Taxonomy (NCBI): domain Eukaryota; kingdom Viridiplantae; phylum Streptophyta; class Magnoliopsida; order Poales; family Poaceae; genus Microstegium; species Microstegium vimineum. The sequence goes on along the minus strand of CM039133.1, from coordinate 26,868,204 downwards.
GTTCATGTCTCGTTTGTATGACTATATTGTGTAACTCGTGCAAGCTTGGTATGAGCTAGTTATCGGTTTGAATCTATGTTCATGGGGCTGCATTTCTTCAATCTCACATTACTCATTGCTTCAAGCTAGTTATCGGCTCTATTAGATTGCTGATATAATAAATTCATTAAGTTATCGATATTATTTGTTACGTATTTTTTATCTGTCGCAACAATATCTTGCCCAATCTCAACCAATAGATTGGCTCGCGCTTTAATTCCACTTAGATCTATCGTTTTACATGCTTTCACTCTTATATACGGCAAAACGATAGATCTAAGATCTCATCGGCTAATCTGTTAGTTGTGATTGTTACACGATGCGGGTTCGAGACATATGTTTTGTTATTAGATTGGTTTGAGAATAGATGGATTTGTCTTAACATACGTGGTACGACTTGATGAGGACATCAACACCACACCAACACCATCTCTAGCACCACTTGGTCCTATTACTCGTGCTCGTGCCCGTGAACTTAATCATCAAGTAAGTTTATTCTCAAACTCTTGTCCATTATATTTAGACAATGGAGACACGTGCACTCTTGTTTTGCTCAATAACAATGGAGAGGATCAGCGGGACACGGGATGGGCGCTAGCTGGATTTGGACTGCAGGACAGCACCAACTTGTGATGGATGCCACGACTTCATACAGACTCCGATTGGGACATTTTTGCACTTTTTGGAAAGCTTATCAAGTCTACATTCCAACGGATCCAGAAGCATTGCTATACCTTATCAGATGCGTCCAGAGTCATTGTTTTTGTACCGAGACCTTTTCTGTCCACCGGTGTTGCGTCACCTTATTTTGGGCCTGTGGCCCATGTATCAAGTTGGGTCCATTAGGGACGCGTCCTAGGGTTGGAGAACGACCCCAACACCCTTGTAGTCGTCCTCCCAACTCCTTATAAGTCTTTAGAGCCGCCACAAACAGTTCAGGTTTTGTTTCGTCGAGTTAGCTATTGCTACCGCCTTTCAGCGCGCGTGTTGGATCAACCGTCCGTCTGATTGTCATCAGAACCTCACCATATTGTGTTCTTAGATTGAAACCTTCATATTCATCTTGCAATTGAGTGCTCGTTCATCTTGTTCTTGCTGGTTCTTCGATTGTTTGTAGGACGGGAGCCCTAGTGGCTGGTTGTCGCGCCGCAAGATCACGGCAGCCATCGGAGGTGGTGTATCGGTTGCTAAGGCGCAGCGTCCTTGGACGGTTGTAGTCGAGCCGTGAACGTCATCTCCATCCACCAATCGAGTTATCCACCAACTCTCATCGAAAGATCGGACTGCGAACCCTACGGGTCATCATCATGACTACATCTACCGGACCCCACTACTAAGTATGTTGGACTACGTCTGCCTAGTCTTAGATTCGTTTGATGCCAGGCTTATGGATCTTGTTCAAGCCTCATGGATCCCATATCGGCCAAGATAGCCGATCTAGTTGCGCTTTAGTCATACGGTGTATGTGCTTTTATTGTCTCAACTAATTAGATCTATTAAATGTACTGGACGTGGCTCACCTTGTTTACTTTTATTGTTGTATGGAAACACCCCAATGCTAATAAATGAGTTAATTTATCGGGTTAACTGTCATCATGGCTGCTTGGGAACACATCTCTGTTGATGGTTAATCTTTATCTGATATGATTAGTAAATCTGATAGTTTGGGTCGGTCAATGTCATATGTATCGCATCCTTACTTCATACATCAATATGATCGGTTGATTATACACTTTATCAGTAACATACATTGAATAGCCGTTTATGTTCTTTTATTAGTGCTAGGAGTTGACTTTCTAGTCAATCTCCATTGACCATCGGCTACGTGAGAGCCGCACATTCATGGAACTGTCTTGTAGTACAACTGACAGGTTCTCTTTCTTGGCATGCCTGAGATCGATGAACTGAGTGCCCTAAGCCATTTAAGAGGTTTAGGAAATCAAGACCCTACTTCTACATGGTCTCCGCAAGTCTTGCACAGTGCTGACGTCAGAACCCGTTTTTGACGTCAACAGGTTGCGAGCCTACCTTATACTTAGGTCTAATTCTTGTTCATATACTTGCACGAATACCTACTATTCTTTGTATAATTGTATTAGGATATACTATCTCCAATATAACTATTCATTTATTCTTTATTTTTTATTCTTATTTGTGTCATCTTCTCTTTGCTGGAGATATGCTCATAGGCATATCTATGTGTTCACTACCCTAAACTATACATTGTTGCCCCTATTATGAACATCCGGTTTTACTTTGCACACATGTTATCTTGTTCATATCTATAAAAAAGACCATTGTACCATTTCTTCCTTTGAAAAATATAAATTACGATACACAAATGCCACCAAGTGAAATGTTGCAACGACAAATTCGTGTGTCTGTGGATCCTACTCTGTAATCGTTAGGACTTATCATGCTGGGATTTCTTGGTAATATTACTGATCCCAGTGATGCTACTAAGAAATGCATTTTTAGTGTCATTGTTGAGGATGGATTCTAACTATATTCGTGACATAGTGATACTAAGAAATGCCAACAATGATAACGATGAACCTCTACAATCATACCACCACTGTAGCAGCTTTCAAATCTTCCATCCATGTTAACAATTGAGATTATAGCAAGCCAGCTTGTTGAAAGGACCTAATTGGCCTAGAGGGGGGGTGAATAGGCGTATCTAAAAACTTATCGCATTGGCTAACCGAAATAAATGCGGAATTAAAACTATCGGTCTAGACAACACAACACTCCTCTACTTACAACACTAGCACCTAGCAAATTATGATAAGAATGCTTACTACGGTGTCGGGCTAGGAAGCTCACCTAACTAGTCTAGTTTGCAAGGTCACACAAACCTAAGCAACTAGTACTCTAAGCAAACCGGGAGCTCCTACACATGCTAGTGAAAGCAAAACGCACAAAGCCTAAGCTCACTAGTAATGCTCAAAAGCAAGGCTACACAAGCCAAACTAGAGAGCTCAAAAAGCTAAGTAATGTGACTAACAAAACTACATAAGTCAATTAGTCACTCAATATCTACTTCTATGCTACACAAGCAAGAAGCTAACTAGCAAGATACACAAGCTATACTAGTTACTAAAGCAACCACTAAACACTAGCACAAGTATGAAACAATAAGTATAAGCTAGTGAGTAGAAAATGCAAACCCCCAAACTGTACTACCGGTGGTAGCGCTGTAGCTCCGAAATCCAAGGAAGATGAGCTTTGAATCCGGATTCGAGCTTTTCCCCACACTCCTTGAGGTTGAGGATGATGATGTTGAGCTTTTCTTGGATTGGTTCCTCTCCAATTTGTAGATCGGGCCTTCCCAACCTATAAACATTGAGGAAGAGAGGAAGAACACAAAGAACACAAGAACAAAGGATAGTCGAAGCTATCTCCACAACATCAAGCACGCGGGACTCAAGATTTATCCCGAGGTTCGGTCCCCACAAAGGAGTTCCTAATCCTCATTGTTGAGGTGACCACAAAGGTCGGAGTCTCTTCCACCTCCTTGCCTCCCTCAAGCAACCACAAAGGTTAGACCAAGATTTCCCTGAAGCAACCACAAAGGTTAGCCCAAGATTTCCACTAAGGATCGAAGGGGTAATACAAACGATTCGGGGTGCCCTCACAAATGAATCAACACGGGCAATCTCGAAGAACACCTAGCCGGCTAGGATTCTAAGAATCCAAGAGTAACAAATGCAAAGCAAGCCGGCAAGAAGAGGAAATCGAATGCTCGAGTCGTAGATCGATCCTCTCCACTCTCAAATCTCACTTCTCTCTCACAAATCCACCATGGATTGAAGCCTAGGAGCATGGGGGGAGAGAGAGGCACTTGGGACCCCTTTTCTCATATGTGGAAGTGGAATAATGGGGGTGGGTGCCGCCCCAAGGGAAGGGGCGGCCTATTTATTCCCGCGACTCCTGATGCAGTACTGGTACTACCGGTGTCCCACCGGTACTACAGGACCAAGGAATCCGACCGTTGCATAAAGTTAGCTGACCGGTACTACCGGTTGCTCACCGGTACTACCGGTAGTTCATTTTTCAGCACATCTTCAAAGTGCCCTCGCGTGTGAGAAAACCCCACCGGGAGCTGACCGGTACCACCGGTCTTCACCGGTACTACCGGTGGGAGACCAGTACCGGTGGCTCAGCAGAAATCCACCGAAGCACTCTTCTAAGTATGTGTTTTTGCACGGCGTCTCTCAAACGTCTCTAGACTAGTAACTTGAGCACTCTCATCTTCATCAAGCTAGTCTAATATGCATCCCTCTTGATAGTACGACTTTTCCAATAACTCAACCCGGTCAAACACTTCTGTAAACAACTATGACCGGTGAAATGAAATGCTCTAAGTTATACCTTTTCCTTGTGCATTCCATTTCATCTCCTTCTCCAATGTTGATGCAACCCATGCACCAACCTATCACAAATGATATGATCCACTTTTCCTTCTCCAATGTTGATGCAACCCATGCACCAACTTATCACAAATGATATGATCCACTTCATATCATCACGTGATATATTGGTTCATAGATCTTGACTTCACTTGCCCTTCACCATTGCCTTCGTCCATTGGTGCCAAGTCTTGCTCAAGCCTCCCGCCACGCGGACAAACGCTTCAAGCCTCCAACTTGCCCTTCACGCTTGCAACCGGTCCATCAAGCTAAGTCATGCCTTGACCTTCTGAAGGACCAAGAATGGCGACTAGTGGGGGTGTGAATGGGAGCCTCAAATTTCTCTCAAAATATTCGGGCCACTCTTCCCAAAAACACACACCCAGTTGCTGGGTGCTCAACGTCCCCTGAGCAACGCGAGCGGGCATTCAAACGAAAAACGAACAAGTGAAAGCTCACCGGCAGTGGAGGAAAACTCACCGGAAACCCTCAAGAATGAGTTCTCAACCCCTATGATAAAGAGGCAAGAACCCCAAGCAAAACAACCCAAAAGACAGGCGTCGGACGCTGGACAGCAGGGCGACGGACGCTCCAGGGTAGGGCGTCGGACGCTAGCGACGGACGCTTAGGTGAGCGTCCGTCGGCCTTCCAGAGAGCCTAACAGAAGCTGAAGAAGTGTTGAGGCGACGGACGCTTGGACGAGCATCCGTCGGCCTACCCGAGAGCAAAACAGAATAGAACAACGCACACCACGCGATGGACGCTGGGCGACGGACTCTGGAGAGCATCCGATGCCAAACCCGAAGGATGCCGATAAGCGAGGCGACGGACGATGACGTCAGCACGTACCAGCGTCCGACGCAAAACCCTCGGAGCGTCCGACGCCCCCGACAAACGCGCAGTAACCGCGAAAATCGTTTTTTCTCTCCACCAAATCTTCCTAAATCTTGACCAAATGTTCTCCACTAGCAACCCAACTTGGTAGACATGATTATATTGCTATGGAGGAGCTATCCCGAAGAAATCATCGCTCAATTTGGTGAGAATTAAAGGAAAACGAGGATTTGGGGGAAAAGGGGCAAGAACGAAGAACACCGCAAAGAAATCGCCCGATCTACACACTCGTGAGGTTTGAGGGGAATTCCTTCGGTGCAAAGATGCTCCTCATGAACACGAACAACTTGGTTCAAATAGATTTGCAAGAGTTACTCCCTATAAAGAGAAATCATCTCGGAAAAAAGGGAGCAAAAGCAAAACACGAAAAACACAAGCAAAACGGGGGACACGATCACAAAAGCGAAGCCACCATGGCTTACAGAGGTTACGGCCTCCGATTCCTCGCAACAGTTACAAGTTCTTACACCGGTGACTCGGTGGATCTCAAGCAATAAGAAGCTAGGGAAGGGAAAATCTAGGAATAGGTGGGAGAAAGAGTAATGCAAGAGATGAGGATGAGAATACCCCTTCATCCTCTATTTAACGGGGCTTTGGCTATTTCCCAAAGACCCCCCTAGATACATGAGTGAACTACCTAGCCTAAGCATTGCAGTCCAAGCTCCGGAAAATATCTTCCTCGATTTGAATGGACGGCCCCGCTTCTTGCTGGGAGTTGCCGTCACCTCGACGCAACCTCCAGGATTCCGCCACATGCCATCCCCGCTTCCTCGGAAGCTCCGCCTAAGTTTTGAGGCCCAAACCCAGGAAACCCGCCACCGGTAGCTTTGGGCTCAACTACCGAACCCCGAGTTTTGCGGCCCAAACTCGGAAACCGACGCGGATGGTTTTGAGGCCCAAACCACCAAACCACTCGACGCGAGCCACCTTGTCTTCGCCCGGTTGGACTTCGAGTCCCCTGACCCTCCGCTCGACTAACGCGTCCACCGTCTTGATTCGGTCAACTCGGTCTACCTCCATGTCTTCTCGCACTCGCCGGTGCCAAGTACTAGCCACCACAGCTAGTTCGCCGGCGCCCATGGTCCCTCAGTCCGAGCCCTGCTTCCGCCCTTCACCACTCTCAGTCAATCAGCACGGCAAGCCTCTACTCGACCTTCTCCACGCCATTGACCACTGTCACTAGGTATAACGCATGCACACCACAAGCCGATAGACAAGCACACATTTCTGCTTTCGCAGAGGTTAGGGTAAGCCACTCAAACTGAAACACTCACGTGTTGGACGATCACTCATCATCAAAGCTGAACATACATGGGTACTTATCTACCATGTGTTCGCACCTTCTCCACCTTGTCACATGACTCCATGTCATGTTTCATATGCTATGAGCTCCTTCATCATCAAGTTGAGCACCATAAATATGCACAAGCTATCTCTTCATGACTTTATTGGTTGCTCACACTTGTGTACCTAAGGACTAAATCACATGTGTGTCTCACATCAAACCCATATTAGTCCACCTAAGTTGTCACTCAATTACCAAAACCAAACATGCACTTTCACTTGTACTAGCAAGGAACACCCCTCGGTCATAACCTAACCACCCGTTCAAAGATCAAGGAATATATTTAACATACTTTCTCTCTCAGTAATATTAGTACTATATGTATATACGTGTAATGAGAGAACTTCTTTTACATGTCTTTTAAAAAATAGTTACGCCACAGATATTATGTATTTGGACCCTAAGTGCATGTGGCTTGCGGAACACTCATACATCAACCGCTGACAACTTTCTACTGAAACAATAAAAAAATCAACCGCTCGCAACACTATAGCTGGAGGTTAAATTTTAGGTGTCGTTTGGTTGACAAACAACAACCATAACGTAAAGGTGATAGATAAATGCGGTAATGGAAATGGAACAGATGATAACTTATTCTATTTGGTTGAGCAGGACATCCAAATATTTGTTGGGATCCTTTACAGCCTAAAATCGAGGGGGGATAGGTTTCTGAAGGGGCGTCATCGGGTTCCATGGCATCGGGTTACATTCCGTATTAAACAAACAGAAGGTAACATAAGTAGTTAACGATGTCAATAGATCCCGCTGTAAAATGAACAAACCAAACAACACCTTAGTTCAGTGAAACAGGCTACAAAAGGTTCATTTAAAATGGGTTTTGTCAAAAAAACATATCTATTATTTTTATTAGGAATCGACTAGACAATGCATGGCATAGTCCATATTAGTCATTTAAAAAGTTATAAGTATCATAGAGTGCTTCTTGAAGAGCCTTTCTAAATTTTATATTCTAAATTACCATTTGGAGAGTCATTTGCATATCACTTTTTATATGTTTTGTTACTCTTTAATAGTTTTTCTATACCTCATACACACTCTAGAGTGTCATTTTGATCTTCTATTTTTAGCTAACGAAAATTACAAAATAAAAGATGGCTATATTTAGATAATTATTTAGATAAACTGTTGAAGAGTAGTTTTTTTGATTAAAATCTCTATTCTTAAGGAGAAGGATATGGAGAGTATCTTGTAGATGCCTCTCATCTCATAATCTCATAGCTCATTTTTTTGAAAAACAAAAATACGAGGGGATGTACTTTTTAGAAGGCTAGAACCACTCGGCCTAGTCACAGTTCCCGCATCAAAAAGCCCAGCAGCCCATAAGACCCAACCCGACCAAAGCAATCCGCGTCTCGCGCCCACACCAACCCCCCTCCGAGTCTCCGACCACACCAATCTCCGCCCCGGCATTCCGTCGAACACCTCGTTCTCACTCGCACCCACCCACCGCACCACACCAACACCACCCACCACCCACCTCCCACATGTGCACACGCGCCCTCCTCCTGTCGACCACCGCTATATATCCCCCGCCCTCCTCCCCCGCCCCCTCCTCCCGCCCGTCTGACCCCGCTCCGCCTACCCGCCCCCTCCTCGCCTCCGCCACTCCTGCACCCACCCACGCCGCCGGCCGCCATGACCCGTCGCACGTGGACTAACCCGCTCGCCGGCGCCGACCCGGAGATCTACGACCTCTTGAGCGCGAGAAGAGCCCAGCGTCGCGGGATCGAACTCAGCCTCCGAGAACTTCACCTCCTTCGCCGTCATGGAGGCGCTCGCTCTCCGCTCACCAACAAGTACTCCGAGGGCATGCCCGGTGCCCGTTACTACGGCGGCAACGACGTCATCGACGAGATCGAGAACCTCTGCCGGTCACGCGCGCTCGCTGCCTTCCGCCTCGACGCCGCGTCCTGGGGCGTCAACGTGCAGCCATACTCGGGCCCCCCCGCCAACTTCGCCGCCTACACCGCGCTGCTCAACCCGCACGACCGGATCATGGGGCTCGACCTTCCCTCAGGCGGACACCTCACTCACGGATACTACACGGCCGGCGGGAAGAAGATTTCTGCCACCTCGATCTACTTTGAGAGCCTGCCGTACAAGGTGAGCGCCACCACCGGATACATCGACTACGAGAAGCTCGAGGAGAAGGCACTTGACTTCCGCCCCAAACTCATCATCTGCGGTGGCAGCGCGTACCCGAGGGACTGGGACTACGCCAGACTCAGGGCCATCGCTGACAAGGTCGGAGCCCTGCTGCTCTGCGACATGGCACACATCAGCGGGCTCGTCGCCACACAGGTATAACGTTATTGATAACAATTATCTCGATTAACTAATTTGTTTCATGAAATTGGATCTTCATGGTGTGCCGTCCTGTTGAAGTGGCAATTGGATGGATATGGTTGATGTCGTAGTTTAGATTCTACATGGGATCTAATTTAGGCAATCAATTCTGGTGGCCTATCGAAATATTGGATTGTTTCATTGCATATTATAGATCTGAGTGTTTAGGAACAATTAGATGGATGCTGGCTGTCTGTTGTTTTGTGCATTGTCCCGGATTGTTTAATCGCATATTATAGATCTGAGTGTTTTGCATGTTTGCTGATTTAGGAACATTTTATATGGATGCTTGCTGTCCGTCGTTTTGTGCATTCACCTGTTTTATATATATCAAAATGTGGCTTGTAATCATGGAATCAGTACTTTTGGCCTGCTTTAGTTTTGTTTAAAAATATATTCCTTTGATGGTGATAAGTCTGATATTCCATTTATTTTGGTGTTTTGGGTATTCCATACCAATTGCAATGACGACAATGTATAAGAGAACTTGTGCATTGTTGTACTTTTGCAAATCACATCATGCATCCTTGTGCACATTACTGCTTCTGAAATTTGGGTTCATGCATGTTAATGTCACAGTAGTGCCCTTTGGTCTACTTTTGTTATGTAATAATCATGCATATATAGGAAATCCACAGTGGAATGTAACAAACAATCAGCTGTAATATGAGGCATTCAGATTTCTCTCTCAACTTTAGTGTGTAGACTTAGCTAATGCACTATTTTAGAGCCATATTACAGATGGTGGGCTAATCCTTCCATATCGTCCTTCTTTGAGTACTGGAGTAGTGAGGTACTTAGACAATGCACTATTCTAGGGCCATAGTACAGAAGGTGATATTATTTGGCTAATGCTTCCATACTGTCCTTCTGAGTACTGGAGTCTGGACGATATCTGAAGAGATTATTCACTGCAATGTTTAGTTAGTTCAATAATCTGTGTTAAAAAAATCTCACTATTTGCCTTAACCATTACAGGAAGCTGCAAATCCTTTTGAATATTGTGATGTGGTTACCACTACCACACACAAATCTCTCAGAGGGCCAAGGGCTGGCATGATCTTCTACAGGAAAGGCCCTAAGCCTCCCAAGAAGGGCCAGACTGAGGGTGCTGTGTATGATTATGAAGACAAGATAAACTTTGCTGTGTTCCCATCTCTCCAAGGTGGTCCTCACAACCACCAGATTGCTGCACTTGCTGTTGCTCTGCAGCAAACTATGACACCTGGCTTCAAGGCCTATACAAAGCAAGTGAAGGCCAACGCTGTTGCAATTGGAAACTATCTCATGAGCAAGGGCTACAAGATGGTGACTGATGGAACTGAGAACCACCTTGTTCTCTGGGATCTCCGCCCTCTTGGCTTGACTGGTATGCAAATTAGTATCTCATTGGGCTTCATTTTCAACAGGCCATATTATAACTTGTTTTAATGTTGTCTTATATCTGCAGGAAACAAGGTTGAAAAGCTCTGTGACCTTTGCCACATCACATTGAACAAGAATGCTGTCTTCGGTGACAGCAGTGCATTGTCTCCGGGTGGTGTCCGCATTGGTTAGTATCATTTAATTTATTCATTACTTCTGTTGTGGTGCAAGCCTCAATAAAGTATTAGTACAACATTGCTATCCACATGTCAGTTTGAAAAATTGGGATGGTCTTTGAGCATTTCTTCTTAATGAAGAGGGGATGTGTGTAGACATTTCCTTGGTGTCTGGCCCTGGTATGCCCATTGTTGCCAAGCCAAAATTTGGCTACCATTTGGTTGGGTGCCAAAATTTGGATTAGAGCTCTCATTTGGCCACATAGTTCATCTTGGTGACTAATAAGCCAAAATATTGGCCACCAAAGTAATGACCCTGATTCTGTCATGCAAAAAATTGACTTTCTCTCCCCATGGCAAATTTATGCCCAACTAAACAGCCCCAAAATGATTCCTGAAAGCGTTAAACTTTCAATATTTCTGGACATTTGTTCATGATGCATCAGATGCTTGATTCACATACTCTCTTTTGCCAAGTGGAATCTTTTAAATTCTGAATTGCAAGTATATTTTATTGGACCGTTCTGCACTGGCTATCATTGTCTCAAATCCATAGGGTGATGCTTGTGCCATTGTTTGGTCCTTGTTCCCTGTGAAGGGATGTACTGAAGAATCATCTGATCTCTTGAACTGTTGCGGCTACATTAAGGGCCTGTTTGGTTTCAGTATAACTAAAATTTAGCTAGCTAGCTAATGGGATTAGTTGGACCATGCTAACTTTATTAAATTCCCTTTTTTAGCACTCCCAGCAGCTCCTATTCACCTCAGCCTGGGCACATTTTCACCGAAAACCGAAAACCAAAACCGACCCGAAATGTCGGTTTTTTGGTTTGGTGTCGGTTTTCGTTTCTGTATTGTTCGGTGTTCGGCTTCGGCTTCGGTTTCTGGGTAAAACCGAACCGAACCACCGAACAACCGACATTCTGGGTGAAACACAGCAACGCGCCAAGCCGCCAACGCCACTCGGTCAGCCCACTCGGCCCAGTAGCCCACCGCTACTCCACCGCTCGTCCGCTTCCTCCCGCCCGTCGACTCCTCCTGAGTCCTGACCTAACCCTAACTCAGTAACTCCCTGAGGCAGTGGGCAGTGGTGGCGGCGGCGCACCTGCACCCAGGCGGCGGCGCGGCGCACCTGCACCCGCACCCAGGCGGCGGGGCGGCGCACCCGCACCCAGGTGGCCAACAACGGTGGCTTGGCGCGACGTGGGCCAGGCCGGTGGATTGGAGGCGCGCAGCGCGTGGCGTGGTTGAGTGGACTCCGGTGGCCAGGCGGCGAGCCGCGGGCGGCTGCAGGCTGCGGGCGGTTGCAGTCGGCGGCCACATCCCAGGTCCGACAACTCCGACGCGACGCCGGTCGTGAGGTGGTCGGAGGTCTGACGCCGGCAAATCAAGTTCCTCTGGCTGCAAGAACAGAGCATTCCTCCAATTTGAGCTATGAACTATTTGAACTAATGAGCAGGTGCACGTCTGGAGTGTTCGAATAATTCAACTTTGTATTCTGTATTCTCTGTGCTGTGCTTGCTGTGAATATTTGTCATATTTTTGTGTTTGTTGTGAAAGATATCAGGTCTGAAACCTGCTGCCTATGCTGTGCTGATACTGTCATCGGTTTTTTCGGTTTAAACCGAAAAACCGAACTAGTGAACCGAAACCAAAGTTGTCGGTTTCTGTTTTTTTGGGAAACCGATCGGTGCTCAATTCTTGGAAACCGAAGTTCTGGTAAACCGAATAAACCGAACTGAACTTTCGGTTTAAACCGAACGCCCAGGCTGATATTCACCTTCACCATCAGCATGCTTGGCGCCACCGGCAGCTGCAGTTCATGTGCGCCACCAGCATGCATGCCAGCGCCCGAGAAACCAAGCCAGTTCACAACAAGCAGCAAGCAGCGCAACCAGCAGTACCACAGCAAGCAATGCCATTTGCTAAAAAAGCACAGAACAGCAAGCTATTTTAGGGGTACGAGTAGAGTTAGGCGCGAAAGGAAGGGGTACTCATCGGGAGCCAGGCGGACGCGGAAGGGCAGAAGGGGTACGCGCCCTGCTCATTTTTGCAGAAGGGCATTTTCGTCTTTTGCCGGCTTTAGCTCGGATTAGCTAGGTTGCAACAGCTAATGGGAATAGCTGGATTCCATTAGCTAGAAAGGCTTTTAGCTGCTAATTAGCTGGGTTGTTTGGATGACCACAACTAAAATCAGCCAGCTAAAATTTAGCTGGTGCATTCAAACAGGGCCCAATAGTTCTGGTTCCATTTCACCTTACTGTTCTTCACACTTATCCTTCACAGAATAGTTTAGCTCTTGCAAATTTTAATGAGATGGTTGTGGAACCAGAGTTCCAAACCTTGCTTTATTGGCGTCTAATGTGTAATCCATGACTTATTGGTTGTCCAGTATCGTCCTCTAATGCTTTACCATGAAAGTGCATGTTAACAGTTTAACACAGCTAAGAACTCTACTGGAAAACAATGTCATACAATAAAATACTGTAACCCAATCTTCAGAGTACAGCATGTATTCATGTGTATTGATGCTATTCAACTCTGCTGGTATTATCTCATATTAAGCTAGGTAGGAAATTCTGTTACATCACAACTCTACAACATTCCTGGAATGCTTAAACAAAGTTTCTCATATATTATTGCTATATAGTACAATATTAGTCACATATCTTTGCTATTCACTTCAGGTGCGCCAGCAATGACCTCGAGGGCCTAGTGGAGAAGGACTTTGAGCAGATTGGAGAGTTCCTCCACCAGGCGGTGACCATCTGCCTGAACATCCAGAAGGAATACGGCAAGCTCCTCAAGGACTTCAACAAGGGCCTGGTGAACAACAAGGACATTGAGAACCTGAAGACCCATGTGGAGAAGTTCGCCGACTCCTTCGACATGCCTGGGTTCACGCTTGAGAGCATGAAGTACAAGGAGTAGATTCGCATGTGCTCCCATGTGCGGCAAGGCCCTCTTGTACCAATGTCATCCTTTGCCGTGGCGCAGGGAGCCATGGCACTGCACCACCACACTTATGATGATGGCTTATGAACTTTGTCTATACATCGTCAGCAGGATAGGCTCAGTGCCCCCTGCCCTCTGGTTTGGTCGCCTTCCTGGGTTTATCAGGTTTTCTTTTGATATTTATTCGCAGGGAATCATATGAGAATGTCTATCAGGTATTTGCCAATAATAATTCGGTGGTTTCTGCTCTTACTGATCTCTATCAGTTGTTTGCCAATAATAATTCAGTGGTTTCTGCTCTTGCTCTTTGCATTACCATGCGTTCTTGATTATGGTGGTCGATTATCTCCTGAGGGCACTGTCAGCTGCACACTGACGCTGTCTCGGTGCCTCTTGGTGTGTGTTGAATGTAATGAACAAGAATTTGGAAACAATTGTTTGTTTATTGATCTCTGGATTATATAGTGAAGGGTGTATCGGATGAACTTCGTCGGACGTGACTGTTCATGAAAAGGCAACTGTGTTCACTGGAACAGTCTACTATGAAGGGACATGCCCCTTCGTGGTGCTAACACTAACCGCTAATCCTATTCTTCCGTTGATGAGAGCACTGAAGAGGTGTCTTTTGTCGGAAACGCTAATCCTATTCCTCTGTTGATGAGACCATTGAAGAGGTGTCTCGTCGGTAACCTCGTTTAGTAGTACTCCCCGTTGATGAGAGCACTGAAGAGGTGCGGGAGACATTGTTTGGTAACACTCCCCGTTGATGAGAGTATTTGTTGATGTTAAAAAACTAGTGGAGAGCCTGTGCCATCGTGGGCATGTGGAGGCAAATTGTAAGTTTAATATAAACTTATATGTTATGTTAAATATTAGTCGGATACCTGAGTTGAAGAATGACTTGTGCTGTGGAAGATATAAGTTTGTGGATGTGTACCGATGGCAAGAGTGCAAGGCGCCTGCCATCGCGCGCATGTGCAGTCACATAGACAGTTTTAGACATGAAGAAAGTTTTATAGTCATATGCAGTCCTGTGCATATATGAAATAATAAGATTATTTATATAAAATATGTGATGCCCATATAGCAGGAATGACAAAATGTTTGAACATTTTGTGGAGAACAATAGTAATACGGAGGTTTGTCGTAGTGTACACCGTACAGTTACAGAGTGGAGGTACGATTGATGGGGTACTATACAAATACCAGGTGACGAAGCATTTTTCTTCAGCAGGAGGGTTTCTTTTTGAGTGGTAGTTTGAAACCCTTCTAGGATATTTGAGGTGGGAAGTAGGATCTTCGCACTTAATCCTTTCTATCCATGTGGCCTGGTGCAACAAGCAAAATACTCCCTCCATCCTAAATTGTAAGTCATTCCAAGAATCTTGGAGAGTCAAAGTTTCTTAAATTTAACCAAATTTATCTAACAATATAATAATATTTATGATGTCAAATAAGTATCATTACATTCGTTATCAATTATATTTTCATAGCATACCTATTTGATGTTATAAATTTTTATAGTTTTATCTATAATTCTTGGTCAACCTTGAGATGCTTTGACTCTTCAAGATTCTTGGAATGACTTACAATTTGGGATGGAGTATTAAATTAGCCACATGTAGAAACGAAGTAATGGAGCTGGATGTGTTTTTGTAGTAATGATGTAAAGGAAGCTAGCATCGTAGACATGATAAACAGAGATAGAACTAACATGGTTAGCAAACTAAAAAATGGAGACAAAACTAACTATCAACTAACCACCTAATTAGCTGCTGGTATATTAAGATAAGTGTGAAGGCAAAAAACTTGGTAACACATGGCAGGAAGAAAGGTAAATATGATATCTGCATCCGTTGTGCATAAAAATCAGCACACATAGAATCAGAACTGTTGTGAACATCTATTGACCTGACTCAATGCAACACTTGTCTAACTCGATCATATAAAGCTAGAAACTGTTGTAGCCCCAAAGAATAGTGAAGCAGTCAATAGAAAAGCATTTCATGCAAAGAGGGATGTATTGTAGTCTGGTCTGTGTGTTGGCAGCCATGCTTTGTGCCCGTAAAATTGTGGCTGCCACAACAAAATGCTTCGTTGAATGGATTCAGGTAAATAGAATCCTACTTCTTTGAATGGCATTCATGATTCAGAGAAGAATAGCACTCCATGTTTGCAAAATATAAGCATTCATAAATTCCTTGGGAAAACAACCAAAAAAAGGTTAGCACATAAATATGTAGAATGATATTGTAGAGTTGTAACTGGCAGCATAAAACAAAGATGCAGTATATATGTTTACATGGAAAATTAGTAGGGTTAAGGAATTTTCCGCAGTCTTAAAAAAACCGTACAACGAGGAAAGGAAAAAGGAGGAAGAAGGTTAGGCGAGAAAGTAAGCAATGTTTGAAAGGTATTAATCTGCATAAACACCCTAGGTCTATATTTTCTACAATTTCCATAGATTCATATGATAAATATATGTCAGGTAAATTAAGCATGTATGCAAGAAGGTGACAATATCATTTATGGTATGGTGAGTTTCATTGTTTATCTCATATATTTTTTTTAATTGAACTGGAAATCTAGAAATTAAGTGAATATTTAGACACCGTGAACCAGCAAAAACTTTTGAGGCCGCCTTTTTTCTCTAATTAAGAAACAATATCAGAGGCATCGGTAATAGTTACCATAACCATAGAACGATAGGCAAATATCTTAAGCATGCAAATGCTAATTACCTGCCAACAGTTTGAAATCTGTGAACCTCACGAAGCCACACAGAGTGCAATAGGTCATCTCTGTAAGGAAACAATATGAGTGGTATAAGCAATAGTTACAATAACCATAGCAAGCGCCAAATAGCATAACCATGGAATAGTATGTAGGTGCTATAATCCTAGGAAAACAATATGTACTATATGAGTAATATGACACGGCAAGTCCAAATTTAATGAACCAATGTGGCTTAGTTTGTGAAGGGCCTTAGTTTAATGAAACAACAGTGTGGCTAAATCCCTAAATTTCATAAACTATCCTTACAGAAAAAATATCCAATGCTAGCCATATTTATGTTTTGTTGAATAGTGAAGCATCTAGGCCCCATTGATTTAGGCGATTAACGACAATGCTAGATCACTATGATTAACGTGTGTTTTGCAAAGGCAAAAGTAATTTGAGTTAGGTCATATGTGATGGCAAGTGAATGGGCTTAATGGTATTCATGCCCCCAAGATGGATTTCGTTTCAGTTTTCAAAGGACGAAGCTCAAGGTTGAAGACTAGGATAGTCTTAGTGCCACTATGGTGTGAGAAGGGCACTAAGTATAGACTAGGGCTTTGTTTTTCCTTTGGCCGTACTATTAAGTGGGGTATGCGATTAGTAGCTTGACCTAGGAGAGTTTGGGAATGTTGGTGTATGCACACTTGTCATAACTTGTCCTAAATAACCTACAAATAACCTTTGAGATGGTAGGAGCAAAACCCCTTCGAGAGACTTAGTGAAAAGAGGTGAAGAAGGTGGTCAGAGAGGCTCCAGACCAGTTGGCCTTGGAGGCGTCAGACCATTGGAAGAGGTCCGACGGCCTGCCTTAGGTAGAGAGTTGAGAAGGAATCTCCGGACAACCAGTCCGGAGGGCTTCGGACCATAGGTGTTTGGTCTGGTTGCCTGAGGTTTGTGGCAGAGCCTGAGAAGAGGCGCCGGACTAGTCTGACGAGGTAGTCCGACGGCTAGTCTGACGCACATCAGAGAGCTCCATTTCGTCAGACTTCGCGTCAGACCTCGTCCGATGCCAAGCTCTTTACTATTGGAAGTAGTCCGGAGGTCCCCTGGCACAGTGTTGTTCCTGTTACATCTGTGTGCTCCGGACCAAAGGAATTGGTCCGACGGACCCGTGCCTGGTCCGGTCTGAAGGTGTGCATGAAAGTGCAAAAAGGCACTAACAACTAGTTTGGAGGGTGGGGGCTATATATAGTTGTCCATCTCGTCCAAGTTAGCTCTCTTGGCCATTGTTTCAGCTGAAGGAAGCTTGAGAGAGTTTTTGAGAGACCAAGAGCCTAGTGAGGAAGAGATTTATGAGATCGAAAGCTTTTTCTTCCTCCCTAGGGTGATTAGGAGTGACAAGTGTGCATCCATCCACCTTCCTAGCCTTGAGTGGGTCAAGTGAAAGTCTTGTGCTTGTTACTCTTGGTGACCGACAACACCTAGATGACTTGGTGGTGATCGGAGGAAGGTGATCGCCGGAAGATTGTTGACGGTCCTTCTCCAACTTTGTTGTGGGCGATTCACCGAGCCGGAGCAGCAAAGAATCAGCCCGTAGAGAGCACTCGGTCCTTGCGCGGATCGAGGGGGAGAAATACCTTGCGAGGTGCTCCAATGAGGACTAGGGGGAGTGTCAACTCCTTGATACCTTGGGAAAACATCGCGTGCCAACTCCATTTCTATCCCTAGCTCTTTTCTTTCATGCATTTACATTCCGCACTTGTTCTTATCTTTGAACTAGAATTGTGTAGGGTGTTCTTACTTTCTATGGCTTGCTACCGCTTTCTAGTTAGGACACACATCCGGTAGGCACTAGGGGGTGGTTGGCATTTGTTAGGTTTTATATTTTGCTTTAGAAATTTAAAAGAAGCCCAATTCAGCCCCCGTCTTGGGCATCTTGATCCTTTCAATTGGTATCGGAGCCTTGTTGCTCTAAATTAGGCTTCACCGCCTAGAGCAAGATGTCCCATGGGGATGGACCACCACCCATGTTTGATGGGGATGACTTTCCTTATTGGAAAGTGCGGATGGAGGCCTACCTTGAGGCCGTGGATGTCGGCGTTCACAAAGCCACCACCATGGGTGGATTGGTGTTCGTCGAGGATCCCTTCTTTGAGAAGAACAATGCTAAGGCAAAGAATATTCTTTTCCGTGGCATTTGCAAGGATGTGTTCAACCGTGTGCAAAATTGCAAAACCGCACATGAGGTTTGGACAAACGTTTGTACACTCCACGAAGGGACCACATGTGAGCGTGAGGAACGCTACCATTTGGTCATGGCTAAGTTGAACTCTTTTATTATGCTTGCCAATGAAAATGCTAATGAGATGTACTCACGACTCAACATTCTTGTAGAGGAATTGAATGGCCTTGGGCTCACCCAAATGTCTCCACCGGATGTGGTGAGGAAGATACTATGTGTGCTCCCCATTAACAAATATGGGCACATAGTAACCGTTCTTCACCAAGGAGACCTCTCTACATCAACTCCTACTCAAGTCTTGGGGAAGATCAACGCCCATGATATGTACATGAAGATCAATGATGGCTCATCTTCCTCCACCAAGAAGAAAGAGAAGGAGAAGGAGAAGGAGCCCTCAAAGCTTCCACCAAGGAAAAGTGCAAGATCCAATTTGTGGTTGAGGACTCAAGTGAAGATGATGAAGACAACATTGCTCTCATGGTGAAGAAGACCACCAAGATGTTGAAGAGGCTAAACAAGAATGGAGTCAACTTTGACTCAAAGAAGAAGAAATTCTTCACAAGCTCTTCAAGGAAGCCAATCTTCCAAATGAAGTGCTACAATTGTGGCCAGCTTGGCCATCTATCACATCATTGCCCTGAAGAGAAGAAAGACAAGTTCAAGAACTACAAGAACTACAAGAACAAGAGCAAGTTCAAGAACAACAAGGGTGACAATGATGATTCAAGTGATGATGAGAAGAAGCAAGACTAGCCATTCAAGAAGAAGAAGAACTTCAACTTCCATAAGAAAAAGAAGGATGGCAAAGCTTACATTGTTGGTGATTGGCTCACCGACATTGAAGACTCAAGTGACTCATCCGATGATGAGAATGAAGATGAGAAGGTGGCCGCCTTGGTGATTGGTTCTTCTACTCCACCGCCACCTCCTCCACCATCATCGGGTTCATCCTCTACACACCTATGCCTCATGGCTAAAGGTGACAAGAAGGTACAAAAAGAGGATGGTGATGATAGTGATAGCTCAAGTGATAGTGATGATGAATTTGAGGCACCTTCCTATGATGAATTAATAAAAATTTGCAACAAATACTCAAGAATCATAAGGAAGTATAAAGCTAAAAATGAATCACTTGAAGAAGTTCAAGAAAACTTGCATGCTAAGCTTGATGCCTTGACTAATGCTAATGATGAACTAAAACTTGAGAACAAAATTCTCTCATCTAGCACCAAGGAGCTCAAAGCCTCACTCAAGCAAGCAAATGATAAACATGATAAGCTTGAGAGGTCATCCCAAGAGCTCCACTCCAAGTTTCTTGTGTGTAGGTGAACTACAAGACCGGTGGAACTTATTGGGTGATTGATAGTGGTTGCACTCAACATATGACCGGTAACCCCCGGATGTTCACCACACTTGATGAGGATTGTGCAAGTCAAGACAAGATCACATTTGGGGACAATTCAAAAGGCAAGGTTGAAGGCTTAGGAAAAATGGCTATCTTCAATGAGCAATCAATTTCCAATGCACTACGAGGACATGTGTTCCGCTTAGGGACTGCCACGTGTCATGGTGCGAGGATTGCCACGTGTCACGTTGTGAGGTTGCCACGTGTCATGCTATGAGTTCGACACATGTTTCTTTCTGTGTTGGCCACGTGTGTCGCTTAGGGACTGCCACATGTCGCACTGTGAGGTTGCCACGTGTCACGCAGTGAGATTGCCATGTGTCATGTAGTGAGGTTGTCACGTGTCGCGTAGTGAGGTTGCCACGTGTCATGCTGTGAGTTCGACACGTGTTTCTCTCTGAGTGCGACACATGGTTCGCTACGACACTGGCACGTGTAATGCTGTGGTGTTGCCACTTGTTACCCGCAGATATTGCCACGTGTATCTCTATGAGGTGGACACGTGGTTTTCACATAATGACAGTTTTCATCATAAAAAATGACAGATGTGTCACATTCATGCCCACTCACAGCAAATCAATCCAGAATAGTTCACAAGAATGAACTAATTCATACAACACAAACATTATTCCACAAACTGGTTCATACATCACAAATTGAATGTTTATAATACAACGAGGTTCCCAAACACATGGGAACCCCAAGTTAAAACTTAATCATTATTGTTTCACCACCCAAACAACCTCAATCCAATAGTACACAAGTTCACAAGCGACGACGACAATCAACAAAGTCCACAAGCACTGCAAGAGGAGCCCAGCAAGAAGGAACAAATGAACTAAGTAGCTCTATTACCTGAGCTGAGGTTCAAGATGGCCTTAAGCATCTGATCATTGGCTTCCTGTTTCTTCTTGAACTCCTCCATCTCTTGTTGGTTCCTGAGCACCTGTTCTTAGGTCTTCGACAATGTTTCTTTTGTTTCTGGACCTTTCTTCTTTAGGGTGTCCACTTCTTATTCAAGAAGATCAGCCCGTGCCTTCTCTTCGTTTATCTGTTCCCGAAGTTGCACTTCTCTTGCAGCTGATGCAGCTGATTTTGACCCTGGAGTTTGAAGACCAGCATTCTTCAGGAATGTAGAAGCAGCACTGGTTTGAGACAGGACATTGGAAACAACTTTAGTACTAGATCTTGGAGTCTCTAAACCTTGAGCAGGTTCAACTAACATAGTTTCCATGGTAGCCTATAGTACATAGATGCAAAATTGATAAGTTCATTATACAAAATCTAAGTTACAAGCAAAGATATGTAAATCATCAGAGTATTCATATTTCAAGCAAATGTATGGAAATTATCAAATAAAATTGTGTGTGTGTCAGCACTACAGCTAAATTTACATTAACTTGTCATGACACTTTAAAGATGTGAACATCCTATCCAATAACTTCCCATTGCAGCAAGGATATGACCACAAATATGAAAATCATCATACAACTTGAGTTGAATTTACATTAAATTGCCCCGACACATTTAGTGTTTTAAGTAGCACACAACCAATGTGTTAATCCCATCCAACAACCAATTATGAATATAAATTGACATGTACTAATCAACATATCTAACAATGATGTGTATAGACTTACCACTGTCTCCTTGACTTGATCAGTCATACCCTTCGTCTTGCTGGTATGTAATACCTTGAATATCTCCATTGCATCGTCTGAAATGACATTGTTTTTCTCATGCTTTATTTAGTTTCAGAAAGTTCATAA
Source organism: Microstegium vimineum (assembly GCA_022036555.1). Classification (NCBI taxonomy): domain Eukaryota; kingdom Viridiplantae; phylum Streptophyta; class Magnoliopsida; order Poales; family Poaceae; genus Microstegium; species Microstegium vimineum. The sequence goes on along the minus strand of CM039133.1, from coordinate 26,846,514 downwards.
AAATAGCTTTCATGTCCACAAACAGAAACAAAAAATGTGTAATGTCAGTTTCTGAGCACTTACATATTCGTACAACTGCGAGACATAGCTGCGAGATCCCATGGACTGATGGTGCTTGACCTTGGAACGATTGTCCTTGTTCTTCTCAACTACTTCCTGAAAGGAAGACTTGTAAGTTGCAGACAAAATAGAAAGAACAGAGAAGTTGTGATGTGACACAACACAATGTACCTTCGCTCTTGGGCTAGACCACTTGGCCGTGAGTTCTTGCCACTGTTCATCAGTCATAGTCAAAACAGGAGAAGTAGTACGGACTTGATCAGCCGGTATACCAGTGAAGTACTTCTTCTTCAACATATATCTAGTCTGGCGTGCCCCAGATTGTGTACCCTAGATTGGAGTATATTGGTACATGCTTTCTTTGTTGGGTCATCTTTACCATCAACTTCCAACCTTGTCTGTAAAAGTCCAACGACCATGAGATTTAGCTATTAGCAACTGACGGGGTGATTGGTTGTTAGGAACCGATGGGAGCCATGTTCCTCTCAAAAAGCAAGGCAACTATCATACTTAGTTAAAAAAGGTCTAGTACAACAGATTTGCCTCAGATAGAACTGCCTTTTGTGTAAGTGCTTGGACTTGGAGCTCAAAGAGGATTAGGCTTAAGTGTGGCTAAGAAACATCATGACCGACATGGAGCCATGTGAGACATCCATACAAGCCATCAATATACGTGGCAAAGTTCATCATCATTGGCATAACCCAAACTGGAAGAAACAAATGCCTCAGCTAATATATATGTTAATCATCATTGGTTGCAACAAGTAATAATACAAGCTTGCACAAGATCATGGTAGCCATGGAACCGTGGGACATATCCATACCCAAGTGACTTGGGTATGGATGTATCGCATGATTTGATGACAAACATGAGAGTAGCATAAAAGTCCACCTCAGATTATTAGTCATTTGCATCATTGACTACAAGGGGGAGATCAATAAACCTGGCAAAGCTCATCATCATTGGCATAGCCCAAACAAGAATGAACAAATTGTCTCAGCTAACATGTCCCAAACAATAGGACTATATGCTAATCATCATTGGTGGCAACAAGTAACAATACAAGCTTGCACAAGATCATGGTATCCATGGAACCATGGGACACGTCAATACCCAAATGACTTGGGTATGGATGAGTCCCATGATCAGATTAGTAGTCATTTGCATCATTGACAACAAGGGGGAGCAGGTGGTGCGAGAAAATAGGCATTGTAACATAGCAAGTGCTCATTTTCTGAAATTCAACATGTATGGCCTCAGCTTAGCTTATCAATTTTGCTGACCAGTTCAACTTTCTCCATAAAACACATCCATACAATTGCAGTACCATAGTTCATCTATGGTGCTACCAGTGTATGGCTAAGTTTCATGGAGAAAGATCAAACTGTATCAGCAACACTGAAATGGGTACAAGGACATCACAGGCTAGATTGAAAATAGGTAGGCCTCAGCTATAGAATTTGGTGCCTAAATTCAATAAAATTTAATCATTGGTGGCTACACAGGTATGAATTAATCCCAAATGAACTCAACACAAATACCAATCCAAATACAAGACAACCATGGAATCCATATGTCCATCCATTCTCTAGCACCAGCCTAAAGGAGTTGCAAGAGAATGGATGGTTCGGATGGATTTGATGACAGTCCTAAAAACAGCAAGAAAAAACACATATTTGATCGTAGTCACCTCATATTTTCAATAAATTTGCATCATAGGCCTGTTGCCATCACATATTAGGAGGTATATGATGGTATTGCTACTGAAAGGATGTGTACAAGCTTTGTCCATGCAACACAACCATACAAAGAGTTCATAAATAAGAGTGCATATGAGTCATGAAAAAATTGAAAAAAATTGACCATACAAAGAGTTCATAAATAAGATTACCATTAACACATGGTAACAATTCAACTTTGTCCATGCAACACAGCCATACAACTGTAGTACCATAGTTCTTCTATGGTACTACCACTGTATGGCTTAGTTTTATGGCAAGAGATCAAGCTATATCAGTAACATAGAAACAGGTACAAGGACATCACAAGCTATATTCAAAATAGCTAGGCCCCAGCAATACAATTAGATGCTTAAATTAAATAAAAGTTAGTCATTGCTGGCTGCACAGGTATGAGTTAACTCCAAACGGAATTTTTCTTGCTGTTTTCAGGACTGTCATGCATTCTCTACCAACAGCCTAAAGGAGTTGCAAGAGAAAGAATGGTTCAGATGGATTTGATGGCAATCCTGAAAATAGCAAGAAATACAACATATTTTATCGTAGGCAACTCATATTTTTAATAACCTTGCATCATAGGTCAATTTTCATCCCACAGTTTACACCAAATCAATAAATCAAAACCAACAATTAAAAGCAAGAGAACCAAACACATGCCACTGCAGCTGCTGGGCTCGGTCCACCCTCTACGACCCTTATCAAACACGCAAAGTTAAACTTATTATAGATCCCAAATTGTTAAATTTATTATAGATCCCAAATTGTTAAACTTATTATGAAAACTAGTTGCCACGGGCGAAAGAAAAATATTTACAGCTAACTGACCCATGAATTTGTTCACATGATTGTCTTCATCCTTCTTGTATTCTTTCCAGTGGAGTAGGATAGGCACGCTGGACCTAATGACAATGTCAGCCTCTGATGCTAGCTTAGCAGCCTGTAAAGGCTTCTCAGGCCTTTTCTTCCCTGTAGCAATTTGAATTGGGAGCCTTCTACCCAATGCTTTTGTTAAATTGTCCAGAAGTGTGCCCTTTGTTGGCGTTCTTTATTTTCTTGGAGCACGTTGTCAACCTACAAGACAAGTATACACATTACCATGTTGTCCAACAAAAGCTACAGTCCCAGATGTCATTAACATTATCAAGTGGGATTCAGGAAATGTTACTTGCCTTCAGGAACTAACTCCAACTCTTCATTGTGCTCAGCTTCAATTTCATTGATTGGTTCATCAAAAACTGAAAAGTCCATATGAGTACTTTGGGGATGTTCTTCTTGGGCTTGGTCTTGTGCCATAGAGGGTGGGTGGTCTGCTTCCATAGAGTCTTGGTCTTGTGCCATAGAGGGTGGATACTCTGCTAGCAGATTCAAATGTTCTTCATCCATAGGTGGGTGGGTGGTGGTGTACTTTTTCCCAGACCTTGTGAAAACACCAGGAGCTGTCTTCTCACTGGCTCGAGTTGCCCTCACTCTTTTGGTTCCACCTGGAGGCATCCTGGTTTTCTTCTTCGATGGTCGACCATGTTTGCTGCTAACATCAGTTTCTTAGAGCATAGGAGAATAATCTGTTATTAGATACTGCATGAAAATATCTCGCAAGGAGAATAAACTGTTATTAGATACTGCATGAAAAGACACCACCCCCCCACAATCCAAGTATGAGAGAAGACCTTTTCTAAGCTAGTTGAATCAGTTCCATCATCTGTCCCCTCATCACCTCCAGGATGAAAGGATGAATCTGACCCCTCATAATGTTTGTTGTCAAGCTTGTCAGGACTTGCATTTGCCATGGAAGCACCAAGGGAACTAGCCAATTCACGGATACCGTAGGACTCCAAGACCCTTCTATTCTCCGTGACTTGCAAGTCCCGCATCTTTTCATAGTTTCCTATTTGTAAACAACTATTAGTCTCACTTAGTCCATGTAATCTTGGTTTATTATGGTATTTTCAAGTGTCAATGCTTTAGTTTTGAATTTCTTCTATATTTGTTGATACCAAAGTAATATACATACTTATATAATGTTCTAGTGCACTATTGCGTAGATCATAATTGTATTATATAGGTTTGACCTTTATAAATCTGCCACACCTGAAAAATTTTCGTACCTTCGCCGCTGCTCTAAACCCTAAATCCAAATCTTACAGCAGAAGAAAACACTAAAATCTAAACCCAATACTCTCACATGTATTGCTTTTATGAAGAACAATTCAATACACGCTAAAAGGGAAGCATTTCAATAGAACCTGGGCTCGCAGGCGTTTCACCGAGATGGCGTTTTGCTACACCCCGGCGTTTTTCTAAACCACGCCGTTTAGGCATCCTCGTGCAGCTACACCGGTCTCTGTCTTCTCGGTGGCGTCGGAGTGGATCTAGAATGGTAGTGGCCATCGGAGTGGCTGACGGCAGTGGATCTAGGTTTCGGGAGGAGGTGGCGGCGGAGTGGAGGTGGAGGCTGAAGGTCTGATTGGAGGTGGCAGAGTGGAGGTTATCGGCTGAAGGTCGGACTAGAGGTGGCGGAGTGGAGTGTGGCGGTGGAGACCGAGAGGAGTGGCTGCCGTAGTGGATTCAGATACATATAGTCCTTTGTGAAATGACTATATGGTCCTTGGTCTTGTGAATAAGTAGGTTAGGGTAATATGGGAATTTCGTGCTAAAAACAGTTTTTGGCAGGCGAGAGATGGGCGCTACTGCTCGTGTAGGCGGGAACCAAAACTTCAGAATGACAGTGGGCTTGTAGTGACTGACAGTGGCTGACAGTGGGGCTGGCCACTTTACATTCACCCCTTCACCTTTAGTGGTTGACAGTGGGCCTGACCCCTTCACATTCACCCCTTCACCTACCCCACCTCCATTCACTCCACCGCATTCACCGTGCCCAAACCTACTTTCACCGCCACCGTCGCCCACACCGACGCCACCAACGCCAACGCCTCCCCACGGTCTGTCACCTCCGCCGTCGTCATAGATCACGAAGCAGACAAGGAGGCACGCCATTAAGGACCCAATCACCGGAAGATGGGTCCCTGCTATGACGAAGGAGGACGCCATTAAGGAGGAAGCACCGGAGGCGGAGCCGGCGACCGCGCCGACGGCGAAGAAGGTGGTCGCGCCGGCGGCGAAGAAGTCGGTCGCACCTTTGGCGAAGAAGGTGACCGCGTCATAGGCTACGAAAAAGGCAGAAGCCCTAGCTAGGGCTTTGAGGGCCACGCCAGCGGCCAAGAAGATAGTGTCGCCGAAAGCCAAGAAGAATGCAGCGCCGGCGGGCAAGAAGCGCGCGGCCTCGACTAGGAAGGACCCCAGGCCCTCGAACCAGAAGGCCCCGCGTACTCTTCATCGTCGGAGAGTTCCGCCATGCTATGCCACGCGTGCTTCTTAGGAGAGCACGATTCATGTAGCCGTTACCTGCGCGGGGGTACGCAATGTGGCTGCCTCGGCCCCATGTCCAGCTTCAGCTGTGAGTACAAGTCGCCCACCAACTCCGGGTACAAGACGTTGTCCAGCTCCGAGTTCAAGTCGTTGTTTAGCTCTGAGGACAAGTCGCCGTCCAGCTCCGAGTACTTGCCGCCCAATTCCCGCTAGCTTGTGTCGTTGTCCACCGACACCGAGGTATAGGGTTCTCTGGGGTTTTCTATTGCATAGATGATGTTAGTTTAACTCAGCTAGCTTGTAACATGACTTAGTTAGCTTGTATGCCTTAGTTATCTTTGTCTACTGGTGATTATTAGCTCATTATGTACTGATGTGTATTGATGATATTTGAAACCTGATATAATGCATAAATGAAATATTTAGATCATTGTCTACTGATGTGTACCGATGATAGCTGCTGATATTTGAAACCTGATATAATGCATAAATGAAGATTAGCTTATTGTGTTGACAAAGCTACCTTTTTCTGATCTGAATTGCTGATGATGAGCTCATTGCTGCTGTGAATTGTATGATGTCTACCTCATTGCTAATGGTATCTGCTGATGTGAATTGTCTGATGATTATCTCATTCCTGATGATATCTACTCTTGTGAATTGCTGATGAACTACTGATGCTATCTTTGTGAACCTGATGCTTTTTGTAAGTCTAAACTTGATCCTATTATATATGATTTGTTTCCTCTGCTTCCTACTGCATGCTAAACATTTAGAACACGGTTCAAGTTCAAATTGCTCTTGCACCACTAACAATTGCTCTTGTCATTTATCCCTTGCACATCTATCAATGCCTCATGTCCATATGCAGTACCATGTTGAGAAAATGTTGTTCACTCGATCAGCGCTCATAAGCGCCATGGAATAGGTTACGAGACCCCTGAAGCAGAACATCACTTCCCTGACTTGGAAGGTTGAGAAACTCACTAACATGGTCAAGGACGCCATCCACCAGGAGGAAATGGAAGCGTTCTGGGGGGATCTGGAGGCCGTCAAATCCAAACTTGAAAAGTATGAGAAGTTGTTGGATGACACTTCCCTGGCCAAGAATTTCAAGAAGACCATGTGAGTGGGGAACTGATAACTTTTGGAAGCCCAAGTGGGGCAGCAATGATGTATTTTGTGACTTAAGTATTGATGTGGAGATGTAATATAAATGTTGGTATGAACATATGTCTGCTTGAACTGCTGTCTTTATATATTATATATCTAATGTCTAATATGGTTGCTAGTTTTGAGTGTGAATTGTCGATATGAATATGTGTTGGTATGAAACTTATTATCGAAAGGTCCAAATCGCATAAACTAACAGATACTATGGACTGACTGTCAATTTTAATTGAATTTTTCAAAACTAGAAAGTATAGTTTTTAATATACAAATTGAATTTGTACGAAAAAATGATCCAGGAAAATCCCTACAGTTTTTTAAAATAAAATTGTTATACAAAACGAATTCTGATGAAAAGATGATCACGACAAAAAATGTACGTCTCAATGAGTTATACAACTTTCTTGTTTACAATTTTTTTGATTTGGAATCAATTACACTTCCAAAAATCTGTATGTAGTTCGTACATAGACAATTCTTCTCAAGTCACATGAACAAGCACATTTTTTCTTTTTAATCTCTTCCTACAACTTGTAAAAGGGTTTTCTCCCTCATTTGAGCTTCAAATTGGATGATTTCTTTCCTAAAAATATCTAAAATCATAATACATAGTGTTATCATATTGTTACTGATATTACTTCGAAGATGTTTTCATGTTACAAAGAAATATCTTGAATTTACTTAAATGACAAAGTCAACCAAGATTTTGTAACACTAAATGACCCCAAATTAAAAAGTCATGAATACCAAGTTTGCATAACTCAATGAGATCTTACAATTCATATATATGTCATTTTTTCATTTGATAAAGTGGTGATATACAGTGTTCACTAATCCTATAGATCACTCATATAGTTTAAGAAACTATATGAGTGATATGTCAAATATGTACCACATGTTATTATCACTTTCTCAAATGAAAAACGACCTATATATGAAATGTAGATCTCAATGAGTTATGAAAACTTGGTATTCATTACTTTTTAATTTGGGATCATTTAAACTTCCAAAATCTTGCTAAAAGTTGTCATCTACTTAAATTCAAAATTTAGTTTGTTAAAACTTTGTCAAATGGAGTTTTGGGTAAAACAATATTTGTAGATCTCGATGAGTTCTACAACTCTCTTGTTATTGGTTTTTAAATTTGAGATCATTTACTATCTCAAAATCAGTTTTGAAAGAAGTTAGGCGTGCTAGGGCCCATCTGTCAGCCTCTTGACCATGGTCAGCCGAGTCCACCCATCTAAAGGGCTAACCAGGTGGACCTACCCTGTCAGCCTCTACTCCCAACGGCGAGCAGCCCCCAACCCCCCCCCCCCCAAAATACCCCAATCTTGCCCAACCACCACACTAACCCCAAATTAGCTGTCGACCACCGCACCGCCGCTCAACACAACTGTCGGCGCGCCCACGAGTAATTCTTGCCCCCTAAGTGCACCCACAACAACGGCCAACACCCGTCGTGCCACCGCGCCACTCTGTGACCTTTCGTCCCTGTTCATCTACTCCATTCTCTTCTCTGCCTCTCATGTTTACCCGCAAACCCTAGCTACCACTTCGCTGAGCACCACCAGACGACGAGCTCGCCGCCGATGAAGCATTCCGCGTGCTCGAGATCGTCACCCAGCAAAAGAAGGGAGTGCCCATATTGCCATCTTCCTTTGGTTAGGATCCAGAGCAAGCAGAAGGCGACATTTGGCGAGTGGTTCCTCAAGTGCCCATGTAACATCGAGGTCTATTTTCTGACATTGTTGTGCTCACTTTATGTGGATGGTTGGCTAATTTTACATCATTTGTTTTGATCGAAGGATAATGATACTACCTGCCCCTACATCTGCTCTGAGGAGCAGCTGATGGTTGTGGAGCAAATGAGTTTGCAGACAGGGAAGGCTGTTCCTGGTACTACTTGTTGTGTTGATTGTAGGGAAGAGCTGAAACCGTTGAATCAATCGTTGAATAGACTTGCAAATGAGTTTTGGAAACTACAGATGCAAGTTGTAGATCCAACTAATGTTGTGAAGCCTGAAGTCGAGAAGAAGGAGATGGAGATTGTAGACTAGAAGGGCATGCAGGTTGTTCTTGATGCCTGTTTTGTAGCTTATGTGCTCGTAGGTGTTCTGATTGGCATGCTTGTCGCTCATATGTTGAAGTGATCTGTTTGTGTGTGTGTGTGTGTGTGTCTATGTCACTGATTTGAAGTAGTTGATCAATGTATGAACTGCAGTTTGTTATGGATCGATGTGTGGATGAGTTGGTGAATGTATGGTATGAATCAGTTATCAATTCGTATGTCGTTTCTTTGACACCATCTTTTCTTTGACAGAAAATGTTCCTGAAAGGTATGAATGTATGCATGTGCATGTGTGTTGCTCTACATCATGTGTTGCTCTATATCATCCACAATGCATCACAACAACTAGACAAGTAATTAATTAAACAAGGAATATTTACAAACCGAATTTCGTTACCAGAGCAACGAAATTATAGAAACCGAATTGTTCATGACCACGGTCCATCAAATCCAGCATCAACAAACAAAGTTTTGATCCAGACGAGTACGACGAGTATCACCACCCTATATATAACCTAATAGCATATATAACAACTAGACTAGTAAGACTAACACTATGCAGACGAACCCAGAAAACAAAAGAGGCTTGCCACTGTCATCTCGCTTTCCCATCATCCTTTATCATCATGCACCTGGCAATCCGTAAATTAACTAGAAGTCAATTCATAAATTAACATAGTAGACCAACATAGTATAAATAGAGCTCAAACTTGATCAGAAGAGTTACCTGAGGTGCATGCTTCAGTGCTTCCTGGCGCCAACCTTCTGCGCTTCAAGGAAGGCTCCGAGGCAACGACCCCCAAGTCATCAGAAGAGTTACTGCCATTCTCTAACCTCTGAGCTACTATTTCCTTAACCTCTGTACTAGTAAGAGGAATGTCCGGCCCAGTATATCTTAGAAAGCTGGCCATACTCCGAGACTGATCAATAGTAATTGTGACCTGTGGCTGATCCGGGTGCTGAGGGATCAAGTCCTCACCAATGTTAGCATTCTGGGCCTCATTCTAAACTTGCTCTTGAGCAACATTGACCTCTGCATTAATCTCTTGCATGATCAGTTCATTGATGCCCTCATCCCCTAGCCCTTGTGCACTAGCCCCAACATAATCATGGAGCTAGTTCTGAAAGTTGTTGGGGTTGCCAGCCAATGGGGCATCATGAACCGGATGTGGATTACCATCAGGTGGAATGGGGTCTTCATCACCTGGTTCCTGGCCAAAAAATTGGCCACCAAGGATGTAGGTAGGGATGGACCAGGATTGGTTATTGTCCCCAACAGCAGTGCCCTGGGACAACACAGCGCTATGGGGCACTCTAGTTGGATCCAAGAGCAAGCACCGGATCAGAGTCACACTCCTGTCGTTCCTAATACCTTGTCGCCAAAACAACATCCTACCAAAAGAGGCTACCGCCGCCTGAATGAACTTGTCTTGCTGGTAGTCTAAAGGGAATCCTAAAAACATGATCCAACAATCTCTATTGTAGTGACAAGCCCTCATGTTGATCGCTTCATCATGCTTCACAATCCTCAATACCGTATTATTGTCAAAATCAATTGGACTACTATCAAGCATACTCTAACGCTCGATAGTGGACCCAAACTCCACGAGACCAAGACCAAGCGGCGAGAGAGAATACGATTGAACTCTAACCGGGTAGTTTTGGTGCATCATTTGGACGACGACATTGAGAGCATCCCGGCGTTGCTGCGGTGGAGGCGGTGGGTCGAGGGTGACGACGGCGAACTATTCATGAAGACGAGGCGGTTCGCCTCCAATGGCCATGCGCGTGCGCGCCAGACGGTGTCCTCCATCCTCCACTTGGGCACCAAAAGGCACAAACAGGTTGGCAACGCAGGCGAAGTTCGTCATGGAGTACTGGTGGTGGTTGTGGAGAAGAAAAATGCGATCACAATCTCTGGCGGGGGTTGTTCTTGTGCTACAGTTGTGCACCGGCAAGATAGGAAATGAGGGTTCTTTGCGCGCTACAGTCGTGCGCTGGACTGAGAGTTTGAGAGAGGAGATGGTTGCGCTTCCCAAGGGTGACGGTGGGGGGTCAGAAAAACACTTGAGTAGTTTCCCCTTCCTGGGGAAGCAACAGCAGGGGCAGTTTGGGCCTCCGAATACAAACTTTGGGCCTCCAAACTTTGGGCCCTGGCCTGAGAGTAGCAGCTACGGGCAGACCTCTCCTCTCCTCATTACCTTGCTAAGCATGCTTGTACTCTTGATCCTGGCCATCATGTTTGTCTTGGCCAAATAATCACAAGAGTTGACATAGTACAACTATTTTCTAAGTACAAAACAGTGAATTTGATCACATAGTGTATGTTACATCTCCATGCCATCAAATAGACAGTGTTTGCTCCACAAATTACATTTAATGACAACTAACCTAATCAACATCATTACACTCCATGGGGTCTCTATCACTGTCACTGCAATACTCTAAGATAGTGTCATCCTCACCATCTTCATCGTCGCTATCTTCACCAATGTCTTCGTCCCTTCTATTGATAAGAACTTGTAAATTTCTAGGAATAGTTGTTGTTTGTCCTTGTACACGCCGGTACACTGGTCGAGGCTCATCTAAGCCATCATCATTGTCATCTTCAAGAACAATTTCATTATCAGAAACTGTCTCATCTTGGTGAGCAAGTGGCACATCAGTTTCATTGACATCAAAACAACTCCTGTGTTCAAATATTTGCACAACACACCAATTTTTGCCAAACATTCTGTCCTCCACATAGAATACATTTTTTGATTGGGTTGCTAGTATAAATGGATCTGATTGGTACCAAAACCTCTCAACATTGATGGATCTAAAATAGCCATAATCTCTAATGGCTCTACGCCTTCTTGACTGAACCAAACACACCGAAAAAGTACTACCTTTCTTTGGAATTCCAAATTTGAGTTGTAGTTCAACTCAATTATTTGTGTGAGATGACCATAAAATTCAGTGAACTCCACATTATGTGATCCATCAACCAGCACACCACTATTTTGTGTCTTCTTGTGTTTGTCACGTTCGACAGTGTTGTACCGAACACCATTGACAATGCATGATGACCATACCATCACTCTAAGGTCAGGACGACATGATAAAGCATATAACCCTTCACTAACCTCTTCACGATTATGCTTCCACTCTTGTCTCATCTGAAATAGTGAAATAGAAAAATATATAATGAAAATTTCAAAAAAATTGAAAATAACAAATAAAGGATGGCATGTCAATTCTAAAACAGCTTACCTGACTCCTAAACCAAGCAGGAAATTCATTTTCCATCCTTGTCTCAACTTCAAGGGTTCCATGATCTTTCTGCATCTCTTCTCTGAACTTGCTGCACCCACAATACAAAATATAATGGTCAAACAAGTGACAAAATAAGCTATGCTGAAATTAAGTAAAGTTACACAAAAATACTCACCACAAATATGGTTCTACCTCATCACAGTTGTTCAGCACATACCAACAAAGCTTGACAAATTCTTGTGCCTCAAGATATGTCTGCCTATTGGCTCCCAATAGTTGAACACCATGATTAAAAATAGGGAGGTCACCCTTTGCTGTTCCCCTCCCTTTATCATTATCTCGATTGAATCTAGTGAAAACATCTTCCATGTACCTCGAACAAAAGGTCAGGGCCTCATTAGCTATGTATGCCTCAGCAATGGATCCTTCAGGTTTAGCCCTATTCCTAACATACCCTTTCAAAGTGCCCATTTGACGTTCGACCGGGAACATCCATCCATATTGCACAAGACCTCTTAAGAGTGCTTCATCTGGTAGATGCACAACCAAGTGGACCATCACATCAAAAAATGCAGGAGGAAATATTTTTTCAAGCTTGCACAAGATGACTGGAATTTCTTCTTTCAGACGTTTGAGTACATCAACCTTCAATTTCCTACTGCAAATCTCTCTAAAAAACTTACCCAAATCTGCAACTGCATCATAAATGTCCTTGTGCACTTGTCCCCGGAGATCGACTGGTAAAATTCTTTGAAGCAGGACATGGCAATCATGGGTTTTCAAGCCCTGCACCTTAGAACCATCTGCACTAATGCATCTTGCAAGGTTGGAAGCATATCTATGTGGAAACCGAATACCTTTCAGAAATTGACAAAACTCTTGTGTTTCTTTTTTCTCAAAGGAATACCATGCTGCTGGCATGGAGACTGTGTCATCATCTTGTTCTAAATTTAACTCAGGTCTTATGCCCATATCCTGCAGATCAAGTCTTGCATTAACTGTATCCTTATTCTTGCCCTCAAGGCAGAGTATTATGCCCATAAGGGCATCACATATATTTTTCTCTATATGCATCACATCAAGATTATGTGGCAACTTCAAGTGTTTCCAATAAGGTAGTTTCCACAAAGCAAACTTGCGGGTAAACAACATTGGCTCAGTATCCTTCTGTCCACGCTTCTTTTTCTTCGTACCTCCAACATCATCAACGGGCTTACCAAGACACACATCTTTTACTTTCTCTAAGTACTCCAATGTCTCCTCCATACTCAACTTTTATGGCTCGTCACAGTTTTCACGGTGCCCATCAAAGACCAAGCTTCTTCGATACTTGTGATCTTTTGGAAGGTAACGACGATGTCCAATGTAACATATGTTCCTCCTAATACTCCTTGAAAATGGATCTCTATTGCAATAGATACATGCATAGTAGCCTTTTGTAATTTTTCCTGATAGTACACCCAAAGTTGGATAATCATGGATGCACCATAGAACTACAGCACGAAGGTCAAACTTTGAACCAGTCAATGCATCATAAGTTTTGACACCCTCCCAAAGTTTTAAAAAATCCTCAATAAGAGGTTCTCAAAATACATCAAAGTCCTTGCCTGGAAACTTTGGTCCTGGGATGAGCAATGCCATCATGCAGTTGGATGCATCTGTGCATGACCATAGAGGTAGATTGTATACCTTGACAAGTATAGGCCACATGCTATAACCAGTGCTCATGTTTCCCAATGGATTTAACCCATATGTAGCTAAACCAAGCCTTAGGTTCCTTGCATCATCAGCGAAACTCGGAAACACATGATAAAAATCTTTCCAGGCTTCGCCATCGGCTGGATGACTCACTTCATTTTCCATAGGAACCCGCTTATCCTTGTGCCACCTGGTCTCCTCAGATGCTGCTTTGTTTGCAAACAACCTCTTCAGCCTTGGTATAATAGGAAAATACCTCAAAGCCTTATTTCGAATTCGCCTGACAACATCTCCATTTACCCACCTAGATTCCTTGCATTTTGGGCAGATGTCATGTTTTTCAAGTTCTTTGCGAAACAGAACACAATTATTTTCACAAACATCTATTAACTCATATCCAAGGCCCAATTCTTTGAGATACTTCTTTGCTTTCTCATATGAATCTGGAAGACCTATATTAGGGAATGACCCTGACAATAACTTCAAGATTGCACTGAATCCTATGTTGCTGATCCTATAGAATGATTTGATATGCAACATCCTTACTAGAAAATAGAACCTAGACTGAGTAGAACCGGGGCAGAGAGCATTTTTGGCATCTTCAAGAAGTTTTACAAACTGAGGTTGTTCTCCATCTTTTTCTAGAGTTGTGTACAAGTCTGCAAGCATCTCTGTCGTTCCCTGCTCATCTTCATCGTCAGGCTCATCCACATCAAACACATCACCAAGATTGTTAGCTTCATGTGCATCACCTACATATTCCACAACCTCAACATCAAGAGGCTCTCCATGGTGTATCCACCGAGTATATGTAGTTGACCACCCATTAAGATAGACATGGTTACGCACATCTTTCTAACTCAATGAAGACTAATTCAGACAATTGCGATAGGGGCAGGGTATATGATCATCTACATTGAATCTATCTCGAACAAAAGCCATGAACTGATCAACACCGTCATTGAAGGAATCGCTGAACTGAGTAGCATGAATCCAATATCTGTCCATCTATTGAATGCAACAAGAAGTACATCTACCAGTCTTGATCAAACAACTATGAAATGCTAACAACATGAACACAGTGGGAGAGACAGGACAATACCTTCGTACCCCGAGCTTGTAGCTGGCCGCCGCTTGAGCCAATGAAGGATCTAGCAGAGAAGCTGACCACCTAGGATGCTCCCCATCTTGGCATGGTGCACGACGGCTGCCCACCAGCGCAACCGGAGCACCTGCGGCGGCGGCCAAGCCCTGTAGTCAGAGCGGCCCACCAGAGATGCGCGCACGAGCTAGCGTCACGCTGGACCTAGAAGACGGAGAGTGTCGACGAAATATGCATCACAGTCTACCTAGGGGATACCCCACGGTAGTATATTATTAGGGCGAGGTGTGGCGACGGCGATCAAGCGTAACACAGAGAGCGTAGACACGACGATTTAGACAGGTTCGGGCCGGCAAACCGCCGTAATACCCTACGTTCTGTGTTCTAGTGGCTAAATTGATCTTGTGTATCAGGTTACAAGATCAGTAGATGATCTAAGAGAGGTTATCTGAGGTTTTTTGAGGGGGTCCTTGCTCGCCTTATATAGTCGGGGAGTAGGGTTACAATTTCCATATCCTAACAGATTACGATCGATTCCCTATGCCAAGGGATCCGAGTCTACCTACTAGGATCTTCCTTGACGAGCAAGTCTTCTTAGGAGTCCTTAGCGAGCACGACGGGCTGGTCGCGTGCCGCAAGGTCTCGTGGGCTAGGCCGTCTCCTGGTTGCAGGCCCAAGAAAGTCCCTGGGGATATGCCAAGGTTATATCCCCAACAAGTCCCCGAGCACGTTATATTCTTCTAGCGAGTCCGCGGCGTCATCCTGAGAGGCGTCCAGCTGGTTGTCATCATCCAAAGTGGTCATTGTAGTGCCCCGACCAGCGTGGCTGATTGAGATGCTGTTCGGAGAGGTCTCCCGATCAGGTCGATCTGGTCGAGAATGTCATATCCTGGCGTGCGAGGTGGTCGCCTTGCCTGATGCTGCGGACTACTTGCTGGGAGAATGTGGCGTGCTGAAGAAGAAAAAAAGGTCTTTCCCTGGTGAAGTGTACCCACTTAGGCTCTGCAAAACCACACATTAAAACAACAGAGCTTTGCTTATGAACAAGGTCAGTACATTCACCGCAAGGTGAAGTGTACCTACTTAGTCCCCAAGCATGGTAGCAGGTGAAGTATGCATGTGGTGCCATGCTTTATAAAGTAGTGCACAAAGTGACTACATAGAGATTGGAACATAAATTTGCACAAAACAACTACGAATACCCATAGTCCCCGAGCCGGATGGAAGGAGCTCGGAGAGATTCTTGTATCAGGCTTCTTTGTTTTTAATCGTAGTCCCTAGGCATCAGTCCCCGGGTGTTGTTCTTCCAGGTGTTTGTTCTCTGGCATCCTGGTCGCAGTCCCCGAGCGTTGCTCGATGTGGGACTGGACGAATCCCTGAGCCTGGTCAGGACTATGCTGACATTGAGGGTAGTAGTTGGTGTTGACGGAGTCCCCGAGCGTGTTTGTACGTTTAGATCAATTGATCATGTCGGCCAGGTTAATGTAGCTATATTTTCTTCCTGAAAAAATAACAAAGATGCGCGTCCTGTCCCCGGGACTGTAGCTTTAGTAATATTGCACAAAAAGATTATTAGCCGTAAATCATGTAATTGACTGTAAGTGAAAGTTTATGGAAAGGAAGTTGTAAATGGGCCGAAACGACCGATGAAGACAGCGGCCCAAGTCACGGCGCAGAAAGTGGGCGTGGTGGTTTACTGTTTGGTCTGTGCGGTTTCCCAAAAACCGTGGAATGAGAAGAGTTGCGCCCCCTGGTATAAAGGGGGAAGGGCGGCGGCGGTTTTCATTAGCGTTGTGGTGAGGAATCCTTCGTCTTCCACCACGGTTATCTCATCGTATCAGCCGTTGCCTTGCCGATTAACCTGCCACCATAGTCTCTGGCCGGTCTGTCAGCCGGAGATGGCGCCGAAGAAGGGTGTGAATAAAAGGTCGTCACTGGCGGTCAGGGGAGCTCCTGTGTTGTTGCCCCTAGATGCTAGTGTCGAGGATTTGGTGGTGCCGCCTTGGGCGGAGTACTGGACCCGGAGTACGTTGAAGAAAGACGATATCAATGCTCTTGTTTTTGGCGGTCTTCTTCCGGATAAGGAGGTCGGGGGTGGCGGCCAGCGTTCGGTGAGCCGTATCCGACACCGGACACTGGTGAGCTTGTGGTGTTCGAACCTTTCTTTCGCTGCGGATTCGGGATTTCGGTTCATCCTTTCCTTCGCGGTCTTTTGCGATACTATGGTATTTCACTCTGCAATCTGACTCCCAACTCGATCGTTCACATTGCGACGTTTATTCATATGTGTGAGGCGTTTATTGGGATCTATCCCCACTTTGATTTGTTTTGGTACTTCTTTCGCTTGAAGATCAATGGGAGCAAGTCAGTTGGTGTTATTAGTTCAGTTTACCTCCAACTCAGGGATTGTATGGCTAGGGAATATATCTCGATGCCGCTGCATTCCAAATTTGCTGGGCACAAGTCGAGGTGGTTTTATGTCCATGAGGAGGAACCCTTTGTGCCCTGTGATCCTTCGCTAGTGCCAACGGTTTTGGAGACCTGGTCGGACCTGCCATCTGGGGCCAACTTGGATACTGTGAATTTACTTTTGGAGTTGCTCGACCGCTGCACTCTTGATGGGGTGGTGGTAGCTTGTAGTTTTATTGCCAGGCGATGTCATCCCTGCAAAGACAGGGTGCATCCAGCTTTTGAGTACGCTGGGATTGTTGATGGTACCCGCGAAGCGCCGGAGAATATTGAGAGCACTGTTGGTGAAAACGTCTACACTACATCTTTGATCTGTCGAAGCGTTCACCGCCATCGCGTTGGAGGGAGGCTTTCTCTTTGTGTTGTCCTCCTCCTCTGGTTTTGATCCATATCTTGCTCTGCGTTGTGTCACTGTAGCTAGTGGTGTATTTATGTGCCTCTGTTATGCAGGTTTGTGGTGAAGATCGTGCTCAGTACTTTGCCATCTTGCCAGCCCATGGTCTATTGCCAGAGTTTGTACGCCCTTTGCGGGTTCTGGTCGTTCTGAGGGAGTTGATGATGAGGGGCTTGTTGGCGAGGAGCTTCCCGGTGTTGGGACGACTGTTGTCGATCTAGAGCCTTTGAGGTCGGAGCCCTGGGCTGCAGATCCCTCGGAACTTGATAGTGGACTTGCTTCTTCAAGGAGTCCCGAAATTACTTTGAGTTTTGCCGCCGAAATTGATGGTGACGATGTGCCACTGGCGTTTACCCATCGTTCGAAGAGGAGGAAGCGGTCTTCTGTTATAATTGAAGATGATTTTGTGGGAATGTCTCCTCCGCAGGAGGGTATTGTCGGTGATGAAGATTCTGATTCTGGTCGGAGCATCTTAAGTGGTGTGGAGGTGAGTCGTCAGCTTGTTTTCATCATGGACTGTCCGCACGCTTATGCTTGTTTCATAGGCGTTGCTAAGAACTGGTCGGGAGCGCAAGCTTCGCGTTGCGTCTTTGGAGAAGTCTTTGCGGGAATCTTGTGCGCGGACATGTGAATTGGAGAGGGCTCTACTGGAGAAGGATCGTGACATCGATCGTCTTTCACAGGCCAAGAAGGGTTGGCTCGTAGTGGTCTATGGGGTTCCTCTAGTTGTTTCTTTTGTACTTACACCTTTTGTTGCTTGTAGAAGTGGCGGATCAAGTTGTTGCCTGGCGTCGTCGGTTTTGGGATGTGGTTGAGGAGGTAGGCCCTGTGGTGGCCTGTGTGGACGATGTTGCCTTTACTTCTGCTCTTGCGTCGGATGATATTGTTGGCGAATTTGTGGCGAAGGTGCAAGACTTCTTTGGTCGCTTCAAAACGTTTGTGACTTTGGCAGTGCTGGAGATGCTTTCCCATGGGTTATCGATGTCGCAGTCGCATTACCCGCGCGTGAAACTTCGAAGGTTGGAGGCTGGTTATGCGGCCGGTATTTCGAACTCTGATATTAGTCGTTTGGAGGAGGAAGCCGACGTGGTAGCTGAGGGTTTGCTTCGTGATATGGAGTTCTTTGCTACTAGATAGTTGTTGTTGTACGTGATGGAGGGTTGGTGTGGACATGTAAGTGAAATGTGTCAAAGCTTTTGTTTATCCGGGCGGTGAGCTTTTATTTTCACTTGTATGTCCCTTCATGTCTGCTGAGTCGTGAGCCGTAGCGAATCAAGCGTTCTGCCTTGGGTCTCAAATGGTCTAGATCGTAGGGCTATCGCCACTTCACGCATAGGGTACATAAGGACTCCCAAGGAGGCACACTGCTGGCAATCCGTGGCGCAGAGGGCGAACAACTCATGCACGCTTTGGATGATACCAAAGTCAGTGCCCTTTTCTGAGAGGCTCTATCGTGGCATGACCATGGCCCGTGGAGACCGGTCTTGCAGACGCTGGGCGCAAAGCCATGCTGCTTGTAGAGTCATCGACCATTCCGTGGTCGTATACAGATTCTAGGCGCATAACCTCATGCCCTTCGACCCAAATGATACCGCCCGGTTTATGGGGAAATGTCATTAGGGAGTTCTGTCACCATGGTCATAACGAGTAGGGTAGCTACTTCTATTCGTTATGACCCATTGGAAAACCAGCTTTGGGGGCTTTGTGGTTATGGCCAGGCTGTTTGGAGAACGTCACGATGCATTTGAAGTGGTCGTCGAACACTGTGGGAGTGTTTTTGGGAGGGTCGTCGATTGCCATATGCGTTTTGTAGTGGTCGTCAGGCGCTGTGGTCGCGAAATAGATGACAAAAAGGGAGAGCGTGTATGGGCGAGATCGTCGATCTTTATTGATATAGGTGGGAGGAATCATACAAGTATTCAAGCGTAAAAACATCTAAGGTGTTCTATGCTCCACGAGTTAGGTACGTCGATGCCTTCCTGGTCGGCGAGCCGGTAAGACCCTGGTTGGGTTACCTCTTTGACGATGTAGGGGCCTTCCCAATGTGACGAGAGTTTGTGCATGCCTTCGGTCTTGAGTTTCCTTTTCAGTACGAGGTCTCCGGTGGTGAATGATCTGTTATTGACATTGCGGTTGTAGTATCGCCGAACGCCTTCTAGGTACTTGGCCGTGCGTATGCATGAAGTTAGTCTTTGCTCTTCTAGATTGTTGATGTCGTCGATGCGAGCCTGGTCGGATGTTTCTTTGTCGTAGTTTTCCACGCGTGGAGAGCCAAAGGCGACCTCGGTTGGCATTACTGCTTCCGAGCCGAAAACCATGAAGTACAGAGAGACGCCGGTGTTTCGATTGGGTTGCGTACGTAGTCCCCAAAGCACTACGGGTAGTTCGTGTAACCAGCGACCTGCGTTCTTCTCTTCCTCCTGGTATAGTCTTATCTTGAGTGCATCTAGTATCATTCCGTTTGCGCGTTCGGCCTGGCCGTTTGCTCTTGGGTGGGCGACGGAGACGTACTTGACCAGTATTTTATTGTCTTCGCAGAAATCCTAGAAATAGGTTCCGGTGAAATTTGATCCCAGGTCGGTGATGATTGAATTTGGGACGCTGAATCGGTGTATGATGTCATCGATGAAAGTTACCATGGTTCCGGCTGATGCCTTGGTGATTGGTTTGACTTCGATCCACTTGGAGAACTTGTCGACAGTCACGTAGATCCATTTAAAGTTTGCTGGTGCTGGTCGTAAGGGACCTAGAATATCCAAGCCCCAACAAGCGAAGGGCCAAGAGGCTGGTATTATTTTTAATTCCTGGGCGGGGCGGTGAGTTTGTTTGGCGAAGAATTGGCACCCCTTGCAGGTTCGCACCATTTGCTCTGCGTCGGCGACCGCCGTCGGCCAATAGAAACCTGCTTGGAAAGCTTTTCGTACTAGTGTATTTGCGGTGGCATGATTCCCACAGGTGCCGACGTGGATGTCTTGTAGGATGGCCACGCCCTCTTCCTTGGAGACGAATTTCTGTAGCACCTCCGTCTTGGAGTTTCTTCTCATCAGTCCACCGTCCACTAGGACATAGTTGTGAGCTCGGCGGGTCAATCGTTTTGCTTCTATCTCATCCGATGGCACTACGTTTTTGGAGAGGTACTGGATGAAATCATCTCGCCAGTCAAATGGCCGGCTGGTGTTTGCGATAGTGAGTATGCTATCCTGCGGTGGTGGTACTTCCTCGAGTGGAGCTGCGCGCTCGTCGGCGATTGACGATTCGTGTAGGTCTTGGATAAAGACTCCCGCCGGGATGGGCGATCGTGAAGATCCTAACTTGGACATTTCATCTCCAACTTGGTTTCGATCTCGCGAAACATGGTGGTATTCGATCCCGAAGAACTTGCCTTCTAGCTTTCGAATTGCGGCATAGTATGCATCCATTTTCTCATTGGAGCACTTCCATTCTTTGTTGAGTTGATTGATTACTAGGGCTGAGTCGTCGTAGACGATGATGCGCTTTATACCGAGTTCGTTTGCGATTCTGAGTCCGTGAAGGGCTGCTTCGTATTCTGCAGCGTTGTTGGAGGCTGGAAACAATAGCCGTAGCACGTATCGTAGCTTATCGCCGGATGGTGATATGAAAAATAGGTCGGCGCCAGCTCCGTGGATGGATAGTGACCCGTCAAAGAAAAGGGTCCATTGTTCAGGGACGTCGGTGCTTATATGGACCTGTATGTCGGTCCATTCGGCGATGAAATCAGCGAGTGCCTGTGATTTGATCGTATGCCTCCCCTGGAAGGCTATGTTGAAGGTTCCCAGTTCCATTGCCCATTTGATTATTCGCCCGGTGGCGTCCTTGTTATACAGTATGTCGCCTAACGGGGACTCGGTGATGACTGTCACCATGGTTAATCGCTCGAAATAATGCCGGAGCTTGCGTGCTGTTATGAGGACTGTGTATAATAGCTTCTGGACCTGGGGGTATCTTGTTTTTGACTCTCTCAGTACTTCGCTCATGAAATAGCATGGCCGCTGGACCGGGTATACACGTCCGCTTTCGTTGCGCTCGACCACCATGACGGTGTTGACGACTCGATTTGTGGCGGCGATGTAAAGCAACATTGGCTCATCTTTCTTTAGTGTGACCAGGACTGGTGGCTCAGTTAGGTACCGCTTAAGATCGTTGTATGCGCAATTTGCCTCGTCGTTCCACTCAAACCTTTGTCCACCCTTCAAGAGTCCGAAGAATGGAAGTCCTTTCTCCCCGAGCGAGAGATGAAGCGGTTGAGGGCAGCCATCTGAACTATTGCGGTTTCATTGGATGGAGGTTTCATTTGGAGAACTGTGGTGGTTTTTTCGGGGTTGGGTCGAATGCCGGAGTGACTGACGATGTTGCCCAGGAGGTTCCCTAAAGGTACCAAGAAAATGCACTTCTTTGGGTTTAGCTTCCATCTAAACTCGATGAGGGCCTTTAAAGTTTCTTTTATGTTGGTGATCAGTGTTCCAACGGAGTGTGTTTTTACGACTACGTCGTCTACGTAGGCCTCGACTTTTCTTGGAATGAGATTTTTCAAGCACTCTTGTATGGCACGTTGGTACGTAGCGCCGACGTTTTTGAGCCCGAAGGACATCGTCGTGTAAGAGTAGACGCCGAAGGGCGTTATGAACGATGTTTTGATCTGATCTTCGACTTTCAAGGCTATGTGGTGGTAACCGAAATAACAGTCGAGGAAGGAGAGGAGTTCGCATCCCATAGTAGAGTCCACAACTTCGTCGATTTGCGGCAGAGGAAAGGGGTCGGGAGGGCAATGCTTGTTGAGACTCGTGTAATTGACACACATTCTCCATTCATTATTCTTTTTTCATACAAGGACTGGATTGGCCAGCCAGTCTGGATGATTTACTTCTCTTATAAATCCCGCTGCTAGGAGCCGGGTTATTTCGGCTTTTATGGATTCCTTGCGATCCGGTGTGAATCTTCTAAGCTTTTGTCGAGTCGGCTTGGCTCCTTTGACCACGTTTAATGATTGCTTGACGCGGTCCCGGGGGACACCTGGCATATCGTCCAGTTTCCAGGCGAAGATGTTGATGTTGCGCCGCAGGAAGCTAACGAGCGTGCTTTCTTGTTCGGGGGCGAGGCCGGCGCCTATCACAGCGGTCTTCTCTGGGTCGTCGTCGACCAGGGCCACAGTCTTTGTTTCCCTGGACTTTTTTGAGGCGCGTGTAGTTGGTGGTTCTGGGATGTCGAAATCCCCTGCGTGAGACTTGGACGCATCGGACAGGCAGATCTGGGTGCCATGTAGATGTTCACGACTGGTCGCGTCTTCGATCGCCTCTTGTTCACACTCGTAGGCCATTTCTAGATCGAAGTGTATGCTGATGATGCCCTGCGGCGTCGGCATCTTGAGCAGTAAATACGTATAATGTGGTATCGCCATGAGCTTGGAGAGTGCGGGCCGTCCGAGGTTGGCGTCATATGGAGTATCAATGTCGGCGATCACAAAGTCGACGGACTCCTCGCGGGTTAGTCTGTCGGAATTAAATCGCACCAGGAGAGTGATTTGTCCGAGCGGTGATGACTTTTCACTAGGGATGATGCCGTGAAGGGAGAAGTTCACTAGTCGAAGATTTCTTTTACGGTATTCAAGCCGCTGGAGGGTGTTTGGAAATATGACGTTGATGGAGCTGCCGCCGTTGACAAGTATCTTCTTGAAGAGACCGGTTGAAATAGCCGTGCCTACTACCAGTGGGAAGCGACCAGGGTAGTGGTGACGTACTCGGTGGTCGTCCCTTGAAAAGTCGATCCGCTGCTTTGTCCAATCTGGAGAAGGGATGTGAATGCTGTTGCAGTTGTAAAAGGAGCGGCGACGCTTACAGTTATCACCTGGGTGCCCACCGAATATGGGGAAAATGCGCGCAGCCTTCATGAAGCCGGTAGTCTGAGTTTCCGTCAAATCTCCCTTCGCTAAAGTACTGTCAGACCGCTTTGAGTTTTCCTTGCTCTGGAAAGCCTCCTTAAGGGTGATGCACTCCCGCATGGTGTGTTTTCCCTGTCCGTGAAGGGGGCAGGGGCCATCGAGGACCTCTTTGTACCCGTTACCGCGTCGGCGCTTTCGCCTGGTGCCGTGGTCGACGAGGTCAGGAGTCGAGTGCTGCAGTGGCGCTTCGGATTTGGTCTTTCGTGAAGCCGATGCGTGTGAACGAAGTCGGCGACGGGCGATGCCGATGATGCTGATGCATTCGGTGAGGTCTTCATCAACCTGGTCGACGGCGTTCGCACAGTTATCACGGGTAATACGGTCAGGTGTGTTTTGAACCGCTTTAGCGACCGGGTCTTCGTTTGGAGGAGAATTCGGCGCGAGAAACTGCGTTGATTCCAACGTTTCAGTAATAGAGACGGTGCCATGGATGGTTCAAATCATAGATCCGATCTGGAGGGTGGCGCCGCCTGCGGGGATAACCATGGATCCGGGGAAGGTGACCGCTTGATGAGCCATGGAGTCAATGCACACACCCCCTACCTGGCGCGCCAACTGTCGACGAAATATGCGTCACGGTCTACCTAGGGGATACCCCACGGTAGTAGATTGTTAGGCGGAGGTGTGGCGATGGCGATCAAGCGTAACACAAAGAGCGTAGACACGGCGATTTAGACAGGTTCAGGCCGGCAAACCGCCGTAATACCCTACGTCCTGTGTTCAGGTGGCTAGATCGATCTTGTGTATCAGGTTACAAGATCAGTAGATGATCTAAGAGAGGTTATCGGAGGTTTTTTGAGGGGGTCCCTGCTCGCCTTATATAGTCGGGGAGCAAGGTTACAATTTCCATATCCTAACAGATTATGATCGGTTCCCTATGGCAAGGGATCCAAGTCTATCTACTAGGATCTTCCTTGGCGAGCAAGTCTTCTTAGGAGTCCTTAGCGAGCACGATGGGCTGGTCGTGTGTCTCAAGGTCTCGTGGGCTGGGCCGTCTCCTGGTTAGCAGGCCCAAGAAAGTCCCTGGGGATATGCCGAGGTTATATCCCCAACAGAGAGGTCCATCGGAGCACCCGCGGCGGCAGCGGCGGTGGCGCTGGCGGCGGCTGTGTCGGCGGAGGGGATTGATTAGGCGCCAATGAGTGATGAGGGGAACAGTTTTGCCACCAGGTTCTATGAATTTATTAAACTCTAATAAGAAAATAAAGTTCCTCCCCCTAACACGTCTAAACTTGAGTCCTACTGGTTAGCACAGCTGCGTCACAACTCAAAGGTGCCAGGCTCGATTCCTAGGCATCCCAATTTTTTACGTTGGAACTACTGAATTTCACATCTATGACAAAGTTCAGAGCATATGTGTGATGATTTTTTCCAATTTGTCATGGATGAACAAGTAGGTTGACGGCCAAACCAGTCATTTGTGACGACATGCATATTTTTGTCATTGATGACCCTACTTCCGTGACCAAAATTGAGATCTTAGTGATGTCTTGTTACTACAATCTTTGAGCTTCAACTTGCTATCGATTGGTCAACTTTGTGAACTCAGTTTCCAATGTCTCTTCACTCCAAGTGAGGTAGTTGTGACCAAGGTGGATGAGTCTTCATTGATATTCAAGGGATTCTGGCGCAACAACTTGTATCTAGTGGACTTCACTTCTAATGAGACTAGCTTGCCAACTTGTCTATTCTCCAAGAATTCTTTGGGTTGGTTATGGCATAGAAGATTAGCACATGTGGGCATGTCAACCTTGAAGAAGTTTGTCAAGAAGGAGATGGTTAGAGGAATCAAGGATGTGGTGTTTAAGAAGGACAAATTGTGTAGTGCGTGTCAAGCCGGCAAGCAAGTGGCAAACACCCACCCAACCAAAGCTTTCATGTCAATCTCAAGAGTCCTAGAGTTGCTACACATAGATTTATTTGGACCTACCACTTATGCTAGCTTGGAGGTAATCTCTTTTGCTTGGTGGTAGTGGATGATTATTCTTGGTACACTTGGGTGTTCTTTCTTCAAGACAAGGGAGAAACAACCGACATATTCAAGAAGTTTGCTACAAGAGCTCAAAATGAATTTGAAGTGAAGATACAGAAGATAAGAAGTGACAACATCACCGAGTTTGTGAACACAATGATTGACGATTATTGTGATGAAGTGGGGATCCAGCATGTGGTATCCGCCACATATACTCCACAACAAAATGGTGTCATAGAGAGGAAGAACCAGACACTAATCATTCTAGCAAGGTCTATGCTTGATGAGTACAACACTCTGGAGAAGTTTTGGGCGAAGGCCATTAACACCGCTTGCTACGCGGCAAACTGCATCTTCATCCAAAGGCTACTCAAGAAGACACCTTATGAGCTTGTGAATGGGAAGAAGCCGGATATTTCATTCTTCCGGGTGTTTGGTTGCAAGGTGTATATCTATAAGAAGCGCCAACACTTGGGTAAATTCCAACGGCGGTGTGACATTGGTTTCCTTGTTGGATATTTTCTTAAATCCAAGGTATACCGTGTATTTAACAAAGCCACCGACTTAGTTGAAGAAACGTATGACTTGGAGTTTGATGAAACTAATGGCTCCCAAGGAGCGCTTAAGGAAATTGATGTAGTTGATGAACCCTTGAGGGAGGCAATGAAGAACATGCCAATTGGTGCTATCAATCCGCAAGAGGTGGAATGAGTTGAAGATGAAGCTAATCAAGATCCTTCTCCACCCCGCACGCCTCAAGTTGATGAAGAACAAGTGAGGGAAGGTCAAGAAGATACCTTCGTCCCTCAAGATCAAGCCGAGGTGGAAGCTCAAAATGTTGAAGCACCACATCCCCCTCCTCAAAGTGGTTGATAGAAGATCAACACCTCTTCTTCAAGCTCACCTCCATGACCAAATCATAGCGAGTCCATCAAAGGGAGTGATGACTCGCTCTAGACTTGAATCTTATGTTGAACATCACTCTTTTGTGTCTTTTGTTGAGCCTACTAGTTTAGAGGACGCACTTGCAGATCCAGATTGGGTGAATACCATGCATGAAGAACTCAACAACTTCACCCGGAAACAAGTGTGGACACTTGAAGAAAGGCCAAAAGATGCAAGAATTATTGACACCAAGTGGGTGTTTAGGAACAAGCAAGATGATCAAGGCAAAGTTGTGAGGAGCAAGGCAAGATTGGTGGCAAAGGGGTTCTCTCAAGTAGAAGGACTTGATTTTGGATAGACGTTTGCCCCGGTTGCAAGACTAGAAGCCATATGTATCCTTTTGGCATATGCTTCACATCACAAGATGAAACTCTTTCAAATGGATGTGAAGAGCGCCTTCTTAAATGGTTTCATTAATGAACTTGTCTATGTCTCACAGCCTCTCGAGTTTGAAGACCCAAATTGTCCTAATCATGTGTCTAGGTTGTCCAAGGCACTCTATGAATTGAAGCAAGCTCCAAGGGCTTAGTATGAGAGGCCAAGGGACTTCCTGCTCAAGAAGGGCTTCAAGATCGGGAAGGTCGACACCACACTATTCACCAAGAAGCTTAATGGAGAGATCTTTGTTTGCCAAGTATATGTCGATGACATTATATTTGGGTCAACAAACCAAGATCATTGCAAGGAGTCTGGTGCCTTAATGTCCAAAGAATTCGAGATGTCAATGATTGGCGAGCTAACCTTATTTCTTGGCTTCCAAGTGAAGCGAATGAGGGAAGGGACCTTCATATCTCAAGATAAGTACACTCAAGATGTGCTCAAGAAATTCAAGATGGAGGATTGCAAGCCAATCAAGACCCCAATGCCTACTAATAGACATCTCGACCTTGATGAGGGAGGTAAATCAATTGATCAAACACTATATCGTTCTATGATCGGTAGTTTACTTTACCTCACTGCATCTAGGCCGGATATCATGTTTAGTGTGTGTATGTGTGCAAGCTTTCAAGATAATACTAACAAATTGCACTTAAGTGGCGTATAAAGAATCCTAATGCACATAAGGCACACCCCTATAATTGGCCTTTGGTATCCCAAAGGAGCTCCCTTCCAACTTGTGGGCTATTACGATTCAGATTATGTCGGGTGTAAGGTTGATAGGGTGCCATTTGCTAGGAAGATCACTTGTTTCTTGGTCCTCTAAGAACAAAAATAGTGTGGCTTTTTCTACCGCCAAGGCGGAATACATAGCCGCGGGAGCATGTTGTGCACAAATCTTATACATGAAACTGTTGATATTTCTTAACGCAAACAGAGAAATCACTAGGAAGTAATCCGCAAGCACACGGATACCGGTGAGCACTTCACCCGGGAGATTATCCAGAGTATCGTATTTATTTATCCATAGGGAGAAAGGGTGCATCTGACTAACCAATCTATGCTATTAACCTTTAGGCTATTAACAAGGTGATCTTGATATGAGCGATTAGAGAAGACTGCGACTGTAGTCTCGTTCTAGTCTATATAAGATATGTATTATATTCAATTGGGGAGAACCGTCGTGATAAGAGACACCTCAGAGAATGCTTACCACGCGGCCGATAAACCCTACCAGTCCTTCTAACGGGATTGTGGGTTCCAAAGGTATCTACGGAATTGTCACTTTCCGAGCTACTACCACAGATCCGGCTAGAAAGGGGATATCTATGAGGATCTTAGCCCCAACACCACGTTTATGCTAAATACGATTACCCTACTCTCAATGCAAAGAGAATAAAGTAAACTCACAGACCAAAGAATAATAAAACAGGAAACTTATGAGAATTAGAAGTCGAATTACCGAAGAAATCCTAGGAACAAGCCTCGCGTTAGGAGCCTTGATCCCGTCGATACAAACTAGAGAAGAGACAACGACAGGCCGGGCTTCTTCCAATCCACACCTCCACTCTAACTCTCTCAATATAATCTCACATGTATGCTAAGCCCTAGAGAATAGATCCATAAGGGATCCTCTCTGGCGAATCATCTCTGGAAAATATGTAAATGAATAATGGATTGCCTTTAGCCAGGGGGCAGGGGTCCTCCTTATATAGCCCCCTCAAATGAACGTCAGCCGTCGGATCAAACCGACCTTAATGGAGGCGTTAGATGCATCCTCAAAGGCGGTGGAAACCCTAATCCACGAGGTTGGCTGTGATTGGCTCTCTGGCCAGGGCAGGCGCCCTAGAGGGTAGGGTAGGCACCCTGCCTGTGGGCCCGCTTGCCCTCTCGTTCCTTCCCGCACCTTCTTAACCCTTATGAAATGTTCTTTTTCCTGCGAATGATAATTATCTCTATGTAAACCTTACTGTGGGTCTTTCGTCCATATTTCCTGATAACCCCCTTCAGAAACAGACACTCACCAAAACTCCTAGAATTATGTCAGTATAAACCCTATGTCTAGGTGGTGTGTTGCAAATATATCCTTTCTTCTGCTTAGTTGACACTTAGAATTGATACTTAAGAGGTGTCAACAAGCTCCCCATACTTAGGCTTTTACTCGTCCTCAAGAAAAGGATGTCGAAAACATAATCTTAAGGTTTATACATCAATAGCAGAAAGTTCCTTTTTACCTGCACTGCGGGAGTTCTTAGTAGAGTCACCATATAACTATGAATAATTGAAGAATAAAGTAGCTAGAAGTAGAGACCCTTCATCTATCAATCTTGTCACATGTAGTTTTTGCATGTTTAGCTTACTTCTTTCCTCTTACTGGTGCTCTCAGATCACTTATGAATCTCAAAAAATGTAGGTAGATGTGGCACACTTACCTTGCATGTATTGCCTGGTCAAACCGGGATTCGAGGAGAATAATGCCATACTCTTAGATCAAGACTTGTTGGTAAAATTTTATTATAATGTCATCTCTTGCTGGTGTATTGCTATTAGAGGAACCATGGGCTATCTTTGTATATATGTTTTTTAGTGGGTGCATGAAGTACCCCTAATTCTACTGTGAGGTTGTTAGACTTTTTGCCCATTTTTATTTCCTCGAATTAATTATTTTTGCATAGCCCATGCCTCTAATGCAACACTACTTCTGAAGAGAGAATCTTTTGTGTTTGTAATGTATGAATGAAGCCTTGACCTTCGTAGTATGATAAAATTCTAACAAGGATCCACACGATTCGAACAAACTCAATACAAAGAAAGTAGCCTTTTGGTTTTTGATTGGTAAGTGTAAAGCATATAGGAGATGGTAGTTATTTATTTTAAAGAAATTCTCCAAGTGACAGAGATTATCAAGAATTAAGTTCTCATATTATACCATCTTATATTCCACAACGACTTAAGCAACATGGAGACTCTAACTTAATTCCCAGCATTAGCAGGACTCTAGGAAACTTCATAGAGAGTCTATTCCATGAAGATGTTTTAAGGAAACATTTTATCATTTTAAAGCATCATGTTTAAAGCATTTATTTATGGAAACTCATTGCACGAATTGAAATTTAGAGATGTGTATGCAAAAATGTAACGTGTAGGGTGCAAACCTGACCGTGGTCGAAGGAGGGAGCAGAAGGTGCTCAGCCCAAGGCGGGCGCCCTAGGTAGTGGGGCGGCCGCCCAGCTTGGGTGGCCCCTCGGCCTCTGCTTCGGCGTGTATGGTTGTTGCTCTGTTAGTTTCCGAAATGTTTGCTCGTTGCGGTTGGATCTGTTCGTCTCGTCATTGGGGGTCTCCCCCATACTTGTTTCCTATTTTCTTTTGAGAACAACACAGTGGAGACAAGCAAGGTGCAATAGTAATGATCTTTATTTATTATTTATTTTGAGGCATGCATACAAATTTCAGGTTCAGAGTAAATCTTATGTCAAAACAATTATATCTAGAACTCGAGAGAATTCAAGGCTGAAAACTAGGTACTTGAAAGGAATTACGACAGAGCAACTATTCATCATTTCCAAAAAAAAATTATTGTTCATGGCTTTTATTGATTATAAACAAATTAAACACACATGCTAACTATATATATATATATATATATCTTTTATTTAGGACTCTTAAGACTCGACAAACATGGACCTTCATGTGCCCATATGTTTTTAGCAATTTTAAATTTTCTTATGATACTATGGTGAACCTTCATGTGTTCACAAATTTTTTATATTTTTATGACTATAAGATAGACTTGATAATCGCATAGATATACTTACCTGATAACTGGGGGACGCCCTCCCCCAAGCTGAATGTTTGCTATAATTGCTTTGAATGATCTTTGGAAGTAGCCTCCTAGTCGGGCTTACTCCTCTTTGGTGCTTTCAATCCTGCATGGTTATGCTCCGACAAGAACAAACAAAACTCGAGGCTCCATTATGACAGTGGGTTAGCGGTCAGCCAAAAGAGTAATTGAATATTCTTATGAGCTAATTTCAATTTTAATATGTTCTAGAAGGAATTGATTATCTCATCTCTTTTTTAGAATTTTCTATTTTATGATGCAAGCGAAAAATAAAAATTATTTTTGTGCCACCATAGTAAATTTCCTTATGGTATTACCATAAGTTCTCTCACATGGGGCTTAAAGATTTTTTCAATGCAATGTAGAAATGTAGATATGTCATGGTAAAGATGATTATGCAAAATGAGAATAAAGCTAGGAATATCTATAAGTGATATGCTAGAATGCAATTAAGTATCTTAATAGATTGGCGGTAAGGATTTGTTTAAGTTTATGCAGGTGATTATGCAATGGATGATAGTAGAGCAAAACAACACTAGAAATTTTGAGTGTGTAAGCTAAACTAATGCAGTGTGAAAATTAAATATGCAAATTTGATTTTATGTTGGTTAATAGCGCCAGAATTAATTATGGTGGTGGAATGCAGAATTAAATATGCAGATAACTTACCGAGTTTACCTTTCGGCCAAGGTTTGGAGATTTGGGTCCGTCGATCCGGACATCTCTTCTGGTTAAATTATCTTTAGGAGTGTTATCCAAGCCTGATGAGGACATGGATGTTTGTTCACCTTGTGTTTGATGAAGTCTCTCCTTCTTCCATATTTCCTCAGTCTGAGGTTTCACTTCCTGCGATTTACTGCTTTGAGGTTCTATCTCTTCTTTGCTCTCTGTAGCTGGTGATACATCCTCCGTTGGTGGTACAACTTTCTTACTCAGGAGATCTTTATCTTCATTATTGGATTGATCTTCGTATCTTGACTTTCTCTTGGATAATCTGTCCATCCATCCTTGGTGGCTTGTTTCATTTGGCCTTGAGAGTGATGCTTCCTTGTCTTCTCATAAGTGGTTTGGCTATTGAGGTAGCAATACATCTTATCTTCAGGAAATTCGAAGTAGTCCTCTTTTGATATGAAGATGATTGTGTTGGTGGTGTTGAGGAAAAAATCTTCCTTGAATAAGGTGGACTCCATCTTTATCTCCCAAGAAACCATGAAGTCGGCGGGAACATAGTGATCTTTAATTATGATGTCTTTTGTTATTCCCTCCAGAAATCGGAATGATTGGTCTGCTAGATGAAGCTCTACATATGTCTGGGATAGTGGTCTACTATCATATAAATGTTGATAGGCTACCACAGACATTGTGTTGCCACTTGATCCAATGTTGAAGAATGTCTTGTGGGATGTACTTTCCTTGATGTTGCAATCAATGGTAGGTACTCCTTGATCATCCAGCTTAGTGAGGTATTTAATAGAAGGAGTAGGCCATACCCTAAACCAATAGTGTTGATCATCTGGGTCTTCTCTTGGTTATTGAGTTTTATTCTTCCTCCTTCTATTGTTAATGTTCTACTTCCTTGTAGCAACAGTTGTGTCCTTGTATATGTAGGCCTCTAAGGATGAGTAGGAGCCTTGAGTGTATGTTTCTTGAAAGTGAACCTCTCCTTCTCATCCTTGCTTGGGAAACAGATCTTGGCGCTATCCGTGTAGATGATGGTATTAGCTGTTCTTAAGAATGGGCGCCCAAGATAATGAAGGATTTCTCATCTCTGTATGTTTCTCCAATCACAAGGTTTACTGGTACGAATGAGTGCCCAACTCGTATGCTGATATATTTAGGAATTGCCTTGGGGTAGCATAGTGTCTGATCTGCAAGCTTGGCATGATGTTGACACTTGCTGCAAGGTCACAGACAGCTTCTTCAAGAGTGTAAGCTCTAATGGAGATTGGGATGATAGGTCTTGAATCTCCTATCTCCATTGGTTGGGTGTCATCCTCCCATGCTCTTGATGGCATGGTGAAGAAGTGTCCTGCTCAAATAAACAAGGCAGAGATCAAGTGCATGGGCTCTGTTGGTGGGAAAACACCAGCATAACTAAAGTTTTATTCATTCTTCTCTAGCCTAAACACATCGAGCAAAAATTGAGTATTTTGTTTAACCATAACATGGGTGATAAGATCAAAAGATAAGTATGAATGTAAACCTTCAACAACACTTAGAAAATTAAAATTGCTTGAGCATGTAGAAGGATTTGTCTATGAATAAATTTTATATGATTGAGATTATCATCTTCCAAAGTTGGATGTGCAACATTTTAGCCCATATGGTTAAATTTGTGAGAACAAGAATGTGGTACTAGGAACAAGCTTTAAAAAACTAACATGTTGAGTTTATGAGGTTGGATCAAATAATATTGTAGCTCAACATGTTTTAGATATTTATTTATGTGAATACCAGAATCAAAGAAATAACTTTTAGAGTGATGATTACTTACCTTTACCTTTGTCATTGAATAATGATGTCATTGTAACACCTCATGGAAGCTTCCTTTGATCGACTGGTTGAGCATTAATAGCTTGTCTCCTTTGTTCCACTCCTCCTTGTTCCTCTGATCTTGTTGGTCTTTTCATTGTCTTATCTTGAAGTTGTGTTTACCTTCTCTTCCATGGATTGAGTGGTATAAGGTTATCCTTGTCTTCTCCTTGCTCCATGGAACTGATCTATTGATGAATTAGTTGTGTCTCTCTTGTGAAAGTTTTTGAAGTTCATGTGTATCTCTTCATCTCCAATGTGAGTTCCCCTCAGGACTTTCCCAATTTGATATTGAAAGTTTTTCCTACAGGGGTTAGTCCAACAAAATATCCGATATCTACTACAACATACTATCAGTTCAAAAATCAACCTAGACACCATGTCTAATTTGACTTAGGAAGACATTTTAACCTAAGCACCACGCTTAATTTAAAAGCCTTTAGAAGTAATATCCAAATACCTTTGATTTAAACTAACCACCATGCATAATTTAAAAGATATATGAATATACATCAAAACCTAAACATATACTATAGCAAACAAAGGTAGCATGAAAGTATTATGGAGATTTACTCATGTGAAGATGAAAAAGTAGGATGATTGATTTTTTTAGTAGTTGAGCATGCCTTAAAGGTAGGTACAAATAAGATGATGTAGCAACATGGCAAAAGATATTTGTATGATGGGTTCTCCCCAAGCTTGAATTTTGCAAAAATCAAGATTGGATGAATGTAATTCAATGTTCCATGATGATTGGTTGGACATACCTTATGCTTGTTATTCCTTCATTTTTTTCTATTCTATATCTGGAAAGGTTAGTGACAAAAATATCCGAAGGAATATAATCATATATTTCTATGCTCGTTTCACAAGGTAGGCAACAAAAAGGGGTGAAACTCATGTTAAGCTCTCAGAGATGTTTGTTTTAGGACACTAAGCTTGTCCTAGGGAAACCTTTCAAGATGTGGTTTTTAGAAAAAACAGTTTCCCCTTCATTACCTATCTCAAGATTTACACAATGACATCTACAATATTTACGATAGACATATGCATCGACAACCACCCTTTTAAAGTTTTTGTAAACAGAAAGAGTGAGGGTGTTGAAGATGTCATAAATGGTAATGATAAAGAGACCAGTGGGTATGGGAGATGTCTCATATGAGCATGGATTTAAAGAGATAGTTATGGAATAGATACCATGCTCATTGATATCATCTTCCTCTCCAATCTCTATGGTTGATTATTCATGTAAGTTCAAAATTCACTTGGATTGGTAACTCTCAAATTGGTCTTGTTTGGGGCCTCCTCTATACTTGGATAATTCATATTTTCAAATGGAGTTAAAACTAAACCAGGACTAGAGAAAGATTTCTCCCAAACCATGGCTATACAAGCAGGGCGAAGCTCATAGCCATTCAAAAGAATAAGGTGTGAAAATGGTGGAGTTTCCAACAAGTCGCCCTTTGGAGTTGAGTATTTATATATGTGGTAAGAATAAAATGGTAAGGTGAGAAAGGTGGTAAAAATGAAAAAAGGTAAATGGATGAGCATAGTTCAAAACTAGCACAACATTCCATAATGATAGAAAAGGTAAGAAATAGAGAAATTGAAAAAGATAAGAAAAGATAAAAGTATAGATACAAGAAAATAGCAAGATTCAAGGTTATCTCAGCAAACCGTCTTTCGCCCCGGCAACGGCGCCAAAAATGCTTGTTGATATTTGTTAACGCAAACAGAGAAATCACTAGGAAGTAATCCGCAAGCGCACGGATACTGGTGAGCACTTCACCCGGGAGATTATCCAGAGTATCGTATTTATTTATCCACAGGGAGAAAGGGTGCATCTGACTAACCAATCTATGCTATAAACCTTTAGGCTATTAACAAGGTGATCTTGATATGAGCGATTAGAGAAGACTGCGACTGTAGTCTCGTTCTAGTCTATATAAGATATGTATTATTTTCTATTATGGAGAACCGTCGTGATAAGAGACACCTCAGAGAATGCTTACCATGCGGCCTATAAACCTTACCAGTCCTTCTAACGGGATTGTGGGTTCCAAAGGTATCTACGGAATTGTCACTTTCCGAGCTACTACCACAGATCCAGCTAGACAGGGGATATCTATGAGGATCTTATCCCAAACACCACGTTTATGCTAAAGACGATTACCCTACTCTCAATGCAAAGAGAATAAAGTAAACTCACAGACCAAAGAATAATAAAACAGGGAACTTACTAGAATTAGAAGTCGAATTACTGAAGAAATCCTAGGAACAAGCCTCGGGTTAGGAGCCTTGATCCCATCGATACAAACTGGAGAAGAGACACTGACAGGTCGGGCTTCCTCCAATCCACACCTCCACTCTAACTCTCTCAATCTAATCTCACATGTATGCTAAGCCCTAGAGAATAGATCCATAAGGGATCCTCTCTGGCGAATCCTCTCTGGAAAATATGTAAATGAATAATGGATTGCCTTTAGCCAGGAGGCAGGGGTCCTCCTTATATAGCCCCCTCAAATGAACGTCAGCCGTCGGATCAAACCGACCCTAATGGAGGGGTTAGTTGCAACCTCAAAGGCGGTGGAAACCCTAATCCACGAGGTTGGCTGTGATTGGCTCTCTGGCCAGGGCGGGCTCCCTAGAGGGTAGGGCGGGCGCCCTGCATGTGGGCCCGCTTGCCCTCTTGTTCCTTCCCGCACCTTCTTGACCCTTCTAGAATGTTCTTTTTCTTACGAATGATAATTATCTCTATGTAAACCTTACATGTGGGCCTTTCCTCCATATTTCCTGATAACCCCCTGCAGAAACAGACACTCACCAAAACTCGTAGAATTCTATCAGTATAAACCCTATGTCTAGGTGGTGTGTTGCAAATATATCCTTTCTTCTGCTTAGTTGACACTTAGAATTGATACTTAAGAGGTGTCAACAGAAACAAACACTCCTTGATTACGACATTGTTTTAAAAGATGTTCCACTCTTGTGTGATAATGAAAGCACCGTAAAACTTGCTAACAACCCGGTTCAAGACTCTCGCGCCAAGCACATAGATATTCGCCATCACGTTCTTTGAGACCATGTGGCACAAAAGGACATCACACTAGTGGGAGTTAGAAGCGAAGAGCAATTGGCGGATATCTTCACTAAACCACTCGATGAATCAACCTTCTGTAGGTTGAGGAATGAGTTAAATGTGCTTGATCACTCAACTTCACTAAAAATGAGCTTTGTGATGACCACCATGCATTCATATGTAAAATAACATGTTTAATCTATAGTAATGCACATAAGCTTGGCTAATGCAGTTGAGATAACCGCCCTCAAAGCGTGTGACAAAGTTTAACCGTGGTTTAAACTTTCAAGCAACCTAGATTCAAATTCCGCATTGCATTGCATATGCATTTGTGTTGTTTTCCGTTTATTTTTGGTTAACTTTGATCATTCGTTGGGTTCATCCACTCAGGGGGAGCATTCCAAGCTCTAGTTGTTACTATACCCCTCTTGTGGCCCTATGATGATCCTTGCTCTTCATTTGAACTATTTTCATATGAAACTATGTGTAGCCTATGGCAAACTATTTGTAAAACTTGAGGGTTTGAGAGATGATTCTTATGCCAAGGCCAACAAGTGTTCCTATCTGCTTCTTTTGTGTTGGTACTTGGCTAGGAGAAAGACTTGAGAGAAGAGAATTTCAAGAAAATTCAAAGCAAAACAAGCTCCGGACCAACCTCCGGACCACTTGCATTTGTCCGACGCTTGGCTCTGAACTAGAGTCAGATGCTCTGGACCTTTTTGTTGTTTTCTGGATGGCTCCGGACTACTCATCGGACCACTCATCCTGTGCACCTCCGGACTATAGTCAATTGGTCCAGTTGGTCGGTCAGCTCAGCATAGTTCCTAGTCAAAGGCTCCGGAACACTTCCTTTGGTCCGGCGCTAACCTCTGGACGCGGTCCGAAGCTCTGTCCGACACTTTGGCACTCACTATACTCCGTCGGACTACCCCCTCCGGACCAGTCTAACGCATTGGATCTGGTCCGACGCTCTATTCTCACGTGTGTATACCCTTTCGGGGTCCTCTGTTAGTTGTTTTTCCTTTTCCATCTGTACACCGTGCCACCGAGTTCCGCCACTCGCCGCCCTCATGCCCACGCTCCATCACTCGCCGCCGGTGAGCCCCTCGCTTGAGAGCCACTGCACCCTCGCGCGCCTCCCTGCCCGCTCCACCGCAGCCGTTCACCTCCTCTGCCCCGCGCGCAGCAGCAACACCGCTGCCACTCGCTCGTGTTGCCGCGCTGCCCTTGTCGCTGAGAGACACCCTCACCAGTGACCTTGCCCTTGCCTACTCCACCACCCACTGCCCGCCATAGTGGCTTACATAGCTAGGGTTTGGCCCCACTGCATATCACCAGCAACAGAGACCACCCCTTAGGGTTTGCTTTGGGATTTGGCGATTTCGTCGTTTCATCAAGTTCAAATTCTGATTCGATCATCCTCGACTTCGAGTCATAGTTCAAATTGTGCCCTAATTCAATTCATTGTAAATTCTTCCAATCCACATATACATGATTATCAATTGTAATCCGCAGTTGGTGAGATCCCTTGTGGAGTTTGGTACCGACTTGTCTCGCTTTTATTAGACGCGCTCGCTTTCCTAAGGTAGCATGACAGTTTTTCATTCTATTTCGTATCTACATGCTTGCTTCCATAGGTTTCGCTTCTCTAGAATATATATGCTTATGTATTCAATGTCTAATCTTTCTAGCAATAGTCAGTGGTAGTATGGTTCACTAGGGAGTGGCTGACAGTGGTGCAGGTGGTGATGTTCCTCCCCCTCCTCGTCCTCCAAAGGACAAAGGGAAGAGCAAAGTACTTGCAAAGAAGAAGAAGCGGAAGAAGCGGAAGTTGACAGAGGCAGAGGTAGCAGAGGCTATAGCAGATGCAGCGGACCGCGCAAAGCGAGGCGGTGGCCGGGGCTCAGTTTAGATCGGCTCCCCTCCGTGGGTTCTACCTTCACAGTCAGCTATAGAGTGTTAGTCAGAGATAATTGCTTCGCCGGTTTCGACAGGGCAGTCAGTGCATGCCGAGGACTCTCCTGCAGTGTCATTGGTGGCTCCCACTACACGGCGTGTTACTCGTTCTCGGTTCACTCAGCGTTCCACTCGTGTTGAGGGTCCGAAGCATAGTGAGCGTGCGCCACGAGCCACATCGGCAGCTGCCCTGCTCCTGAGCCTCCTGTACACCTCGACCTGAGGAATATCACCGCCAAGCGCGTATGGGATCTCCGGTTTGTAGATCTTGAGCAGTGGTGCCTAGATCAGCCAGACCCTAGAGCTTCACCTGGTTGGCACACACCGCTTATGGAGGACTTCTACATGGAAGCTCGGCTCAGTATTATTCAAATTTCACCGCGCGGGGTCTGTTCTTTGGAGAGTACAGTTGCTCTTGGAGGAGAGGAGATCCGCCCCTACCTCACTTACCTCCTAGGTCTCTCTGACCTCCTTGGTCGCTCCGGGAGCTATGTTGAGCGTTGGGTGCGTGAGTTTTACGCTTCTATATGGATTGAGATGACACACCGCTACTTCCAGTACACCTTCAGAGGCAGACCATACAGGACCTACTTGATTTTGCTCAGAGAGGTACTTCGACTACTACTTACACGTCGAGTGTTACAAAGGTGTCAACTTGCCCCGCCGTGCTCACAGTGTGCGTACTCCATAGGCAGAGTTTGTTGCCCCGCTCTTGAGGCCACCCTTCGGGGAAGGGTGTCGTCACACCCCGGCAGAACTTCGCCCCGTTGTTCAGCGGTTTGAACGACGTTCTTCGGCGTACCTTGCTACCTCACACAAGCTACAAGGAGGGGTTGACGAACCTTCAGCAGTACCTTCTTCAGGCTCTTGTCACCCAGACACCGTTTGACTTGGTAGATTTTATAGTGTCAGAGATTGAGGATGTTGTCTCCGATAGGGTACGAGCTCAGCGATAGATGTCGTATGCTCATTAGATCAGTTTCATGATTGCTACACGACTTGTGAGGGTTCACCCTGGTATTCGCGATGAGCTTGATCAGTCATAGATAGTCTTCCCAGACTACAGGGTGCTCTCTTCAGTTGACAGTCGTATGGCAGCCGGGTTCTTCGTCAAGTCCGACTACGCACAGCTCCAGCAGACATGGATGACATGGATGCCTAGGACGAGGCCAGGTGGCTTGTACCCTCATTAGGCTAGCACAACATTTGCTTCTCTTTAGTTATTTCTAACTTGTTGTTGAGCTTGGGTTGTAGATTTTTTTATTTAGGCTATTCACCCCGCCCCCCTTTAACCATCAATCGGACCTTTCAAGGGGTCACCTCACAAGGACATAGTGCACCTCCATGGTAGGTTGAGACCCACTATTTCAGAGCCCCTCTTACGCCCTTTCGGGTAATTGTCCATAAACTAATGAAAGTCTAATACTAAGTCATGTGAGAGCCATATAGCTTGTGGTAGTACTGTAAGTCCGGGGGGGGGGAATCCACTTATAGATAAGGGAAAATATAAATTACGATACCTTGAAATACTCCTAGGTGAAGTGCTACAACAGTATAATCTATGCACTTGCGGATTGATCCAATAGTCATAAGAAATACCAACAACGAGCACTAGCTTTGATCTACCCAATGCAATTTACCCATGGTGTCAAGGCACAAGATAACAAATCTAGGAAATCCTTAGTGGCAATAAGGTAGACACATGCATATGATAAATAGTGAATAAAAACAAGGAAGATCCCATGCTATACTTTCCTTAAATGCGGATCCTTCTTCAAGTGCTAGACTTCAAAGATCTTTTCTATTATCAACTTCTTCAAGACCAAAACTTCAAACAGTCTTGTAAAACACAACTTCTTCTTGATCTCCAGCATAACACTCACCGATTAGACAAACACCACACAAACAATTGATCATACTTTCATAGCATACAAACATATCTATTTTGAACAATAAACCAATCAATGAAAAAGGATTTAAAAATAAAACTATGCCTTGCTACAATCACAATGTCATGAAGAACACGCTAATCGGAGCTAAAATGATCAAGATACGACTAATAGAATATTTGCTTTAAAAAAGACTAAGAGCTTATTAATTTTGGCTAGGTAAAAGTATGGATAAGATTCTTTAGAGAAATACCTAAGTTGTATTAAGTCAAGTTTATATTTAGATTGGAAAACTAAAGTAGAAGGCTATTCATATTTTATGTATAAAGTGAATTGCATATTCTTTAATCAAGTTAAGAGTTAACCAAGAAATTATAGAGCTATTAACAAGTATTAGATGACACTAATGCGTAGATCATATCATTACGAAACCAACGCAACTTGGACGAGTCGAATCGGATCTAACACATAGAAAGTTATGATTAAAACCACTTTTTGAGATTAAAACAAAGATTTAAAGTCATTAAATAAGTAAATATTTTTAAAGTTGCAAAACCAGGTATATTAGGGTTTTTATCATGTAGATTACATCGCTACGAATTCAACACAATTTGCATGTATCAAAACGGAGTTAAAATAGATTTTAGGAACAAAACAAGTTGATGGAACTTGATTTTCGAATTAAAATTAGTAAAATCTGATTTAAAGTCGGCCTAGGACTACGGGTCCTAAAAGGGTCAGGGCGAAAACAGAAGAGGGAGGGACCTTTTTAAATAATTTTGAATTGGATGGAGTGCGGGTTTATTTTGAAAAAAAAAATCAAGGGTGTTTTCGCAAAAGAGTCAGCTCTAGCGAGTTTGACTGAGACATTGCCCACGTGTGTTCCACGTGTCTGTCTCTAGTGGGTCCACAGTGGTGAACTGACTTAGATGTCCATGGGCGTCGGGTTGTGGACCCTGCCCACACTGCTCCATGGACCGAAGGTGTACGCCCTTTAGGCGTTCTAATCTAGGTCATTGGTTCTGGATCGGACAATTAGGGCATAAGGGAAAGGGATGGAGTCGCCGGGGTGGTGCTCAGGCACGACGGCACTAAGAGTGGGGTGGGCTTGTCCTCGCCAGCGAAGGCAAGGTCGAGCTAGGGTCCATGATTCACCTTGGCAAAAGCACAGAGAGGAAGAGGAGGAGATGTCGAAGCAATCTAGGGTATCGGTTGATCCTTTTTCACAACAGGGATAGTGGCGCGCTCATGGAGGTAGCTCAGGATGGTCGATGATGCTCTGATGAGCGAAAAAGGGATATAGGGTGCCAGGTAGGGGGAAAAGGAGCACCTGGGGGATTCATTACCTTAATGAGAAACTCGATGAGGACAAGGAGCGGTGCTAGGGCACGACAACGTGAACCGACAGCAAGGTGAGGTCGGTGGTGGCAGAGTTAGGGTTGCAAAGCTCACAGGCGGCACTCTAGGGTGAAGCAAGGTGGCGGCGCTTGCTAGGGTTCAGAAGAGACAACACAGGTATGGTAGGGGCACTTATTTATGGGGGGCGGAAGGCTTGCCCTGCATGGCAATAGCGAGGACGGGGTGGAGGCGGACTCCTCGGTCGGGTCCATTTCTAGGACGAGGAGTAGGGGAAAGTGTTGACAGCTAGGGCTAGGGTGGCAGCGACACGGGAAAAAGGGAGAGCTGGACGCTCCCACATGGGGGGTGGAGTGGGGGGTGCGCTGCGTGGGCCGTGGAGCTAGGTTGGGGCGCATTGGGCTCGGGGGGGGGGAGGAAAGGGAGTGCGTCCCCGTGGCTCACGCTGAGGCGAGGCAGAGGGAAGGAGGTGAGTGGTCTGGGGTGTGGGCTCTTAGCTGGTGAAGGGGTACACTTTTTCTTTTATTTTTCTTTCTTTTTTATCTTTTCAAACCATTTTCCAAAAGAATTTTCAAAAAACCTTTTTAAAACTAGTTTTGAAATTTGAAACTAGTCACTCATCAAAACTCCAGTGCATAGTCATGTATGCTCAATCATGTTGCTAGACTTATGGTAAATTTTAGATTGATAAAAGTTTTTATTTTCCTACATTTTCACGAGCACAAAAATTCTAATAAATCATTTAAACATATTTTTTCAAAAGCAAAAATTTAGGATGTTACAACCTTTCAGAGAACTTGTTGAGCGGGGACATGATATCGAAGGCGAAAGGGTAGGAACTTTCCTAGCAACATGACATGGATGGTCTTGGTGTTCCACTGGCATCGATGAGGAGGTTACATGTCAAATTACTCCAATGGTGCACGGTGAGCTCTAGTGTGGGTAGTGACCATGGAAGAAGTGACACAGTTTATTAGAGGAGATGCAATTTCCTCTTTATTTGAGGGAAGATATTGAGTTTTTTAACGATAAGAAAAGAAAAATTATTAGAGGACAGCTAGAATAAGAAAAAAACTTATCCCTTCTAATATAGTTGTTTATGACAATGAGTAATATGGAAGGATGCTATCTATCTCTTCTAATATGACTATTTATGGTAATGTTAGAATCCAGTTGTTCATTCTATTGATTACCACGTCCTTAGGGTTTGGAGTCCCAGTGACCATAAATGGGACATGAACAACAGTTAGCCCAACGATGGGGTGTTTATTGGTGAGCGAGGGAGGCGGTGGGGACATCATCGAGCAGGTGGTAGAGGACATCAATGGGCAGGTTTGACGGTGTGGGCGAAGGTTGTGTTGTCTCTTAAGTCAATTCTGTTTAGAGTGGAGCGGGGCCGTATATTAAGGGAAGTCGGTGTGTGGCATGACTAGCGGTAGGGCATAGTTGGCTAGGGGCGGCGACGTAGGCAGGCGGCAGAGGGGTGGTGTGTGAGTTAAGGAAGAAAAAATAGGGAGAGAGAAACCATGTCTGGGAGCGTCTCATGGGTTCATCTTGGTCTGGACTTCTGGTGCCAGCAGGTCATAGCTTAAGGGTGTGTTTGTCTCACTTCCCAGCCAGCCAGGTCTTGTGCATGCAAGGGTGGGTTGCCTTGCTCTCTACATCCTAGACACACGCAACTGGTGTTTGGTTTCTTGAACTTGAATCATATTCAAATTGGGAGGGTGCATGAACCATGTTTGGTTGCCTTCATCATAGACTTGGAGATATGCTTAGAAAAATAACACATACATCTTCATCACAGCAAGCAGGATTAACTATTGCACACTATAGATTAAAGGGTGGGGGCAAGAGAGGGGACTAGATGTCTCATATTCTGAGAGAGAACTTGCAGGACCCCAAGCAAAAGCATAGGAACAAGCGAGAGAAGGAAAATCTGCAAGCATACACCAAAAAAAGGATTTTGCATACACATAATATGATTTGTGACGGAAAAGAAAGGAGAAAACAAAGAAACAACCAAGAACTTGGATCCATACCTCAACAACACTCAAGAACTCATATTTGTTATGCCAACAGCGAGATTGTGAACAAACGCCTACTTATATTTTGAAATCAGGCAGAATAAAGGGACAACGAAGGGGGAATAACTCACTCGCCTACTCAAGGGCCATAAATCCATGACATCAACATAAGAACGAGAGATTGCAAGGATCAGCAGGCCACGAGAGGATAGAGGAGAGATGGATGTAGATCACGTACTGGTGGAGCCAATGAGGAGTCGAGGAGTGACGAGTATGGAACCAAGGGGATGGCAGCTGGGGCGGGACATATACACGGTGAATGGTGTGAAAGGTGGAGGTAACCCTAGCGACTTCACGTCATCTTCCTGTGGCCAAAATTGCTCGACGCACGTATGTGGGGGAGCACCGCACGAGCTTGGCCTAGGAGGAACACCTGATTTTGTTGATACTCTAGAGTCTCGCCGAGGGAGGCGAGTTGCACATGTATGGCCTAGCCAAGTGGGAGGATGAGGCAACCACTAGGACCCTATGCATCCCGCCAGCCTAACCGAGACAGATGCAAAGTACCAAACGGGCCTTAAATATGTTGCCGAGTGTCAGATATCGGCCACTCGGCAAAAAAAAACACTCGGCAACTTAATTTTTTTTGCCGAGTGTCGGCACTCGGCAAAAAAAATATACTCGGCAACTCGGCTAACGTCATCCTGCGCCGTTTAAGTTGCCGAGTGTCTACCGTCTGGCACTCGGTAAGTTAATTCAAGTTGCCGAGTCCCAACCCTAGCACTCGACAACTTAATTATTTTTTTTTG
This sequence comes from Microstegium vimineum, assembly GCA_022036555.1. Taxonomy (NCBI): domain Eukaryota; kingdom Viridiplantae; phylum Streptophyta; class Magnoliopsida; order Poales; family Poaceae; genus Microstegium; species Microstegium vimineum. The sequence goes on along the minus strand of CM039133.1, from coordinate 26,802,449 downwards.
TTTTTTGGCTCCCAATTTTTTGTGTGTGTTTAGTGAACTATTGTAAACAACATGTTCAAATTTAGAAGTTTTTCATTACTTTTTGGTAGTTTTCCTTAGTTTATTTTGTTTTCTTTAATTTTCCCACTTAATGTTCATTTGAACTACAGGTGCATGAAATAATAGATTTCTTTGGTTCTAAAAATCGTAGCCTTGTTTGGTAGTGCAAATGATGGCTAAATCCATGGCCTGTCTCGATAGTTCGATCAACGTACTCACGGGACAACGTCGCCAACTTCGGTGTTTGTAGTATTTTAATTATATTAAATGAAAATAAATTCTGAAAATCACGAAACTTGAGCACGTGTCATGATCTCATGTGCGTATGTTATGGTAAAAATTTGAAAAAGTTTCGAGCACGTCGTCACGTACGTTGTTCACAAACCTCAAAGTCCATATAACCACTGTGCACCTGCTAATTCATCGATCAACTCCTCAACAATGGGCATAGGGTGCTTGTTCTTGACAGTTTGAGCATTGAGGTGTCTATAGTCCACACAGAATCGCCAAGTACCATCCTTCTTACGGACCAACAGCACGGGAGATGCATAAGGGCTCTCACTAGCCTTAATGATTCCATTCTGTAACATCTCATTTAACTGCCTTTTGATCTCATCTTTTTGAGCTGGGCAGTATCGATATGCTCGAACATTCACTGGTTGAGCACCAGGAATAAGTGGGATTCTGTGATCAAAGGATCTAGGGGGTGGTAAAGTTGTAGGAGTTTGGAAGATGTCAGAGTATTGATCTAATAATTGCTCTACAGCTGAACTGATCTCAGTCCCCTCCACTGAAGCCACCACCAAATTATCCTGAAGAATAGCACTCAGAGAACTATCCAAACTCATCTGGATGCAATGGGTCACCGCTTGTCTGTTCAATAGACCTTTGAGAGACTTCCCAGTGACAACAGGGCATTGATTCAAATCCTGAGTCAGGTCCTGAAGAGTGACTCTTGTCCCTGCTGACATGAACCTCATCACTTTCCTGCCCTAATGGACCCACATTGGGCTATGATCCTCCAGCCAATCAGCGTCCACAATCATGTCAAAGCATTTGAGAGGAAGAACTCCCACGGTGGAACTGAATATATGACTTTGAGCAGTCCATTGCAGGTTTGGTATTTGAGCATCACAAACCATAGGACTACCATCTGCAGCTACCAGGTGCATAGGAGTGCAAGGTACAGTTGCCAAGTGTAATCTGGAAACAAGCCCTTCACTGACAAAAGACCCAACACTTCCTGAATCCACTAGAATAAGGACTGACATCTTCCCGATGTTACCACAAATTCTCATAGTTCTTCTCTTTGCCTGGTTAGAAGAGGTTGGCTTATCCACTGTTGCTATTATTTCATCTTCCATTTCTTCTGTGATCTCACTATCTGAGTCCCCATCAGGCTCTAAGGCCTCCAGGATCTCCTCTACCACATGGAGAGGCACTTGAGGAGAGCATTTATGGTTGACTCCCCATTTGGCTCCACATTTAAAGCACAAACCATTCTTTCTCCTCATATCCCTTAAGGCAGCCAACTTATCATGGACATCTTTACCAGAACTGTCTCCTTTGGTTCTGTCAGAATCCCCAAACTTGGTTTTATCAGAACTATACCTAAACTGGCTCTTGCCAAACCCATTCACTTTGGACTTCCCGCGACTCGTTTCTTCTTCCTGCAAGAGGGCCAGAGCACTAGCAGTGCCCACGTCCTTGGGACGATGCAGAGATATGGCTGATCTGATATCCTCTCGAAGCCCTGCTATGAATCTCGTAACAAAATATGTATCATCATAGCTGTCATTATACAGCAGGATTCCCTGAGCCAGCTTCTCAAACTCCACCTGGTAATCCTCAACCGAGCCAGTTTGTTTCAATAGGTCAAAGCGTGTGAGCAGCAACTGATATTGATTCCTGTCAAAACGAGACATCACCAATTCACACAACTGCTCCCAATCGGTCACGCGCCCTTTCCTCCGAATGGTCTGGAACCACGCCTTAGCGACTCCCTTGAAGTTCAGTGCTGCGAACCTTGTCCTCAACGACGGATGCACCACATAAACCTCGAAAAACATTTCACATTCATCCCGCATGCACGAGGAAATTTACCATCAAATTTTGGAAACTCCAATTTGGGAAAGGGTGGAGAACGAAAATTCGCATGCACAGTTTCATCGCAAGGGAGAGGATCAGGTGGAGTGGGAGGCGGAATCATACCCCTATTGCAGTCCTGCGGCCGGGGTCCTAAGACGCCGCCGCAGCGTTCGCCGTGGCCCTTGGCCCGCTCCGCGTCCAACGAAGGTGAGCTTGAGGACGATCTGGGAGCCATATTGAGGTCCATCGCTCTCATCGTCGGAGCAATCGGACGGGTCTAAAGCGGAATCAGCGCTGAGAGTCGCGCCTCCAATGAAGTCACGCGGGACGCCGCCAACTCTGCACTCTTGGTGACCGCGTCCAGCGATGCCGTCGTCTTCATCGTCCGCTCGCGCAATTCATCAAACGCGTTGTCCGCTGATGACTGCCAGGCCCCGACCGCATCGAGTGAGTCCATGGTGCTCCTCATCATGGTCTGCAGGCCCACAAACTGCTTCATCATCATCCCGAGTTTTGTCGAGATTTCCTCCATCGATTGCGCCATGTCCTTCTGAAATTTGGACGGAGCCCTCTTCGGCGCCAGCCTGCTGACGACTCGATCCGCTCCGCCTCAATCCTTTCCACTGAGAACTCTCACGGATCTGATACCAAATGTCACCATCCCGCTGGGAATCGGACGGATAATCGAGATAGAGTTTAGGTTGGGAATCAGAAGGAATACAGGTTGGGAAGCAAGAATGGACAGGTTCAGAATATCGATTCAGAGTTCAGAATATTCAGGGTTCATGTCTTCCCCTTTCCCGTACAAGCATTATATATGCCGGTTCAAGGCACGCAGGCCGACACAGCTAAGCAACCGACTAAATGAAATGCGAACGCATCAGCAAGTCGTACAGAGTCGTTACGGCTTGTCCTTCGTAGTCGTTGCTGGTGTAGGCGCTATTGCCGAAAGCCCAATAGTAGAAGCCGATACCCTTGCCTCCTGACATATGTGGACTTTAAGGTTTGTGAACAACGTACGTGACGGCTTGCTCGAAACTTTTTTAAAATTTTACCATAACATACGCACATGAGATCATGACACGTGCTCAAGTTTCGTGATTTTCAGAATTTATTTGCATTTAATATAATTAAAATACTACAAACACTGAAGTTGGCGACGTTGTCCCGTGAGCACGTTGATCGAACTATCGAGACCGGCCATGGATTTAGCTATCATTTGCACTACCAAACAAGGCTACCATTTTTAGAACGAAAGAAATCTATTATTTCATGCACCTATAGTTCAAATAAACATTAAGCGGGAAAATTGAAGAAAAAAATAAACTAAGGAAAACTACCAAAAAAAAATGAAAAGCTTCTAAATTTGAACATGTTGTTTACAATAGTTCACTAAACACACAAAAAATTGGGAGCCAAAAAACAAAAAAAAAATAATTAAGTTGCCGAGTGCTAGGGTTGGCACTCGCAACTAGGCGGCCCAAATCAAAAAAGGGGAACCGGCCCAGGCCGATTCCCACTCTCACTCTCACTCACTCCCACCCTCTGCCCGAGCCACCGCGCGCGCCCCCACATCCGCCGCCCACACCCGCCTCTCCCCGGGCACCGCGCCACCCCTCGCCTCGCGCTGCCCCACCCCGCGCCCCACCCGCCCTGCTCGCGCCGCCGCCCGCCGCCCACCGCCACGCTAGCTCCCCACCCCACCCCCCACGCCCAGTAGCCCCCACCCTGCACCCAGCAGCCCCCTGCCCCCCACCCACCCAGCAACTCCCCCCACCTCCCCCACGACCACCCCCACCCCCAGCCACACCCCACCTAGCAGCAGAGAAAAGAGGAGGAAGGGAGAAGAAGGAGGAGGAGAGGAGAAGAAGGACGAGGAGGACAAGTTTTAGGGGAGGAGAAGAGAGGAGAAGAAGAAGGAAGAGAAGGAGAAGGAGAAGGAGGAGGAGAAGGACAAGAAGAAGGAGAAGGAGAAGTACTTGTCGGCCTCATCCCATCAACCATCACGCCACTGCGGGCGTCGCCGGAAAGGTATACACAATAGTAGTAGTAGTTTCTAGTATTAGTTTTTAGTTAGTAGCTAGTGGTTAGTAGTAGTTAGAATAAAGAAAGAGGAGAGTAGTAGTATAGTAATAGCTAGTAAGTAATAATTAGTAGTGTTAGTAGAAGTTAGTAAGTAGTAGTAGTATGTGGTTGGTGAAGGTGCCTATATGTTTGGTGTATATGTGGTTGTTGGTCTTCGTGCCACTATTTTGTGCATATGTAGTTGTTGGCCTTCGTGCTAATGTTTTTTGCAGGTTTTGTAACCTCCCCATGCAGGGGAGGTGCTGTCAAAATTTTCAGTTGACACTGACCAATTGTTTTTCTTGTAGGAGGACCCATGAGAGGGACTCGGGGGCATTGCTGGTCTGCCTGCACCGCGTCGCCTCGCCACTGCCTCGCTAGCCTTTCTTCACCGGCACCTTAGGTATAGGCCCCTCCTCCTTTTCATGCATGTTTTATATGATCACGTAACCAAGTTAGGCGTCTCCCGTTCGAAACAAATACGATCAGAGGTATGTAAAATCTTTGCATATCTGTGACCGTAACTGTTTCGGATTGTCCACGTATTTTGGATAGCCCGTTGATGCGTAGATGATGTTAGTTTCCATGGTTCGCTCTGGTCTAAGATAGAATTTTGGCATCACCTCCTTGTTGTTCTCCGGATGCACACTCTCCCTTTCGGGACGTGTATCGGGAGAACAACGGGGAGGTGCTGCCGAAATTCTGTCTCGGATCAGAGTGTAGCATGGAAACTGACATCATCTACGCATCCGCGGGTGGGATTAGGACCTATCCTCACCTATTAGACAGTAGGCATGCTGTGCAAATGCATTTGCTGGTTATATTGCTCGCTTACATATGTATATGCTAGAGGATGGAGAACCGAGATTGGATGTACACGGGCTACCCCAGTATGACCCCAGAGTGGATGAATAAGACTAATGCTTTCGTGGAGCATGCATTTGGCGAGGTTTCTCATGGATCCATTCGGATGTCGTGTCCCTGCGTCAAATGTGACAACGTTGTAAGAAAGACAAAGGTGGCTATGGGGAAATATCTTATCTTGTATGGATTCACGCCAAACTATACCTGCTGGATAAACCATGGTGAAGCCAATCATATTAGAGAGGAGGTGGTGAGACCACGTCTGGAGGCTTTTGATGGAGATGTCGGGGTCGCAGACTAGATGGATGACTTTCAGGAGGCATGGTTCGGTGAAGGATTTGAGGATGAGCCAGAGGAATCCACAAAGGCGTACTACGAGATGTTGTCTTCGGCACAAAAACCCCTTCACGAACAGACACGGGTTTCACAACTAGATGGCATGGGATGCCTGATGGCGTTCAAGTCGCAGTGTAGCATGAGTCGAGACAATTTCAATGCCCTGTTGGCAGTTTTTGGATCTCTGCTTCCGGACTGTCACGTTCTGCCAGAGAACTTGTACGAGTCATAGAAACTTCTTCGTGCACTTAAGATGCCGTATGAGCAAATCCATGCTTGTCCTAAGGGGTGCGTCCTATTTAGGAAACTGCACGAGAAAGCAACACACTGTCCAAAGTGCAACTCCTCTAAGTATTTGGTCGACCCTAGTGATGGCAATAAGTCTCAACTTGGTATCCCCGTGAAGGTCCTACGGTACCTTCCTTTCTTACCGAGGATCCAACGGTTGTTCATGACAGAGGAGTCTGCAAAACAGATGACATGGCACAAACATGGCAAAAGATACAACCCGGACAAGATGGTACACCCATCGGATGGCGATGCATGGAAACATTTTGATGACATGCATCGTGGTAAAGCTGAGGAGGCTCGAAATATACGTGTCGTGCTTGCAACAGATGGGTTCAATCCCTATGGAATGATGTCGGCCCCGTATACTTGTTGGCCCGCGTTCATGATCCCCCTCAATCTCCCCCCCCCCCCGACATCTCGTTTCAACCCAAGAATGTATTCATTTCGCTGATAATTCCTAGACACCCGGGGAACAAGATGGGTGTGTTTATGGAGCCTCTCATTGATGAATTGATGTTTGCTCGGGAAAAAGGGGTACTTGTAGGGTTATGAGGTTGCTATGCTAGCCAGAAAACAAAATTTTTCTACCCCATGCTTATATAGGTGTCCCCTTGCTTATATAGGCGTCCTAATGAGCTCCCACGTTGGAGGCCCATTAGTAACCCTAGTCTAATTCGGGTCCAACCCAAATTAGGCTTCAAGCCCCTTAAGCGTGCGACCCTATGGGCTCACGCACACATAGACATGGCCCAAGTACTCTTACTCGACCAATAGGTTATAGCGGCCTCTAGCAAGGCGTGTCAACTCCTATGCATACGCTATGATCATATCAGATGAACCACCACAATACAATATACATGTTATTCCTTTGCCTCATGATATTTGGTTTAACTCGTGGGTTAACACTTAACCCAAGCACGACCATGCATTTCATGATCTAATCATTTGAGTGATCCAGTGATATCTCTCTCATATGGAGAGTGGCAAATTCCATCTTGATTGCCTATGTCTCACAGCATGTTTCCTGACAAACCCGAAAGCTACCTTTATAACTACCCAGTCACGGAGTAGCGTTTGGTAGTATCTAAGTAGGTCGTTTCACATCTTGAGTATATACGACAATCTCAGGTCTAAGGACATAACGTACATGATGTGTATAGAGACAATCTCATGTCGGGTCTGTCCAGCTCCATGTCATACATGTGCCAACATTATTAGTTTGACATCTCATGTCCATGACTTGTGAAACATAGTCATCAACTAATAATGTGCTGATCTAATATTCATGTGCATTCTTGCATGAACTCCGATCAGGGACAACTTTTATAATAACCATACAAGTAAAAGAGTTTCACAAGCAATTCACATAATTGCTAATTGATACAAGTTGTCTTTAATGGATATTCATAACATGTCATGGATACAAGGAATACATCATCTCTATGATTACCTCTAGGGCATATTCCCAACAGTACTGGCATACGACCGAGCTACAAAGAAGAACTTCACGATGCATGTGTGGTACCAGTACTCCCTGCATGACTTCCTGGCGTATGGCATATTCTGCGCGTGGGAAGTTCCCATGCCCATTATGCAAGATAGTTGTACGGTTCTATCATCTGAAGAAGGGTGGCAAGTTTTCTTTGTTTGACCTACATCGTCAATTCCTCCCTCTTGACCATTCATTCAGACGAGATGTCAAGAACTTCAGGAAAGGGGTTCAAGTCACCGACCCTCCACCTCACATGATGACCGATGCCAAGGTCCGTGCTGAGATAGAGGCTCTCAAAGATGATAAAGATACAGGTGGTTTTATTGGATATGGTTTGGAACATCAGTGGACTCATAAATCGGGCTTGACTAGGCTCCCTTATTTCGATGACATTCTTCTTCCACACAACATTGATGTAATGCACATAGAAAAGAATATCGTCGAGTCACTTTTTTCAACACTCATGGACACAGAGAAGTCAAAGGACAACATGAAGGCTAGATTGGACCTGGAAACGAGTTGCGATAGGCCAAAGCAAGTGATGAAGTCTCCTGGGCCTGGTAAGGAATGGAGAAGGAATCTGGTCGATTTCGTCTTGAAAAGGGACCAACAGAAGGAGGTTTTGATGTGGATGCAGACGTTGATGTTCCCGGATGGGTATGCGATGAATTTGAGTCATGGAGTGAACTTGTCCACTATGCGGGTCTTAGGGATGAAGAGTCATGACTACCACATATGGATTGAGCGGCTCCTTCCTGTGATGACCCGGGGATACGTGCCCGAGCATGTGTGGCACGTGCTGGCAGAGTTGAGCTATTTCTTCCGTCAGCTTTGTGCCAAGGAGTGGTCTCGGGACATCATTGCTGACTTGGAGGAAGTGGCACTTGTGTTGCTCTGCAAGCTGGAGAAGATCTTTCAACCCGGCTACTTTGTGGCGATGCAGCATATGATTTTGCACCTACCTTATGAGACACGAATGTGGGGGCCCGTGCAGGCCCGTTGGTGCTATATGATCGAGAGATGTCTAAAGATTCTTCGGAAAAGTGTAGAAATAAAGCCAAAATCGAGGCGAGCGTGGCAGAGGCATTCATTCTGGAGGAGGTGTCAAACTTCACAACAACATACTATAAGGATAACCTTCCCAGTGTGCACAATCCCCCATCTCGTTACAACGCGGATGAGAGTTCATCGAACCTCAGCCTTTCCAAAGGGCAACTCGGCAAGGCAAGCGCACCAGGCACCAAGACCTTAAGGAATGATGAGTGGCGCATTATCATGTATTACATGTTGTTGAACCTTGACGAAGTGAAGCCTTATGTGCAGTAAGTTCTCAATGAGCTTGTTACATACGTCGTCACTATCCTCCATGTATCCAACTTCCTTGTCTATTGTTTTTTCAGAGAATTTCTAAATATATACTGGAGAGGGAGTAGTGCTCCTTCCCCTCAAGAAGAAGATAACCTTCTCAAACATGGCAAACCCGATTTCATTTCCTGGTTCGATACGAAGGTACCTGGTTGAATCTTTGACATCTCACTTTGCTCCTAAGAGAGACTAATGTAACTATCTATCCAGCCTCACCTTGCAGGCTCGCAAAGATAGGGACATGAATGTTGAGTTGAAAGGGCTCACGAAAGGGTTCGCCTATAAGGTCAAGAGATTCAACGTTTATGATGTGAATGGCTATCGATTTCACACAAGAAACTATGAGGAGAGTTGGCCCAATCGAAAAACCACAAATACCAGAGTTCGTACACCCGGCACCGATGAGCGTGACTACTACGACATAGTAGAAGCCATATACGAGCTCTCCTTTGAGTGTCGCAGAGGTCCTAATCCAGTCGTATTCAAAGTCCATTGGTTTGATCCTAATGTCACGAGAACATCTCCTAAGATTGGACAAGTCGAAATTCGACAAGATTCTATCTATCAAGGAGAGGATGTCTATATTGTGGCTCAATAGGCCACACAAGTCTATTACCTCCCATGGGCGTGCCAAAAAAACCCCAATCTTATGGGTTGGTACATTGTGTAGTTGGTATCGCCGCACGGTAAATTGCCTGTCCCAAACGATGAGGATTACCACTTTGACCCAAACGCAGAGGAGTTCTATCAATCAGAGGGGCTACAAGGGAGGTTTGACATAGACATGTTTGGCATGATGGGCATGGAAATTGACAATGACATTGATCGAGACGATGGAGATGAGGACGAGGGAGAAGAGGTGCAAGATGTGGAAGACTTAGAAATGCTTGAGCGGTTAAACTTAGGCGTTGGCAATGATGACAACGATGGAGATGAGGAAGAGGTAGAAGAGGTGCAATATGATAGTGATGACGAGACCTATGATCCAACAGCTACCGATCATGAAGAATATTTCTAATTAATGTAATACTATATTATTATTATTGCAATTATGTTTGGTTCATTTTGCATCTCTTTATAAGTATTTGTAATTAATTGTGCTAATTGGTTTACTCTTTGAAATTGCAGGCACTCGACAAAATGCCTGGCGGAAGGGCTACACGTCGTTCACTCAACGACCTCTACGCGACGATGCCCGCTTCTGCCGCCGAGGCCGCGGCGCCCGCAGTGGAGACCTCGCAGGCGAGGAGACCTCGCGGCCGACCCCGCGGCCGGGGAGGCCGCGGCAGAGGGGGTGCGAGGCCGACTGTGGAGTCGGCTCCCACACTGGCCATGGACGAGGACCACCAGGCCATGGACGAGGCCGACCAGGCGGCCGGGCTCCACACAGGCGGCGATGACGCCCCACAACAGGAGGTAGGAGAGGGCTCTACCTCCTCAGCGACAGTCTGGTTGCGTGAGCCTGCGAGGCTCCCTCAGCGCCCGATCCTACCTCCCCACCGCCCGGTGATTCAAGCCTTGGGTGACGAGTAAGTATTATTTCAGTACTATTTCATATGAAGTATTCAAAATCGAACTACAGACTAACATATTTTCTTAATGACTCTTGCAGAAACTGGGTAATTGTGTCCGGATAGAAGGGTCGTCAAATCAATAGAATCCTTGGCCTTCTGATTCGGCAGCACTACCCTGGACTGGTCGAGTTCAACGGGGTGACACAGCCGCCCTAGTCGTGGGCCCACTTCTACGCCGCTGAGGACAACGACCACGGATCCGTTGCGGGGCGGATCAAGGCCGAGTTCTGGGTGAGTCTTCATCGCACTAAATTTGTCAAACAAAACACATTCATTGGCCGTTCTTGATATAATGAAACGATACATGATGTTTGTATACAGGACTTCTTCACGTGCGAGCCAGGGCACGAGGAAAAGGCGGCGCAAGTGCAGGACAAGGTCTGCAAAGATCGACTCGGACACCTCTACCACGAGACGCGGCTCCAGTGCATTATCAACCACCGCGTCGACGTCTTTGGCGAGAAAGTATCGAAGAGCGAGGGCAGGGGCATGACGCTTACCAGGGAGGAGTACCTTTTGGTAAGTATGAAACATCAATACTACCACCCTACAATTGGTATATTCTGACGTATCAATAACTTGATGACATGCATCGATGTCCTGATTGGTGCGTCAGGCACCCCCTCTGTTGGGCCGCTATTGTGGACAGGTGGCTCTCGCCCGAGTGGGCTGAGAAGAGTGCGATCCGTCGTGACTGCCGCCTGCAGATGACTGGGACCGCACACCACCAAGGCAACCAGAGCCTCTCCCAATACGCTTCGAACTGGGTAATTTCCTTTGTGTTTTCATCTTTATTTTTTTATTACAACTATCAATTCTCATTATTTCTAATCATCTTTATGTTTTCCTCGCAGTCCGGGTCGCACCAAGGCCAGGAGTGCAACGACTTCATGGCGTACAGCCTGGCACACAAGGGCAAGGCGACGAACCCCGACAACACCTACAACCCAGCGCACCCGCCCGAGGTGTACACCAACACCAGCGCCCACAGAAAGGTTACGGAGTACGTCTCGGCGGCTCGACTCCAGCATGGGGAGGCCTTCGATCCGGCCACCGAGCTCCTAGACGCAGAGATCGTGATGAGGATAGGAGGAGGGAAGCAGCACGGCCACTACTGGATGGCGAACAGCGCGCTCGACTCCGCCTCTGTTCCCAACCTTGCGGAACTTCGGGCAAGGAGCACGAGCTCGTCCCTCCCCATACGCCCTCGGCAGCTGAGCTCACAGCAGCAGATCTCGGATCTTGCGGTTAGTACTCGTTCATTACTTTTACGCATCTACCTTGCATTTGCATTGTTTAAACATTGTGGGTGGCCTGTTGCAGGCCAACGTACGGTGGTTGGAGGCAGCGCAGGAGGCAGCGCTGCAGGCGACCCGGTTGGAGAGGGAGGCACATGAGAGGGAGAGGCAGTTGGAGAGGGAGGCTATACAAGCCTAGAGGGCGGCCGAGGAGCAGAGGCTACAGGACATGTTCAGCTTCATGGCCAGCCTTAGTGCAATTCCAGGTGTGGTCGTGCCAGAGTCGCTTCTCCGCCCAATTGTGCCTGTGGCTCCTCCTCCTCCATAGCCTATTGTTTTCGGGACACCGGTAAGTATGTCTAGTGGTTTATTCCTAACACTTGTGCTAATTTCCTGCAGATACTCATTAATTGACTTCTTCTTTGTGCAGCAAGTGTCTATGAGTTCGAACCCGACGGTTCAAGGCGGTGGTCCCTCTCCACAGCAGGGGTGGCCAACTGACACTCCTCCACAAGCTGGGTTGCCAGATGGCTCTTCTTCACGGCCCGGCTGGTCAGGATGGCAGTAGGTACTTGTCCTTTGTTTATTTTCATGTCCCTAAGACTTGTATTAGACTTAGCCTTGAGTTCGACTTAGACTTGTGACATTCGTAGCTATGTGATGGATTATGGACTCTATGTGATGGATCTATAGACTCTATGTGTATGTGATGTATTATGGACTTATGGACGTTTGTGATGGATGTTTGTGATGTTATATACGTATGATGAATTGTGAATGATAGATGTGAGGATATGTATGTGATTTGAATGGTGATGCGATATATGTGTGATTTGAATGGTGGATGTGATGTATATGTGATTTGAATGATGAATGTGATATATATCTGTCTATTTTTGTCTCTGTTTTGTTGGAAATAAAAAACAAAAAAATAGCAATTTTTTTTAGTTGCCGAGTGCAATTGCCATTGCACTCGGCAACTCTGGGAAATAGAGAGCCTAAAAATACCAGTTTCCCAAAGTTGTCGACTGCAATGGCAATTGCACTCGGCAACTAATTATTAATAAAAAAAATTAGTTGCCGAGTGCCAGCTCCTAGAGTGCCTTATGGTTGGCACTTGGCAACTAAATTTTGGTAGAAAAAATTAAAAAAATTAATTACTGAGTGTCAGATTTCGGGCACTCGGCAACTAGTCCATCAAGGTTGACGGCCCAATTTTAGTTGCCGAGTGCTGGATCCGGCACTCGGCAAATAAAATAACACTCAGCAATTTAGTTGTCGAGTGCTCGAAATCTGGCACTCGGCAACTAAGTGCAAAAGGCTAGCACTCGGCAACTGCCCGGTTTCCTGTAGCGTTTAGATCCAGTAAAGTTAGCATCGTAACGTTTTGTTTGCATTTGATAATTATTGTTCAATCATAAAATAACTAAGTTTGAAATATTTAATTCGTAAATTACAGATAAATTGTACAATTAGTTATATTTTTTACTTAAATTTAATGCTCCATAGGTTTAAAGATTTGATGTGACTAATTTAAAATTTTATTCTTTTTCAAGAAACTGAAGACTCAGTGAACCCTCTCCGATAATAATCTCTAGCATTGCTCATCAACATCCTGCACGTACTGCCAACAGCACTACAAAAATACCCACATTTACCTCCAAACCAGAAGCAAAAGATCTGAGGTAACAGAAGTCTAGAGCACTTCAAACATGAAATTCATCCATTAGTCCTTCATTACTACACTTACTAATATTCCAGCAAAGGCAAGATGGACCAAGAAAAGACAGAAAACAAAAAATATTACATTTCATTAGCATTTAGCAACACCTTGCGTTGCAGGAGGCAGGAGCCCCTTCCCTTGCTAGCGATGGAGCAAGAATCTAGGGATCTGCGTCCCTGCACCTAGTGATGCTCTCGCAACCACGGGTGTAGGGGTTGGCGGTGGTCGAGATCCTGCAGTTGTAGTACGGCACCCCGGTCCTGGAGCACGGCACCACGTCGCCCCTCAGGGCGGCGTAGCTGATGTACCTCTGCCCGGTGGTCGCCTCCCACAACATCCGCCGGTGCGCCTCCGAGTCCATCTCCAGCTCCGCCTCCATGCCCAGGCCGACGCAGTGGCCTCCCTTCCCAAACCTATGGAGGACAAGCAGCAGCAGCAGCAGGACGAGTGACGCTGCTGCCCATGCCCTTGAGAGCAAGATCAGCTTCAAGGTTGCGGGCATTGTGCGAGACTGACTGAGATCTTTCTCTAGGTCTTCTTTTCTTCTTCAGAGTGCCATTGAGTTTCTTGCTCTCTTTCTCTCTCACACACACACCTCTCTTTCTCTCTGCACTGGATCTTTGCTGTTTTCCGATGGAGGGAACAGGGAAGCACTGAGATCTCTATGAGCTAGTGGAGGAGGCCGGAGGGTGGGCTTAAATGCGGTGCTGAACAGCCAGTTGTTGGCAGCAGCCGCCGTGTCCTGCAGAAATATCAGAAGGGGAGAGAATGAGGTTTCCTTGAATTGTCACTTAGCTTTCACTATTACAGAACCGGTTTTTAACCTGGTCACTTAGCTTTCACTAGTACAGAATCGGCTTTTAACCCCGGTCTGTAAGGGCTTTTAGCCCCGGTGCCTGAACCGAGGCAAAGAATTCGGGACTAAATATCCCCCCTTTAGCTCCGGTTCGCAGGTCCCGATTGGTAATACCAACCGGGGCTAAAGGATGCGCTAGGTGGTACAGGCAGGCCACGCGTGGCAGCACCCTTTAGCCCCGATTGGTATTACCAACCGGGGCTAATGACTCATTTTTTTTTTCTGATTTTGATATTTTTTATTTTGGTTTTCCAATTAGATTAGGTATTCAAATGTGTGTATTCTTCGCTTCTAATACATGTATTCTCTGCTAATACATGTATTCACGCACTTATAAGTTTGTTTCAAGCATTAAACACAAATAAACTATTAAACTCTATATATAAATATATATATATACATACGTATAAATATATATATATATGCACATAAAATTTACATCATTATCCATTATTACTTGACTTAAGACACAACCGCTCTCGTCACTTAAATATCATACAAATGTTCGTCTTGATTTGGCTTGAGTGGTTCGGCCGGGTCGTAATAGTACTCGTCTTTAGGGTTGATCACTTTTTCAAGAAAAAATCCATCAAGTGTCTCTTGAATTCCTTTGAGGCACACGATATCCATCACTTGTCGCTTCAACCATTCAACCTTCAATTTGCAGTATAAAAAAACAAGTGTTAATATACATAAGATTTATTTAATAGCAACAAATAAATAAAATGGATGTATTATATATACATATCACATACTTTTAGTTTCTCATTAAAAGTTCTTCTTGCATACACCGTGGGGAACTCGCAAACATAGTATCCACACAGATTATTGTCTGGTTGCTGCCTTAGAACCCACTGTTGTAAGATATAAAACGATTACTATCGTTATCATACGCATATGTTAAAGCATGCTAAGGTAACAGATTATGAGAACTAATAGAACTTACATTTTGCAGGTTATGACCCTTTAGTGGCACTTCCCGTTCCGGGCGGTGTTTAGGGACGAACCAAGCCCAAACCCTACTCAATAATTGGATCATTAGTTAATTAACTCTTGTAGTGTAGTTAAAGAGCAGGAAACCATATTTAAAGATCAAAGTTACCCCTTGATAATGTCTATCATATCTTGATAATCTCCCAGTGGTTTTCTCAATGAGTCAAAGATTATCAATTGACTTCTGGTCATATTGAAGACTATGAGTATCCAGTGAAATTTGCATTTGTTTATAGAGTCAACATATATATCTTTTTGCTGAATTGAGTAATAAGTAAGACAAATTGTGCAAACGATAATAACACTCACCCAAAGTTATAGGGGAAGAGTATATACTGTCTGGTATTTTGGTTGACCAAGAACCTCCGAAGATTCCTCTCCGTTTGAGGTATCCATTTTTTGCGGGGAGTGTTTGGATCCGAGAATATGATTGATGGATCAATGAAACCAATCTCCATGTCCTTTTTACGTTTGAGGTATGCCATCAAGAATCTTCATATATATGTTTGAGGATAGTTAGTTACTATACATATACATATGGTTTATAGTCAGATTACTAAAATAAATGATCACTTACATACAGTAGCAGCTGATGAGAAATTTGTCTAGAGTGTCCTTATGGCATAGTTGGTGGAGCTCACTATACGGAACAAATATAAGGTCATCGCCGAGGATGTAATGTTCTTGTCTAATTCTGACGCAAATGCAGTTGTCATCTGGGTTTTGGTACATGCCTCCATGTACCACGAGTTTAACGAGCGCAATGCGTACCAAGTTCCCTGAGGGCCGATGGGTTGTACAGACTTCTGCCACGTACATAACTTTTCTTCCACTCATCGACTACAGTGGCATTTGCGATGAGTGCATTTCCCTAAAATTGATTCGCGGTTAGACCAACTCCTGACAAGAACTCTTTCATACCATCATAATTGACCCTGGGGACACTGTAGTCTTCTAGCACGCTCATGTTTGAACCATATTCATACCCAACAACTAACGGGGGCACTGATTGCTTCGATTGTTCCCCGAGCTATGGGACACCCTTATGTGCTATTTTCTTCTCTTTAATTGCCTTTTCGAGAGTGCGGTCATAGTCCAAAAGTGGAGATCTCTTCTGAGCATCACATAGCTTTCTCTTCTTTGCTTCCACCGCTTACCTTAGAGCTGATTGATGTAAGAAGAACGGTTGTTTAGCTTCTTTCCTTGCTTTATGGTCATCTTTAATTTTTTGGAAATGTGCGTCCACTGAGGCCTTTACTGAAGCGTCTATTTCTTCTTCAGTCTTCTCATACGAAAATTTCTGAGGAATTTTAATAAATTTCCTTGTAGCTTGCCTCTTTGCTTTTGGTTGGGCGGCCGACACCTTTGCCTCTTCTTTGACGATGGGGCGGCAGGAGAACATCGTGGAGGCGATGGGGCCGGTGTTGGCGTTGGAGACTGTCGTGGAGGCGATGGGGCTGGTTTCGGCATTGGAGAACGTCGTGGAGGCGATGGGGCCGGTTTCGGAGATGGAGATCGCCTTGGAGGTTCTGGGGACGAAGTCATGTCGTGCATTTGACCATCATCATCCCTCGCAACACTATGACCAGCAGGTGATGAATGGTGACTTAGGTCTCTAGGTGAGGTCCTGCATTGAAAACAACGAGTGTGAATAAAGTATCGCTATTTAAGCCAATACAATGTTAGTGAAAAAGAGATAGGTATGATTCACTTTCATTCGCACCTAGGATAATGAGGAGGAGGCGGCGACAGTACAATAGGAGGTGATGCCCCAAGAATAATGATATAGCGCTTGCGCCAACAAATAAATGTCTTCTCCGCTAAAGGACCGAGAACAGCGACCAGGGGGGGGGTGAATGGGAGCCTCAAATTTCTCTTGAAATATTCGGGCCACTCTTCCCAAAAAGACACCCCAGTTGCTAGGAGACCAGTTGCTGGGTGAATGGGTTAGGAGAAAAACCAAACATCTTCTGCCCCACGGAGGGATAGCGATCACCACGATAGGGAAAATGTGGTCCGCTAACGAAGGGTGGAGTAAAGCCACCGCCACGAGGCCCGTAGTCGTATGAGTCACGACCGGTACCCCGCCGGGAACGACCACTGCGTGGTCTCGCCTCTTGAGGCCTAGCACCTTGAGGCATTGTACCTCTAGGCCTATAAGTGCGCCTCTGAACTTCTGGTTCACGCACACCAACTGGTGGATGGTACATGTCCCGGTTGTTCAACTCAACCTGCCTCCGATCATCTCTCTTCCTCCTATAGCAAAACTTAGCCAAATTCCCATCCTGCTCACAATACTCACAATGGTACCTCACCACTCTCTTGGTAAGCACTCTCTTGTTGGGTTGGGTAGCTCTAGCTTTCTTAGGAAGGAGATCACTAGAGATGTCTGACAGTGTGTCAAGTGGGTTGCGAAGATGGTTCGGTTTGGCAATCCACACTTGCTTCTGTGGAGTTGTTTTGGGTGGCTCTTCAAACACACCATCTCTCACAGGAAACTCAGAGGGGTTGGTAGGCTTAGGTGGAGTGATCTTGGTAAGCTTGGGAGTTGTGGTGGGTTTCTCATTCTTGCTCAAACCACTGCACTCACCGATCTTACCAAACATGCTATCATCCTTCCCACCTATAGCAAAGCCTACTCCCGTGCTGTCAGCCCTTTTGCATTGGCTAAGCATCATCCCCAACTGCTGCTCTCGGCAAGACACCCAGCTCAAGATGGACCGAAGGTATGTGTTTTCTTCCTCGGTTCGCATCTTGTCGTGTCTACACGACGTGATCTCAAGCTCCAAAGCCTCAAAGCGATTCAACTCTCTAGTGCTATCTGAGCTGACCTTCTCTAGCACAGCAATCCTAGCATCTCTTTGTGCCAGCTCAGAACGCAAGCCTAAGCAAGACTTGCACGCACCAAGTAAGCTAGGCCTAGCCTTCAGCTCACTGACCTCCTCAAGTAGAGTGTCATACTTGTCCTGGAGAGTGACAAGACTAGACATGTGGATGGCACAAGCATCACACTCTACCTCCTCGGTAACCACCACTGACGCCTTAGCAAACTCTAGCTCATGCAGCGTGCTAAGATACTTAGCCTTGAAATCGTTCCTCTCGCACGCGGCACGCTTGAGCAAAGTATCCTGACTCATCAAGGTGTCGTTCAAAGACTCAATCTCGAGAGAGAGGGATGCGATGGTGGGTGGTACCTCGGGTGCGTCGGAGTCGTAGTCATAGTCGGGGCCACCCTTGCGCTTCCCGACCTTGCCTTCTTCAATCTCCATGGTGCAAAAGCCACCGTGTTTGGCGTCGGCGTAGAAGCATAGGCCGTTAAGCTTGTCCTCAACCTTTCCCTTGGACTCATCATCTCTCGAAGAAGCATCTCCGTTGGAGGAGGCATCGATGTCACTAAGGGAGGCGAGGAAGTCTCTTTGCTTGGCCTTCACCTTGTCAATCACCTTCTTGGAGGACCTTCTGTGATAGCCACCCTTGGGCTTGTGCTTGTCCTCGAAGTGGTGCTCGCACTTGTCCTTGTGCTTGGTGAAGTCGCCCGCAACTCTCTTGGGGCAGTTTGCGATGAAATGATCCTCATCACCGCAACGGTAGCACCCCTTGGCTGAGCCACCACGCCGACGGTTCAAGGGGTTGTTGTGAAACTGTGAGAACTTGGTGATGACCAAGGCCAGCTCATCATCTCCAAGAGCCTCCACTTGCTCCTCTGTCACAGAAATCAAAGACAAAGCAAACAAGGAGTGTGAAGGGTCAGAGGAGGAAGAAGATGTACCGTCGGGGACAGAAACCAACACCATAGATGGTTTCGATGGGTTTTCAAGCTTGGCCCAGGTCTGGTAGTCAATCTCCGAGGACTTGAGCTTGCTGAACAGTTCGTCCACGGTCAGGGCATCATAGCCCAGTGACTCCTGGATGGCAGCCACCTTCATCTCCCATACCTTCCAATCAAGAGCATGAAATAGCTTGATAGCCATATCATGATCATCATAAGGCAAGTTGGCTCGATTGGCACGCATCTTGTTGACGATAGATTGGAAGCAAGTGAACATCCCGTCAACAGATTCACCGGCCAACTGAGCAAAGTTCTCGTACTCTCTACGGTACGTGTCAAAGAGTCTGGACTTGATCCGAGGGTTGCTCTCATGATATCTCAAGAGTGTTTTCCAGATCTCTCGTGCCGTAGTGAGACTCGAAACCCGCTCAAACTCCGGAAGAGACAGACAAGAGAAGAGAATGCTACGGGCTCTTGCATTAGATGCATGCTGCGTAACCTGGGCATCGGTGATCCGAGCCTCAAGAACCACGTAGTTCTCATTCTCACAAATCTCCCAAAACTTTGTGTCAAGCCCTTGGAGGTAAGCCGACATGTGCACCTTCCAATAGGCAAAGTTAGTTCCATCAAAGTAGGGAGGTTTACCAGCACCTCGCTCCATGTCGCCTTCGCGGATCAAGAACCGTGTAAGGTGGATTGATCCTTAACCGGCTCTGATACCAATTGAAGGACCGAGAATGGCGACCAGAGGGGGGGTGAATGGGAGCCTCAAATGAGAACGGCGACTAGAGGGGGGGTGAATGTGAACCATCTCAGACAAAAAACAAACAAGTGAAAGCTCACCGGTAGTGGAGGAAAACTCACCGGAAACCCCCAAGAATGAGTTCTCAACCCCTATGAGAAAGAGGCAAGAACCCTAAGAAAAACAGCCCAAAAGACAGGTATTGGACGCTGGACAGCAGGGCGACGGACGCTGGAAGACAGCGTGATGGACGCTCCAGGGCAGGGCGTCGGACCCTGGCGACGGACGCTTAGGCGAGCGTCCGTCGGCCTTCCAGAGAGCCTAACAGAAGCTGAAGAAGTGCTGAGGCGATGGACGCTTGGTGATGGACGCTTGCACGAGCGTCCGTCGGTCTACCCGAGAGTAAAACAGAACAGAACAGCGCACACCACACGACGAACGCTGGGCGACGGACTCTGGAGAGCGTCCGACGCCAAAACCGAAGGACGCCGATAAGCGAGGCGATGGACGCTGATGTCAGCACGTACCAGTGTCTGACGCAAAACCCTCGGAGCGTCCGATGCCCCCGACAAACGCGCAGTAACCGCGAAAATCGTTTTTCTCTCCACCAAATCTTCCCAAATCTTGACCAAATGTTCTCCACTAGCAAGCCAACTTGGTAGGCATGATTCTAGTGCTATGGAGGAGCTATCCCGAAGAAATCATCGCTCAATTTGGTGAGAATTAAAGGAAAACAAGGATTTGGGGGAAAAGGGGCAAGAACGAAGAACACCGCAAAGAAATCGCCCGATCTACGTACTCGTGAGGTTTGAGGGGAATTCCTTCGGTGCAAAGATGCTCCTCACGAACACGAACAACTTGGTTCAAACGGATTTGCATGAGCTACTCCCTACAAAGAGAAATCATCTCGGGAAAAGAGGGAGCAAAAGCAAAACGCGAAGAACAGAAGCAAAACGGGGGACATGATCACAAAAGCGAAGCCACCGATAGTTTTGGGCTCAACTACCGAACCCCGAGTTTTGCGGCCCAAACTCGAAAACCGACGCGGATGGTTTTGAGGCCCAAACCACCAAACCACTCGACGTGAGCCGCCTTGTCTTCGCCCGGTCGGACTCTGAGTCCCCTGAGCCTCCGCTCGACTCGCGCGTCCACCGTCTTGATTCGGTCAACTCGGTCTACCTCCATGTCTTCTCGCACTCGCCGGTGCCAAGTACTAGCCACCACAGCTAGTCCACCGGCGCCCATGGTCCCTCAGTCCGAGCCCCGCTTCCGCCCTTCACCACTCTCTGTCCATCGGCACGGCAAGCCTCTACTCGACCTTCTCCACGCCATTGACCAGTATCACTAGGCATAGCACCTGCACACCACAAGCCGATAGACAAGCACATATTTCTGCTTTTGCAGAGGTTAGGTAAGCCATTGAAACTGAAACACTCACGTGTTGGACGGTCACTCATCATCAAAGCTGAACATACATGGGTACTTATCCACCATGTGTTCGTATCCGCTTGTCCTAAAGTCGTCTCCCCATCACCTCCTTCAATGTCAAGCTTAACATCGCGATGACATTTTTGAACTCTATCCACCGAGACGTGAGCATATCCAGCTGGTATTTTTGACCCATGGCATATTGGTGTCTTCGTAGGGTCGATAGGAGATACAACACCGGTAGCCACCATGATTGTGGTAGCCCCCTCTGGACTGTGCAGCTCACATGGTGTTTTAGGTTCTGTGATGTCATCCACTGGGAAGCGTAGCTTTGCGTCATCACCAGGTTGAGGCACTTCCGTGGAAGCACAACTGCTTTTCAACTGAGCTGATGGGCTGATGTTGACTTCCAGTACTGATCCAGTACTTTGCATTTGGCTCATTTCTAACTCCACTTGCCTTTTGATTTCCTCGCTCATTCTCGCTTCAAGTTTCTCTTCTCGCTCTTTTGCTTGAATAGCTGCTTCGCATGCTTCACTAAGCATTTGCGACATGCTAAGTTTCATAGCTTCCTCCTCTTTCTTCTTTCTCTGGTGGCTTCTATATGTATCTTTGTCTTGAGGGAAGGCATGCTTCCACGTGAAAGGTCTAGAATGGCTAGATAGGGGGAATAGCCTATTAAAAAAATTCTACAACAACACTTAGGCAAACTTGTTAGAATAAAACACGGCTATAAGCAAGTTTGCACTAGCGCTAAGGTTAGGCAAGCCACCTACTAATTCTAGCCACTAGCAAGATAACCTATGTCACACACAAGAGCTAGAGAACTAGTGCTACACTACTAAGCTACACAAGCTAAGCTAGAAGCTCTACTTTGCAAGAATGTAGGAATGTAAATGGAAAGCTAGAGTTAGAAAGGTTATACCGACGTGGAGAGTAGCAATGAGATAACCAATCAATCACAAGATGAATCCTCAATAGAGACAAGTTGACACAATGATTTTTTACCGAGGTTCACTTGTTTGCCAACAAGCTACTCCTCGTTGTAGCAATACACCCACTTGGAGGTTCACGCGCTAATTGGCAATCCAAGCCAAACCCATCAAGGGTGCCGCACAACCAACACAAGATGGGGATCTCCATGCTACGAGCAATCCACTAGAGATACCTTTCGTGAACTCCCACGGGGTAGGTTCAAGAACCCCTCATAGTCCACCGATCGGAGCCTAAGACAATCACCTTCCTCCACTCAATGATCCTCGTCGCACCAAGCCGTCTAGGAGGTGGCAACCTTCGACAATAACAAGAGCTCCGCGATGACGACGATCACCAAGTGCCACTAGTATGCAATCAAGAGCAATGCGCTTGGATTCACTCAATCTCATGAATATGTCAAATATGTTTAGAGGATAAGTGGTGGAAGCTTCTCAAGCAAGCACAAGTGTATTAGTTATGTGAATGTGCAAGAGATGCCCCAAAGGGCCGGCCATATCACTTATATAGCCTTCACTCAACTAGCCGTTTTGCCCCTCGAACTGAGCCTCTGCGTCCCATCCGGACGCTGTTTACACAGGGGGTCCGGACCAACAGACGCGTCCGGACCCAACACCAGCCGAGAACAAACAGCTCTGCTTGAGACTCCAGATGCTGACTCCGGTCGCACTCAAGGTGCAGACCGAACCAACGCGCCTGCGTCCGATCAGCTGTCGATTCAAACGACTCTTTTCCCGTTCGCACCACAGCTTCCCACTGCTCACCACGTGGCTCCGGATGACATTGTTCACAGGGTCCGGTTCCACTGCTCACAAGGTCCAGAAATAAATTCCCGAGCACCCGAGAGCTCCACAGAGCCACCAGCACCTCCGGACGCTTGTCTAGTTCCTCCATCCGGACTAAGACTAGCATTCGGTTCCTTTTACACAGAGACAACAGAGAGCTCCAGGACTCCAGACGCGCGTCTGGATCCCTGCGTCTAGACAAACAACTGCGTCTGGATGCCTCTGCTCAGCGCTGCCAGCTAGGGTATGCCTCCGGACCCATCACCGATGGTTCGGACCACCAACATACCCTGTGTCCGGACCTCACAACTGAGTCCAAACAGCCTCCAACCTTCTTCTGCGTCCGGATGCCTCTGCTCAGCGCTGCCCGCTAGGGTATGCCTCCGGACCCATCACCGATGGTTCGGACCACCAACACACCCTGTGTCCAGACCTCACAACTGAGTCCAAACAGCCTCCAACCTTCTTCCAAGCTTCCAAGAGCCAACACTAAGTGATCCCAACACTTGTGCACGTGTGTTAGCTTTTAGTTCACAATTATCTTGGAATAAGTTGGTTGTTTCACTTGGTTCAATTGATTTTAATGCAATGCATATGAACCTAGTGGCACATGATAATCGTAATCATACTTAAGAGCTCCTTACTTGATAGTACGGCTATCTATCCTAAACGTGACCACATCCTCTATGATGTCTTGATCACCAAACCGAAAATGGTCCTATCATCACCTTTGCCTTGGCACCATTTTCCATTCCACCACCATGCTAGAGCTTGTGCTATCCACTTGATCCACCTTGCTCCATCACATGGCATGTACCAACCTATCTCATGATTCACACTTAGAGATCGAAGGTTAGTACTTAAGTGGGTTTCATCAATTACTCAAAACCAAAACACATGGGGACTCTCACCACGGCACCGCGCCATGACCTCTCGTTCGCCCACCGTGTTCCGCAGTCCCCAGGGCAAATGTCAGCTCATCCCTATCTCTATCTGGTGACCATACTCCTTGTTCCCTCAAAGATTGAGTGTAAACCAGTTTCCGTGCTGCTTCTATGAGTCCTTCGGTATACGTTAATTTCCGATCTGAGGGTCAAGGCCTCCCCCATGACCAAAAAACCACCACTTACCGCGCTCAGACCATTTACCTGATTCTGGTTGGATTCCCCTAGCTTCAAGGTCCTCTTCTGATTTTTCCCACTTAGGAATGGCAGTAATGTAGCCACCTGATCCCAAGTAATGGTGGTATTGCTTCTCTCGGGCATTCTGTTGGTTCTGTATCGCTCGTGTTGTGCCCTCTTCGAATGTCTTGTAAGCTACAAAGTCATCCTAAAATGGTCTCAACTTGACGTAGGCCTTATTGTTGAAATCTGGAGTCAGGTTCTTCTTGATAAAATTAGTATGCAATTTCTCCTTCCAGGCCTGGAAATATGTTGCCATCTTCTTCATAGCACAGTCCCTGACTCTCCCCTTCAAAGATTCATCCTTTGTATCGAGCGAGAAATGTTGAAGGACTTCTTGCCAAATTAGTTCCTTGTCACGATCAGAGACAAAACTAATTTCAGGTTGTCCTATCCTTTGCCGCCATTCACGAGCATTGATCGGAAGCCTATCCCTTACAAGGTAACCATAGTGGTTGGCAAATTTATGTGCATTTGGTCCAATTACTGCCCCTGTTTCCTCATCGAATTCCGTGATAATGTACCGACCCTCCAATGGCTTCTTCGGGCCTCGTACATTTTTACTCTTCCCCGTAGTTGTCGTTGATGCAGACGGCTATGTATGTAGACACACAAAACTTAGTGTAATTATTTTGATTTTCATGTATACACAAGAGATTGTAGACATATATACCTCATCAACATTGTCTTGCGCGATATTTTCTTGCTCAACATCTTGCGCAAAGTACTGACTTGCGTCATCTACTTGATTGGTGTCGTCGTCTACTTGATTGGTGTCATCTACTACTTGATCAGTGTCATCGTTGATCATTAAAAACAAGAAATCCTCCATGTTGTCATTCGGGTCGTCCATTTCTGCAACTCTATATAGTAAAAGGGTTTAGACACTTAGTGTGTGTGTGTACACCATAAACAAGCTAAGTGTGTAACACTTAGAGTAACCAAAAGGGTTTAGGGTAGACACTTAGAGTTAGGCATTTAGTCTTTGTGTGACTAATAAAAGGGTTTAGGGTAGACACTTAGGGGTTTAGGCATACTTGGGGTAGACACTTAGTCTTTGTGTGACTAATAAAAGGGTTTAGGGTAGACACTTAGAGTAAGGCACACTTGGGGTAGACACTTAGTCTTTGTGTGACTAATAAAAGGGTTTAGGGTTTAGGGTAGGCACTTAGAGTTAGCCACTTAGGATATATATTTCTCTAACAAAGGAAAGATCTATACAATTAACTACAAATAATGAAAGGTATCTATTTCTCTAACAAATGAAAGCTTAGGGGTTTAGGGTAGACACTTAGTGTGTGTGTAAACCCTAAACAGTGTGTAACACTTAAGGTAGACTCATATATATCAAATCGACACTTAGAGTTATTTTACTAGTAATATATATAATGAAAGGTATCTATTTCTATAACAAATAAGAGGGCTCTATACATATTTTATTAGCAATATAATGAAGATACATATATATCAAATTATATATAGCAATAATGGAAGGTCTATATTTCTCTAAGTGCTAAAATCTATTTCTATAACAAATGAAAACTCTATACATATTTTACTAGCAATATAATGAAGATACATTGCGAACACATGGTGGATAAGTACCCATGTAGTTCAGTTTTGTGATGAGTGATTGCCCAACACTTGAGCGGTCCAGTTTGAGTGGCTTGAACTAACCTCTTTGCGAAAACAAATGTGTGCCTGTCTATTGGTTTGTGGTGTGCAGGTGTTATGCCTAGTGACAGTGGTCAATGGCGTGGAGAAGGTCGAGTAGAGGCTTGCCATGCCGATGGACTAAGAGCGGTGAAGGGCAGAAGCGGGACTCGGACTGAGGGACCATGGGCATTGGCGGACTAGCTGTGGTGGCTAGTACTTGGCACTGGTGAGCACGAGAAGACATGGAGGTAGACCGAATTGACCAAGTCAAGACGGCGGACGAGCTGGTCGAGCGGAGGCTCATGGGACTCGGAGTCCGACCGGGCAAAGACAAGTTGGCTCGAGTCGAGTGGTTTGGTGGTTTGGGCCTCAAAACCATCGGAGGACGGTTTCCGAGTTTGGGCCTCAAAACTCGGGGTTCGGTAGTTGATCCCAAAGCTACCGGTGGCGGGTTTTGCGGGTTTGGGCATCAAAACCCGGGCGGAGCTTCCGAGGAAGGGAGGATGGCACGTGGCGGAATCCTGAAGGTTGCGTCGAGGCGACGGCAACTCCCAGAAGGAAGCGGGGCCGTCCAATCAAACAAGTGGCTGAGAGTTATCGACTTGGATTACAATGTCATAGGGCTAGGTAATTCGGTCATGTATCTAGGGTGGGTCTTTGGGAAATAGCCAAAGCCCTGTTAAATAGGGGATGAAGGGGTATCCTCATCCTATCTCTTGAACCCTAATCATTTGCCCCAACTCTCTCTCTCTCTACCCTCTCTCTAGTTCATGAGATCCCTAGGTTGATTTCACCAACCTCTGTAAGAACTTGAGTTTGTTGCGAGGAATCGGAGGCGGTAACCTCCGTAAGCCATGGTGGCTTCGATTTCTTGATCGTGTTCCCATTTTGTTTGTGTTCTTCGCGTTTTGCTTTTGCTCCCTCTTTTTCCCGAGATGATTTCTCTTTGTAGGTAGTAGCTCTTGCAAATCCGTTTGAACCAAGTTGTTCGTAATCGTGAGGAGCATCTTTGCACCGAAGGAATTCTCGTCAAACCTCACGAGTGCGTAGATCGGGTGATTTCTTTGCGGTGTTCTTCATCCTTGCCCCTTTCGCCCCAAATCCTCATTTCCCTTTAATCCTCACCAAATTGAGCGATGATTCTTTCCGGATACCTCCCCAACTGTACAAGGATCATTCCTATAAAGTTTAGTTGTAGTTGGAGTTCATTTGGTTGAGTTTTGGGAAGATTTGGCAGAGAGAAAACGATTTTCGGGTTCACTGTGCAGATTTTGGGAGCATCGGACGCTCTAGGGTTTAGCGTCGGATGGTCCGTCAGAGGCGTCGGACGCTACGTCATGCTGACAACAGCGTCTATAGCGATCGCCCGTCGGCCTTCCAGCAAGGTTTTTCAAGATTTCCTTCGCGACTGTTTTGGCCGTTTCTCCCTCGTCCGGACTCCGAATTGAGTTCCGTTTGTTGCGTTGGTTTCGTAATCACGCAGGGAACTTGATGAAGCACTTGTGAGACCAGTTCTCATAAGTATTTTTTGGTGAGCTCTCTTCTCTTCTCTCTAGGGTTTGAGAGCCACACTATCGGTGTTTCGCTTTGAGTTTTTGGTTTCTCGAAGATCCGATGTACCTCTTGGTCATCACCAAAGGTATCCACCCTCTCTAGGGTCGTGATCTTGCTGGTGGAGTAAGCTTACTTGCTGGGGTTGTTTTTCGGAAGAGTGGCCCGAATATTTCCGAGTGAAATTTGAGGCTCCCATTCACCCCCCCCCTTTCTGGTCGCCGTTCTCGGTCCTTCAATTGGTATCAGAGACGGTTAAGGATCATTCCACCTTACGCGGTTCTTGATCCGCGAAGGTGACATGGAGCGAGGTGCTGGCAAACCTC
The DNA here is from genome assembly GCA_022036555.1 of Microstegium vimineum. Lineage (NCBI taxonomy): Eukaryota > Viridiplantae > Streptophyta > Magnoliopsida > Poales > Poaceae > Microstegium > Microstegium vimineum. Next base: position 26,775,095 of record CM039133.1, on the reverse strand, counting down.
CGTTCTTCGATGGAACAAACTTCGCCTATTGGAAGGTGCGCATGTCCGCTTACCTCCAAGGGCTTGATACGAAGTATTGGGAGATTTGTGAGAGTGCTAACTATGTGGTTCTTGGCGCTCGGATTAATGAGCTGCAAATCATGCAACATGCGTCAAACGCAAGAGCCTGTAGCATCCTCTTCTCAAGTTTGTCTCTTCCTGAGTTTGAGTGAGTTTCGAGTCTCACTATGGCACGGGAGATCTGGCAAACACTCTTGAGATATCATGAGGGCAACCCTCAGATCAAGTCCAGACTCTTCGACACGTACCATAGAGAGTACGAAAACTTTGCTTAGTTGGCCGGCAAATCTGTTGACGAGATGTTCACTCGCTTCCAATATATCGTCAACAAGATGTGTGCTAATCGAGCCAACTTGCCTTATGATGATCATGAGATGGCTATCAAGATTTTGCATACTCTTGATCGGAAGGTATGGGAGATGAAGGTGGCTGCCATTCAGGAGTCACCGGGCTATGATGCCCTGACCGTGGACGAGCTGTTCACCAAGCTCAAGTCCTCGGAGATTGACTACTAGACCCGGGCCAAGCTTGGAAACCCATTGATACCATCTATGGCGTTGGTTTCTGGCCCCGGCGATACGTCTTCTTCCTCCTCTGACTCTTCACACTCTTTGTTCGCTTTGTCTTTGATTTCTGTGACTGAGGATCAAGTGGAGGCTCTTGGAGATGATGAGCTGGCTTTGGTCATCACCAAGTTCTCACGGTTTCACAACAACCGTTTGAACCGTCGATGTGGTGGCTTGGCCAAGGGGTTCTACCGTTGCGGTGATGAGGATCACTTCATCGCAAACTGCCCCAAGAAAGCTACGGGTGACTTCACCATGCGCAAGGACAAGCGCGAGCACCACTTCGACGACAAGCACAAGCCCAAGGGTGGCTACCACCGAAGATCCTCCAAGAAGGTGATCGATAAGGTGAAGGCCAAGCACCGAGCCTTCCTCGCCTCCCTCAGCGACATCGATGCCTCCTCCGACGGAAGTGCTTCTTCAAGCAATGATGAGTCGAAGGGAAAGGTTGAGGACAAGCTCAATAGCCTATGCTTTTACGCCGACGCCAAGCACGGTGGCTTTTGCACCATGGCGATTGAAGAAGGCAAGGTCGGCAAGCGTAAGGATGGCCCCGACTACGACTACGACTCCGACACACCCGAGGTATCACCCACCATCGAATTCCTCTCTCTCGAGCTTGAGTCTCTAAACGACACCTTGATGAGTCATGATGCGTTGCTCAAGCATGTCGCGTGTGAGATGAACGATTTTAAGGCAAAGTACCTTAGCACGCTGCATGAGCTAGAGTTTGCTAAGGCACAAGTGGTGGTTACCGAGGAGGTAGAGTGTGATGCTTGTGCCATCCACATGTCTAGTCTTGTCACTCTCCAGGACAAGTATGGCACTCTACTTGAGGAGGTCCGTGAGCTGAAGGCTAGGCCTAGCTTACTTGGTGCGTGCAAGTCTTGCTTAGGCTTGCGTTCTGAGCTGGCACAAAGTGATGCTAGGATTGTTGTGCTAGAGAAGGTCAGCTCAGATAGCACTAGAGAGTCGGATCGCTTTGAGGCTTTGGAGCTTGAGATCGCATCGTGCAGACATGACAAGATGCGTACCGTGGAAGAAAACACATACCTTCGGTCCATCTTCAGTTGGGTGTCTTGCCGAGAGCCACAGCTAGGGATGATGCTTAGCCAATGCAAAAGGGCTGGCAGCATGGGAGTAGGCTTTTCTATAGGTGGGAAGGACGATAGCATGTTCGGTAAGATTGGTGAGTGCAGTGGTTTGAGCGAGAATGAGAAACCCGCCACAACTCCCAAGCTTACCAAGATCACTTCACCTAAGCCTACCAACCCCTCTAAGTTTCCTGTGAGAGATGGTGTGTTTGAAGAGCTACCCAAAACCACTCCACAGAAGCAAGTATGGATTGCAAAACCAAACCATCTTCGCAACCCACTTGACACACTACCAAACATCTCTAGTGATCCCCTTCCTAAGAAAGCTAGATCCACCCAACCCAACAAGAGAGTGCCTACCAAGAGTGTGGTGAGGTACCATTGTGAGTATTGTGAGCTGGATGGGCACTTGGTTGAGTTTTGCTTTAGGAGGAAAAGAGATGATCAGAGGTAGGTTGAGTTGAACAACCGGGACATGTACCACCCACAAGTTGGGGTGCGTGAACCAGAAGTTCAGAGGCGCACTTATAGGCCTAGAGGTGCAATGCCTCAAGGTGCTAGGCCTCAAGAGGCGAGACCAAGTGGTGGTCGTACCCGGTGAGGTACCGGTCGTGACCCATACGACTACGGGCCTCGTGGTGGTGGCTTTACTACACCCTTCTCTAGCGGACCACGTTTTCCCTATCATGGTGATCGCTATTCCCCCGTGAGGCAGGAGATGTTTGCTTTTTCTCCTAACCCATTCTTTGGGCAAGTGGGACAACACTGGTATCCTTCACAGTTTACTAACCCTAGTGTTGGTCCGTTTGCTCACCCTATGTCTTTTTATTGATGTAGGAAGGAGGACTGGAGGAGACTTGCCTTTTGGATTCCGGATGCTCACGCCATATGACTGGAAGTGCCAAGTGGTTCTCCAGCCTCGACCCTGTGCACCACACATAGTATATCACATTCAGGGACAAGAGTAAAGGTAAGGTTGTCTCCGTGGGTCCATTCGAGTCAATTCATCTTTTGTCCTCAAGGATGTTGCTTTGGTTGCGAATCTACATTTTAACCTTCTCTCGGTTTCACAACTCCTTGAAGACGGTTTTGAAGTGAGCTTTAAGCCAAACTTGTCTTGGATTTTGGACTCGCGTGGTGATCTTGTTTGCCGGATTTTACCCTTCGGGAAGGTTTTTCGTGTGGATTTTTCTATCTCTTCTGGACCTTCTCGTTGTCTTCTTGCTGGTTCTTCCCCCGAGCTTTGGAAGTGGCATAGGAGATTGTCGGTTCTTCCTCCGAGCTTAGCTCAATGGACCTTATCCAAGGATTGTCAAAGCTAAAGTTCGAGAAGGATTTGGTTTGCCATCCTTGTAGACATGGCAAGATGGTTGCCGCTTCCCATCCTCCTATGACTGAGATCATGACCACTCGACCCGGCGAGCTCTTACACATGGACACAGTTGGTCCAGCTCGGGTTAGGTCGAAAGGAGGGAAGTGGTGTGTGGTTGTAGTCATTGATGACTACTCAAGATACTCTTGGGTGTTCTTTTTGGAGAGTAAGGATGAGGCTTTTCCACTTGTTCGAGATCTTATTTTGAGATTGCAAAATGAGCTACCTAAGAATGTCATGAGAGCTATCCGCAGTGACAATGGCATAGAATTCAAGAATGCTCACTTTGCAACTCTTTGCTCTTCTTTGGGTCTCGATCACCAGTTTTCCTCACCTCACACTCCCCAGCAGAACGGTGTTGTTGAGCGCAAGAATCGGACCCTTGTCGAGATGGCCAGGACGATGCTCGATGAGCATAGGACTCCTAGGCGGTATTGGGCTGAAGCACTCAATTCTGCCTGCTATGTTTCCAATCGCATTTTTCTCCGAGCATTCAAGAATAAGACTTCTTATGAGTTGCGATTTGGGAGACCACCCAAGGTAAGTCACCTACGGGTGTTTGGGTGCAGGTGCTTCATCCTCAAAAAGGGCGGTAAGTTGGACAAATTTGAATCACGGTCTTCTGATGGTATCTTTCTTGGTTATTCTACTCACTCTCGTGCTTATCGTGCACTTAACCTTGAGACTAACTGAGTGATGGAGACTTGTGAGATTACCTTCGATGAGACTATGCCCTATGTTTCCACTGCCTTTGAGCTTGCAGGTGATGATGAGGTGAACACTAGCATCTTTGTGGAGGAGGAGCGGGACGACGCTGTTTGCGGTGATCCCGAGCCTACTCCATTGGCTGCCCCCATCGACCCTGCGACGTCCACTTCGGCTCACGGTCCCGATCCGACTACTTCCTCTACATGGGGGATGTTCAAGCAGCTTCCTCAGTCGGTGCCCGTCGCACCTAAGGGAGCTCCAGCAGCTGTCGAGGGGGAGGCCACTTCATCCAGGCAGGCTCCCCGCCACATCCAGTGATAGCACCCGCCGAAGAACATCAACGGCGACATTGACCGTCGAGTCACGCGGTCCAGGTCCTATCTCTCTCACTTTTCTCATTTGGCTTTTGTCGCTTCTTTTGAGCCCCAAGATGTTGGACACGCTTTGATGGATCCAGATTGGGTTAATGCCATGCATGAGGAGTTAGAAAACTTTGAGTGGAACTACGTTTGGGTCTTAGTTCCTCCACCACCTAGTTGCCACCCCATAGGTTCCAAATGGGTTTTCAAAAATAAACAAAGTGAAGATTGGGTGGTAGTGCGCAACAAGGCTAGGTTGGTAGCTCAAGGCTTTTGTCAAAAGGAGGGAATAGACTATGAGGAAACCTTTGCCCCGTAGCTCATTTAGAAGCCATTAGAATCCTTCTAGCTTTTGCGGCTTCTAAGGGTTTTAAACTTTTTCAAATGGACGTTAAAAGTGCTTTCTTAAACGGCTACATAGAGGAGGAAGTGTATGTTAAACAACCTCCCGATTTCGAAAATCCCAAGTTTCCAAACCATGTTTTTAAACTTCACAAAGCTTTGTATGGTTTGAAATAAGCACCTAGAGCATGGTATGATAGGCTAAAAACTTTTTTGCTTGCTAAGGGTTTTAAAATGGGATCGGTAGATAAGACGTTGTTTCTCCTCAAGCAAGGCAAAGAGACTCTCATTGTCCAAATATACATGGATGATATCATCTTTGGTGGTTCTTCTCATGCTCTTGTTGCCAAGTTTGCAGATCTTATGAGCAGGGAAGTTGAGATGAGGATGATGGGAGAGTTGACTTTCTTTCTCGGGTTGCAAATCAAGCAAACCCGGGAAGGGACGTTTGTGCACCAAGGCAAGTACACGAAGGATATCTTGAAGAAGTTTGACATGGGCGAGGCAAAGCCCATCTCGACGCCCATGTAGACTACGACTGCCTTGGATGCGGACAAGGAAGGAGAGGCGGTGGATTAGACGGAGTACCGAAGCATGATCGGCTCGCTTCTGTACTTGACAGCGACTCGGCCGGACATTCAGTTTGCCGTCTGCTTGTGTGCACGCTTTCAGGCGTCCCCACGGACATCGCACAAGCAGGCGGTGAAACGCATCATGAGGTACTTGCGCTTCACTCCCGAATTTGGAATTTGGTTCTCCACCTCTTCCTCTCTTGCGCTTTGTGGTTATTTTGATGTCGACTTTGCTGGTTGCCGTCTTGATCAGAAGTCCACTTCTGAGACTTGCTAGTTTCTCGGGTCTTCTCTTGTGTCTTGGTCTTCTTGCAAACAGTCTAGCGTGGCACAGTCGTCGTGCGAAGCTGAGTACGTTGTCGCAGCTAGCTGTTGCTCACAGATGATTTGGATGATTGCCACTTTGAAAGATTTTGGTCTTGTGCTTACTAAGGTGTCTCTGCTTTGCGATAGCACGAGTGGAATTAGTGTGGCCAAAAATCCCGTGCTTCACTCTAAGACCAAGCACATTGAGGTCCGCTTTCACTTTTTGCGTGATCACTACGAGAAGGGCGACATTGACCTCCGGCATGTCGAAACCCAAAACCAGCTTGCGGATATTCTCACAAAACCTTTGGATCAAGTTGTGTTTTCTCGCCTTCGGGGCGAGTTGGGTGTTTGCTTCCCTTTTTAGTTGAGGGAAGCTCTTTGTGTATCATAGTTCTTTTTTGTTCTTATTTGTCTTTTCTTTCTTTTCTTTGGTGTCTTTTTAGTGTTGATTGGTGTCATTGTATTTGCATCTCATTTGCATTTGTGACATAGTTCATTTTAAGCTTCATACATATAGCCGATATAATGAATCTATGCTCTGTTTGAGGTGCTTTATGTGTCTATGGTGTTGCCTAACTTAGACTCTCTTTGATCTCTTGATATGCAATAGAGTTAAGTTAGAAAAGCTTTAAAACTGAATTTAATTCCCCATGTCACCTCTGAAATGGCACTAGCATGTGTAGGCTTTTGAAGATCCTACTTGGCTATTTTGTATATAGCTTGTAACTATGGCTCTTCATTGTTTCATTCATTTCCATTGAGCATCATGATTAAAATTGCTCTCTGATTTGTGAATAGGAAAGATCGAGTTGGGTCTGCATTGTGAGCACTTCACCGTGTGTTCAAGACTGCTACCCATATGGGTGGAACTTGAGCAGTGTCGTGTATGACCAAAACCGGTGTTTAAGTCCTTTGACTTCGCCCGGTTGGTAAGCAGTGGCATCACCTTGCATACAACCACTCGCATACAACTTAAATGTGCCTAAAACTGAAATTTGGCTGCGAAACTCTGAAACTTGAAAAATTTATTCAGTTGGGTCATTGGCTTGTTGTATGAATTTTGTTAGGGATAGTTCTACTTGCTATAAATGAGATTTCTTTGAGATAGATCCTATCTTGTTTGCCATGTCTAGTTGTCTCTAGGAGGTGATACCCATTCCTTGCTCACACATGTAATCTTCTCTATTTTGGCTTCTAAAGTGATCTTTAGCTCAACCTGAGTCTTTGTTGGGCACGTAGAGCTTTTCCTATTCTCACACGATCACATCACTTAGAGCATCCATTCATTATCTTAGCTCTATGTATGAAGCTTGTTGCACTCATTTTGCATTTCATGGCATTTGTGGCCGATTCTTGAGTGTTGAGCGTTGATGAGCTTCATGTGTCAACAAGGGGGAGAAATGTGCATTTCACTCATACTCAACCAAGGGGGAGAAAACAGTGCATTTTCATTCTTGCACTAGTCAAGGGGGAGAGATGTGCATTTCATTGGTTTCTTTGGTTTAGAGCGTCTTTGGTTAAAGGGGAGTTTTTGTGCTTTTCATTCTTGCACTAGTCAAGGGGGAGAGATTTGCATTTCATTGGTTTCTTTGGTTTAGAGCGTCTTTGGTCAAGGGGGAGTTTTTGTGCTTCTTTTGCCTTAAGACGTTCAATTGGTATCTTGCTCAGGGGGAGCTTTTGCTAGATGTGTTGAGCATTTGCCTCTTCTGGAGAGTCTAGCTTGTCTTGTTGGCTCTGATAGGTTTCGATTGCTTCTTGAGCTTTAGTGATTTAATTGGTATCTATTGAGCTCCCTTAGTGTTTCAATTGGCATTCTGAGCTTTGAGAGTTTTGATTGGTATCTTTGGCTTGCTAGCAGTGTTGAGCCCGTTTCTGCCTCTTCTTGAGGGCTAGTTTTTTTTACTTGGTTGCGTCGAGCCATTGCCCATGTCTTTGGGAACCAAGTTTTGGACTTGTTTTGCTTCTCTCAAGTGACCCCGTGTTTGGCTTTCATAGATTTTTGGTCATTTGGAGAGCTTTACCTTGTGGCTCAAATCTGAAATGCACTTGTGTTGACAATGCACTCATCAAGGGGGAGATTGCGAACACACGGTGGATAAGTACCCATGTAGTTTATTTTTGTAATGAGTGATTGCCAACACTTGAGCAGTTCAGTTTGAGTGGCTTGAACTAACCTCTTTGCGAAAGCAAATGTGTGCCTGTCTATCGGCTTGTGGTGTGCAGGTGCTATGCCTAGTGACAGTGGTCAATGGCATGGAGAAGGTCGAGTAGAGGCTTGCCGTGCCGATGGACTAAGAGCGGTGAAGGGCGAAGCGGGACTCGAACTAAGGGACCATAGGCACCGGCGGACTAGCTGTGGTGGCTAGTACTTCGCACTGGCGAGCGCGAGAAGACATGGAGGTAGACCGAGTTGACCAAGTCAAGATGGCAGACGAGCGGGTCGAGCGGAGGCTCATGGGACTCAGAGTCCGACCGGGCGAGGACAAGGTGGCTCGAGTCGATTGGTTTGGTGGTTTGGGCCTCAAAACCATCGGAGGATGGTTTCCGAGTTTGGGCCTCAAAACTCAGAGTTCGGTAGTTGATCCCAAAGCTACCGGTGGCGGGTTTCGCGGGTTTGGGCATCAAAACCCGGGCGGAGCTTCCGAGGAAGCGGGGATGGCACGTGGCGGAATCCTGGAGGTTGCGTCGAGGCGACGGCAACTCTTGGTAGGAAGCGGGGCCATCCATTCAAACAAGTGGCTGGGAGTTATCAACTTGGATTACAATGTCTTAGGGCTAGGTAATTCGGTCATGTATCTAGGGGGCTCTTTTGGAAATAGCCAAAGTCCTGTTAAATAGAGGATGAAGGGGTATCCTCATCCCATCTCTTGAACCCTAATCATTTGCCCCAACTCTCTCTCTCTACCCTCTCTCTAGTTCATGAGATCCCTAGGTTAATTTCACCAACCTTTGTAAGAACTTGAGTTTGTTGCGAGGAATCGGAGGTCGTAACCTCCGTAAGCCATGGTGGCTTTGATTTCTTGATGGTGTTCCCATTTTGTTTGTGTTCTTCGCATTTTGCTTTTGCTCCCTCTTTTTCCCGAGATGATTTCTCTTTGTAGGGAGTAGCTCTTGCAAATCCGTTTGAACCAAGTTGTTCGTAATCGTGAGGAGCATCTTTGCACCGAAGGAATTCTCGTCAAACCTCACGAGTGCGTAGATCGGGTGATTTCTTTGCGGTGTTCTTCATTCTTGCCCCTTTCTCCCCAAATCCTTGTTTCCCTTTAATCCTCACCAAATTTTTTGGGTGAGCTCTCTTCTCTTCTCTCTCGGGTTTGAGAGCCGCACTATCTATGTCTCGGTTTGAGTTTTTGGTTTCTGGAAGATCCGTTGTACCTCTTGGTCATCACCAAAGGTATCCACCCTCTCTAGGGTCGTGAGCTTACTTGCTAGGGTTGTGTCAGATACCTAGAAATAGGGTACCCAATTTACCAGACTCCACAAAAACAAAATCACCATCGGGGGCTCTTCCGTCTCGCCCAAGCCAAGGGGGCGTCATCCGTGACGTCATCAACCCTCAGGGGCTCTTCCGCCTTGCCCGAGCCAAGGTGGCATCATCCGTGATGTCATCAACCCTCGGGGGCTCTTCCGCCTTGCCCGAGCCAAGGTGGCGTCATCCGTGACGTCATCAACCCTTGGGTGCTCTTCTGCCTCGCCCGAACCAAGGTGGCGTCATCCGTGACGTCATCAATCCTCGGGGGCTCTTCCTCCTCGCCCGAGCCAAGGTGGCGTCATCCGAGACGTCATCAACCCTCGGGGCTCTTCCGCCCCATCCGAGCCAGGGAGACGTCACCCGTGACGTCCCTCACCTTCGGAGATCTCACTGCCATCAACAGCCTAGGATGCCCTAGTCCATATAGTCAAAAGGTCCACAGTACCCTCTGTCCTCAGGGCTGGGGTTCAAGGCATGAGTCGTCATGCCAATCTCTGTTCACCCTGCGGTACAAGGTCCTGTGCTGCCTAACCGGCGACTTCTGCGCACTACATCCGCGTCATTCCCCCAACAGACACTCCAATAGGGATTAGGGCGTCATCAGCCGTGTATGACAGAATGCGGGGGTGCCCGGTCCTGTGCTACCAGCCCCATCCCATGCCTAGGTGTTGACACAAAAAGTGTCGGATCTGCGAACACCTCGGGCTTATACCCGAACTCGATATCCAAAGATGTGCTAGTTGATTTGACCAGTTAATCAACAAGGACGATAACTAGAACAACGATGAACGAGATGACAGCGATGCGCCCGGACGTCAAGGCTCAGATTTCTCAAAAAGCAAAACTCGCGAGGTAGACGGAGATCTTGTAGATACAGCCCATCGAGATCGTAAGAACTCATAGATAAACTATAACTAATGCGAAAAAGTAGATGCTAAAAAGTAAGACGAAAATAATAGATTTGTTTGATTGTATTGAATATCTTCTCATACGAGCCCTAGGTACATATTTATAATCCAGTAGGAGGAGTTATACATAGACACGACTCATACCTAAACAAAACTCCTACTTTTAAGAAAATAAATAACTCGCGCAAGAGTCGGACTCAAACTATAATGATAATACTAATATTAAAACCACTAATTTCCTTATCCGCTTCCCTTACGATGAAACCTTCCATCGGCAGATCCCCTCAATCTGCAACCTTCTTTTATTTTTATTGGCAGCTTTCTACTAACATCAGCCATATCTTTCTGCATCCATCAGCAACATTTCTGATCGGCAATGTTTTCCTGTTTCCAGCGGCAACACTTTCCGATTGGCAAATATCCTTCTTTTCATCTTCGATGCCTCTTCAATCTTCTGCTTCTATCGGCAACCTGATAGCGGTATCATGATACCGATAAGGAACATCAACCAACCTTCCACCGATGAGTGCATCCGGCTCATATTGACACGTACAAAAAACGGTATCAACACATGCCCCCCAATTTCGATGTATGAAATATATCTTGCGCCGGAATTTCCTCTATCGCAATCTTCCTTTCCGAAATATCTCTATCATTACCTTGATTACTGTGCACAAGCATCACAATTTACCAATATCTCCCACAACTGTAGCGCCAACGGTTATAATTTCCAGACCGTCGTATAATTGCATTATCACACCCCTGTTCGACCGAGAAGGAAAAATTCAAAAACACCCCTGACGCTTCGGGCTTATAAAGACCGATGCCGGTCATTTCTCCTTTTACCCTAAGCTCATACCTTCATCTCCATCTCACTGGCGCTTCTGAAGATCACTCCAACATCATCAACAATGGTTCTTTTTCCAGCAAACGGCACAACTTCTGCAAGAATTTTCTCCGATGGCAATCAACTGCAATATCCCTGCGGTAATTTCTTCTCTCCCTGCTCCGCACTCTGCAATTTCATCCTTTTTTCACTGTTTCACAATTCCTTTCCTCCTCCTTTCTTCACTCTCTGAATCTAGGAAATGCGAGACAAAATAGTGATTCCTGTTGATCAAGCACACTTTTGTTGTTTGGGTCCGATGGGGAATGCCGATCCAACAAAAATCATCAATGCGGAAACCAACCGCGTCCCTTTCAGAGCCGAATATTTTGATCTAGGGTTATGGACAGACACCTTCCGTTCTTGGCCCAAACCCACCAAAGGATGGAAAAACTGGTACCTTAGAATGGCCAGATCACAGCAAGTCTATTGGTCAGAACGTAATATAGATCAATGCATCAAATTGTCTCTTGCCGATATGGCCAAGAATGAAAACATGATGATTGCTGCTTCCTATTTCTGGTCCGATACAATGAACGCATTTCTATTCAGGCACGGACCAGCCACTCCCACACTTGCTGATGTGCACATGCTTACCGGCCTTGATGTCTCCTCTCCCGATAGTGCCGCTCCTTTCCAGAGGAAACCTGAACATCGGGTAACTACTCGCAACATCGGTGGTTGGACTGGATATGTTCAAGAATACCAAAAGACCGGATCGGCAGGCCAAAGGGAGCATGCCACCTTCCTGAATATGTGGTTGGAAAACTTCATCTTCTGTGGTAGGACTGTCGGACCTACCAATATGTATCTTTCCGCAGCAGAGCTTCTAGCCAACGGAGGTTTTCCTCTTGGCCGATATCTCCACGGCTCAGTTTACCATCTCCTGCACCAGGCATCCGGAAAGTTGCTGCTAGGTGAACCCATCGGTAACCTCAGGGGCCCTTGGTGGTTTATCAACATGTGGCTAAATGCCCATATGCACAAATGTCTTCAATTTGACTTGTTTAGCCAACAATTCCCAAGAGATCTGACTGAAGAGCATGTACATGCCGATGATGAATCGGCAACCCGTTCCCCTCTCAATTTCGGGGAAGCCATAATAGTGCTACCGGGAACCGATGCCAATGAAGGCCAACTTGGTATGTTTTTCTAGAGACTTTACTGTGGAATCCCTACTATGGCATCCTCCGAGGTAGCCATGGACGCCATCACCACATCCATGGCCCACCTCCATCTGTCTCCCTCCGGGGAACAATTCGCTCGTGGGGCGGTCGTCCCGTGGGCCGATTATCCTCAGTTCGGGCGCCAGCTCGACACGCTCATGGGACCCCAGCCGACTCAGGAGTCCCTGCACAACCTCTACATCGCGTTCGCCAACACGGCGGCACGGCTCGCGGGATGGCAGCCGCACTCTTCCGGGCACAACACACCCGTACGTGAAACGGGAGCTCCGGCGCTCACGCCGTGGGACGACCAGCGGTTCCCGGACCCCCGACAGCTGAACCCCGGGAGGCCCAGCGGCGCAGGACGGCGACCCGAGAAAGGACAGCGATGGCCAGTCGGCAGGCACCTCCCTGGTGTAGCCACGACCTATACACCGTGGGGAAAGGCGATCGGCATGAACTCCCGTTCCAGGAAGGCAAAGGGCAGGCCGCGACGCGGCTACGACGACGCGGTCGCATCGGCGGATCGTGGGCCTCCTTTTCGTCCCCACGGCGGGAGGAAGGGAGGCTACTACGACGACATCCTCACCAAGCTGTGCCCATATCACAGCGTGCCGGTCAGACACACTCTTCCGCAGTGTGACAAGGTGGCTAGGTATCTCTCAATCGCCGAAAATGGGGGTAGAAGTCACAACAACCCTTTCTCCCCTGGGGACAAATGCCTCATGATCTTCGGCGATTCGGGGACCGGATACCAGAAGTGTCGGCGGGAGCAGGAGCGGCGCGAGGTCTTCACTGTCGTCCCGACGGCCCCTGTTTTCCTCGACTAGTCGGAGACCGACATCACGTTCGGGCAAGGCGACCACCCGAAGCGTATCACCCATCCGGGACGCTATCCACTCATCGTGGACCCGATCATAGGGGGCATATGCTTCACCAAGGTACTGATGGATGGGGGCAGTGACCTCAACATCATGTTTTACAACGCCTTCGAGGCCCTAACGGTACCTCGAAAAAAACTTCGCCTGGAGGGGGTTTCCTTCCATGGGATCGCCCCCGGGAAACCTTCCATACCCTTCGGGCAGGTTGACTTGCCCGTGACGTTTGGGGACTCGGATAACTTCCGGACCGAGCTCCTCACCTTCGAGGTCGCTCACTACCATGTGCCCTGCCACGCAGTGTTGGGAAGGCCGTGCTACGTGAAGTTCATGGCAGTTCCGAACTACACTTACCTCAGGCTCAAAATGTCAGGGCCTCGCGGGGTCATCACAGTCACCTCCGAGCTTGCGGATGCGTACCAGTGCGACGTGGACAGTTGCGAGAAAGCAATGGCCACAGCATGATGCCCGGAACTGGCGGCGGCAGCCAAGCCCACGAGCAACGAGAGAGTCGACTCTCAGGGCATGGGAAACTTCACCCCCCTAGAAGGGGTAAAAGAAATCTTCCTCGACCCATCAAATACGGACGACCGAGTGCTGCGCATCAGCGCCTCCCTAGATCCGCAGCAGGAATCGACGCTTGTCGATTGTCTCCGAGCGAATGGCGATATGTTCGCGTGGAGCTCGGCGGACGTCCTAGGCATACCGAGAGACGTGGTTGAGCACGCTTTGATGATTCAATTCGGGGCCAAGCCGGTGAAGCAACGCCTGCATCGTTTCGACGAGGAGAAGCGGCGGGCCATCGGGGAGGAGCTCCACAAACTTCTGGCGGCTGGATTCATCAAAGAGGTATTCCATCCCAAATGGTTATCTAATCCAGTGCTAGTTAAGAAGAAGAGCAGAAAATGGAGAATGTATGTAGATTACACCAGCCTGAACAAGACATGCGGCAAGGACCCGTACCCTCTGCCGCGTATCGATCAAATCATCGATTCCACCTCGGGGTGCGAAACACTTTCGTTCCTCGACACATACTCCAGTTACCACCAAATCCAGATGAAGGAGTCCAATCAGCTCGAGACATCCTTCATCATGCCGTTTGGCTCTTTTTGCTACATCACTATGCCATTCGGACTCAGGAACGCGGGAGCCACGTACCAGCGGTGCATGCGCTCGGTTTTTGGGAAACTCATCGGCACAACCGTTGAGGCGTATGTGGCTGATATCGTGGTGAAGTCGAAACGGATGGAAATCATGGTCGCAGACCTCGAGACAGCGTTCGGGGCCATGAGACTCAAGCGCGTCAAGCTCAATCCTGAGAAGTGCGTGTTCGGGGTGCCGCGCGGCATGCTTCTCATCTTCATTCTCTTCGAGCGTGGCATCGAGGTCAATCCTGATAAAATCTCCGCCATCGCCGGTATGGGAGCAATCTGCAATGTGAAAGGGGTGCAGCGGGTCATGGGATGCCTCGCGTCCTTGAGTCGTTTCATCTCGCGCCTCGGCGAGCGAGGCCTCCCCGTTTACCGACTTGTCAAAAATACCGAACACTTCACCTGGACCCCCGAGGCGCAGGAGGCCCTGGACAAGCTCAAAGCAATCCTCACGAGCGCACCCATCCTCGTTCTGCCGACGCTGCGCGAGGACCTTCTCCTATACATAGCCGCCGCCACCCAGGTGGTGAGCTCCGTCATCATCGTCGAAAGGGAGGAGGAGGGCCACGTGCTAAAGGTCCAGCGGTCGGTATACTTCATCACTGAGGTACTATCCGAGACCAAGACCAGGTACCCTCAAATCCAGAAGCTCCTTTACGCGGTTCTCATCACACGGAGAAAGTTGGCCCACTACTTCGACGGCAATCACGTCACCGTCGTGTCATCCTACCCCCTTGGGGAGGTGATACAGAGCCGCAAGGCTACGGGAAGGGTGGAGAAGTGGGGACTGGAGCTCATGGGGGAGTTTATCTCTTACGCACCGCGGACGGCCATCAAATCCCAGGTCCTCATGGATTTCGTCGCCAAGTGGACCGAGATCCAGCTGCCACCGGCAGCGGAGAACCAGAAGTTCTGGGTCATGTATTTTCACGGATCGCTGATGAAGACTGGCGTCGACGCCGGCCTCGTTTTCGTCTCCCCGCTCGGGGTCCAGCTCAAGTACATGATCTGTATATTCTTTTCGGCGTCTAACAACATTGCGGAATACGAGGCCCTGGTAAATGGGCTACACATAGCAACAGAGTTGGGCATCAAAAGGCTCGACGTGCGAGGCGACTCCCAACTCGTAGTCGAACAGGTTATGAAGGAGTCAAATTGCCACGACCCAAAGATGATAGCATACTGCCAGGCGGTCCGGCGGCTGGAGGAAAAGTTTGACGGCCTGGAACTCAACCACGTCGCTAGAAGATACAACGAGGCGGCAGACGAGCTCGTGAAACTAGCCTCCAATCGGGGTACGGTCCAACCCGGAGTCTTTGCCAACGACCTTCACAAGTTGTCTGTCACCTGGCATGTGGATCCCGATGTCGGGACTTCGGAAACTACCGCGGCGGAGGTCATGGACATCGAAGAGGTACAGGATGCTGTGGATGACGCCCCGACCGGCGACGACGACCCTCCCCCGACTGGAGGGTTCCTATCCTGGATTGGTTGGTTCGGGAGCGCCTCCCCGACGACAGGAACAAAGCGCGCCGCATCGCACGGCGCGCCAAGTCCTTCGTCCTTATCGATCAAGAGCTCTACAGGCGCAGCCCCACAGGGATCCTGCAGCGTTGCATCCCCATGGAGCAAGGTGTGAGCTTGCTGACAGACATACACGCGGGAGACTACGGTCACCACGCAGCCCCCGCACGATCGTCGGAAAGGCTTTCCGCCAAGGTTTCTATTGGCCAATGGCCGTATCAAACGCCACGGAGGTAGTGCGCGCCTGCGAAGGGAGCCAGTTCTACGCCAACAAGACTCATCTGCCTGTGCAAGCGCTACAGACCATCCCCCTCACATGGCCTTTCGCGGTCTGGGGTTTGGACCTAGTGGGGCCGCTTGTCCCGGGCGCCCGGGGGCTTCGACCACCTTCTTGTCGCCATCGACAAATTCTCAAAGTGGATCGAGGCACGCCCCCTCGCCTGGATTAAGTCGGAGCAGGCAGTCATGTTCTTCACGGACATAATATATCGGTTCGGAGTGCCCAACACGATCATCACCGACAACGGTACCCAATTCACTAGCAAGAAGTTCCTGGACTTCTGCGACAGGAACCACATCCGTGTGGACTGGGCCGCTATCGCGCATCCCCAAACAAATGGGCAGGTCGAGCGCGCCAACGGGATGATCCTGCATGGGTTAAAACTAAGAATCTTCAACCGGCTAAAAAAGTTCGGAGGCCGTTGGGTCACGGAATTGCCAGCCGTCCTCTGGAGCCTCAGGATGACTCAGAGAAGGGCCACCGGCTGCTCCCCCTTCTTCATGCTCTACGGGGCGGAGGCCGTGCTCCCCACCGACCTCGAGTATAGTTCCCCGTTGGTCAAGGCATATGACGAGGAAGGAAACCAGGCCAACATGGAGGACGTCGTGGATCAGCTAGACGAAGCAAGGGACATCGCCCTCCTACACTCCGCAAAGTACCAGCAGGCCCTCCGGGGGTACCACGACCGTCGCGTCCGCAAGCGCGAGTTCAACATCGGCGACTTGGTGCTACGGCTCAGGCAAAGCAACAAAGACAAGCACAAACTCACACCGCCGTGGGAAGGGTCGTACGTCGTGGTGGAGGTCCTCCGCCCCGGAAGCTACAAGATCGCCACTGTGGGGCCCGACAGCCAAGTCTTCTCCAACGCCTGGAACATCGAAAAGCTACGTCATTTCTATCCCTAAGCGCCTCTCCTCGAATCACTTACACCCGCATGTATCTTTATTTTAAAAGAGATTCGACATACGCGGCGCAGACGACGCGAAGCCCGAGCGCTAAGCAAGATGTGTCCCAGCTTGTGGTTGCGTATCTTGCTCGGGGGTTGGATAAGGGTGCTCCTTTCTACTTTTTCTCAATTTTTTCAATAAAATCTTGCCTCGACCCGATCTCCTGCCCGTGTTCGCGCACTCTCGCTCAAATTCCGCTCCCATGTGTGGAAACATTTTTTCTGATATTCGCATGGACACTAGGCTCAACGCCACGCTTACCCCCAAGCGCAAGCAGGGCTCGGCCCGACCCCCGACGTGGTTCACCTGACGCATCCGGAGATCGGATGAACGCGTACTCACCAACATCAACGGGGACGGCCTCCGGGTCCAGGTAAGACCAAGGGATAAGGGCTATAGACGCCCCGATGGCCCATTACGGTACAGAGATACGAAGACCGACTCAGCGGGGTTCGAAATGGCCGTCTCAAGACAACAGAGCGAGGGGCGAATAGGGAATGGACATGCTAGCGGTCATTATCCTGGCAATCGGTTGCTAAGGTCATTCCTAGACTTCGTATTTGAGTCCGTCTTTACGGATGATTGGTTCATGGTATTCCTACCGAAGGAAGGCAGCAGGCCCCCGGGACCCATCGAACGGACACGGCTACTAGATGAAACCGATTTGGGGTGAGCCATGACATGGGCCACAAGCCGGAACCCCAGCGAACGGGAACCGAGCACCCCACTCAGATTTTCCCGATATTACCTCGAAGAGCATCCATGGTTCGTCCGCCTCGAGGATAGCATGGTCCGGGTCATATTCCCCCTTCTCGCGAGAGAAGCGCGGGGAACGCACGAAAGACGATACGGCCACGAGACGCTTTCTCTGCTCCGGGCAGAGACTCCGGGGCTGGCATCGCACATCACCACGGTTCTCGCAACCAGGTGAAAAAAGGCGGACGCACGAGCCTCACGCGTCAGAGGTCCACATAGGTAAAAACGACAAACGAACATCACATTCTTATACGCTAATCCTTGCGAAGATTACATACTTTTCACGTGTCACAAGGGCCAGACCAAATCATCATAATCAAACACAAGGTGGACTAAAGGGGGATCCCGGCCGAGGGCCAAAGGAAAGGGAAACAGGGCAAGCTTCAAACGCCCTGCGCACACGGGTAACGTCGCTCCGAGGGCTGCCTATCAGGAGAACGCCCAACGAGCCAACTTCCCCTGCTTCGTCTCTCGTGACGGAGCAGCGACTGCACCACCGTCACCCAAGACCTGCACGGTCGACTGCGTCCCCAGAAAAAGGCATGACGAGTTGGTCAAGCATTTTTCTGGGTCGCGCTTCGAACGTCGGGCCGCGAAACACCCATCGGTCCAGCGACATGCCCCGCCCTATTCCGGGAGGGCGTTCACCAGCACCGAGAGGCGGTCAGGACCACCCCCTCGAAGCCCAACTAGGCATGCAGCACCAGTGTTTACACAGGTGGTACATGATCAAGGCAACCTCGTGCGCGTGCACGGGCATTCGCTTCCTGATCCCTAGGGCTTTGGGGCGGCACTGACACGTCCTCGCCCGGACGTAACTAGGCTCGCCAGCCCGTAGGTCCACCGTCTCCCAACGGTGGCATCACCACCAACAGGGCCAAGGAATGCCTGGCTTAGAAAACTGTACAGGCGGACCGCACAGTCTTTCCATTAGACGCATCCTTGGGCTCCCGCTATGGGAGACGTCAAGGGAGCGTGACCGTCCCGTGGGACGAGATGACGGGGAAGAACTGCGCATACCGCAAGACTCCCCCTGATATCTCCCGTCCGACGACACGAGATGGTGGCGCTCCCAACGCAGAACTTCCTCTGAGTCCAGTGCAGCTCTCAAAAGGCCGTCCGCCAGGGCGGCTCAAGGGACTCTCCGACAAGACCTCGGAGGAAGAATCTAGGGCAGGCCATACTGTGTGGATGTGAATCTCCCCATGGGCGGCCGCCCCTATTTATAGCCCACCAGGACACTCACGCGGCAGCAGGCCCGTGAGACTACAGCACTGCCCCCCAACCACATCGCACTGTGCGACAGCACCCACTTCAAGATGGTGCAGCGAGGCTATAAATGGCCAAGCAGACGGGTGGCTCAGGGCGCGCCGTTCAGAGTCTTAACCACATAGCAAGAAGTGCTCTGGCACCGCCCCTCGAACGAGAGAGGCATGGCACGCCCACTTTTGGGCTATGGGGGGGCGCAGTCAGACCCCGAAATACGACAAACACGTCTTCGACCGATCAATCGACCGTATAGGCCGAAAGACAGCACGACGCAGGGCCGACTCGTCATTTCAAGACGCGTCAGCCCGAGGCCAACAGTGCAGCCCATGCCAGGGCTAGCGTGCGACCAGAGCTCTGGCTCTGACGTACGGAGCAGTCCACTCCCTCCCCGCCTCATGAGGGAAGCAAAGGGTCAAACACTGTGCAAGACTTCCGAATAAGCCCTTAGGAGGAAAAATCTCCCTCCTAAGGCCTCGGGGGCTACACCCGACGGGTGCGCTCGCGCGCACCCACCGGAATCCAAAAATCTAACCAAACCACCATAAGCGCTCTCGGAAGCCTCCGGTGTAGTTCTTCACTACATCGAAGGCTCGGGGGCTACTGTTGGATACCTAGAAATAGGGTAACCAATTTACCAGACTCCACAAAAACAAAATCAACGTCGGGGGCTCTTCCGCCTCGCCCGAGCCAAGGGGGCATCATCCGTGACGTCATCAACCCTCGGGGGCTCTTCCGCCTTGCCCAATCCAAGGTGGCATCATCTGTGATGTCATCAACCCTCGGGGGCTCTTCCGCCTCGCTCGAGCCGAGGTGGCGTCATCCGTGATGTCATCAACCATTGGGGGCTCTTTCGCCTCGCCCGAACCAAGGTGGCGTCATCTGTGATGTCATCAACCCTCGGGGGCTCTTCCGCCTCCTCCGAGCCAAGGTGGCATCATCCGAGATGTCATCAACCCTTGGGGGCTCTTCCGCCCCGTCCGAGCCAGGGAGACGTCACCCGTGACGTCCCTCACCTTCGGAGATCTCACCGCCATCAATAGCCTGGGATGCCCTAGTCCATATAGTCAAAAGGTCTGCAGTACCCTCTGTCCTCAGGGATGGGGTTCAAGGCATGAGTCGCCATGCCAACCTCTGTTCACCCTGCGGTACAAGGTCATGTGCTGCCTAACCGGCGACTTCTGCGCACTACATCCGCGCCATGACTCTGACGGACACTCCAATAGGGATTAGGGTGTCATCAGCCCTATATGACGGAACGCGGGGGTGCTCGGTCCTGTGCTACCAGCCCCAGCCCATGCCCAGGTAAGGGAACAGCAGAGTTCCCGGTCACAAGACGCATGGCTACAGCACAACAAGGACTAACAGGACCCGGACATGTGTCTACTGGCGCAATCTTCCTCAGGAAGGAAGATAGAATGAAGACAAAGCTCGCCCTCGGCAGCAGCCCAAGCCGGGCCCACGTTCACTCCCCCTCTCTCTACTGTACTCCTCCATCTCTCCCTATGTATAAAGGGAGAGAATGGACCTCCAATCTCTCTCTCTCGACATCCCAACATTCATTCATGAACACTCAAACTCGCATACACGCGAGCACACACCAGAACCAAGAACCTCATACGCATGAGACCTGGGAACCGCTTTCCCTCTCTCACCAAAGCTTGTAGCTCCCCTCTACGAGCTCTCTGCGCTCGGTAATACAACCCCGCAACACACTAGACGTAGGGCGTTCGTGCCTGAACTAGTATAAACCTCTGTGTTCTCCGAGCGTAACCATCCGAACTCCGACACGCTTAGAAATTTACTCGTTGGCCGTCTAGACCCCGCCATTTTAGACACCGACAGGTTGTTTTTGGGAAGAGTGGCCCGAATATTTCCGAGTGAAATTTGAGGCTCCCATTCACCCCCCCCCCCTCTAGTCTCCGTTCTCGATCCTTCATACATATATATCAAATCATATATAGCAATAATGGAAGGTCTATATTTCTCTAAGTGCTAAAATCTATTTCTATTTTATTACAAACAATCCACCTTCTTCTTCTTCCCTTCCCTTCTTCTTCTTCTTCTTCCTTTCTTCGATCTTTTTCTTCTTCTCGATCTCCTCTTCACCTAGAAAAACATACATAAAATGTTAGTGTGTGAAAACAAGAAACTAATAACATACAATATTATCAATTTTCCTTTTTTCCAACAAATCCATTTACAAATTTATAAAATCATTTAGTAAATATTTTTTCTTCTTTTTTCCTTTCTTTCTTTCTTCTCCCTACCTTCTTCCTTCTATCCTCTTCTCCTTCTTTCCTCTTCTTCCTTTCTTCCTTGTAATTTCTTCTTTCTTTTTCCTTTAATTTCTTTCTTCTTTCTTCTTTTTCTACTTCAAAGCCGGCGGCCGGCTCGGGGGCGGTGCTGGTCGAGCTCGGGCGGCGTGGCCTCGGGCGCGACGGGAGGCCGACGGCGGCGGTGGCGCAGAGCCGATGATCGAAGTTTCGCGGCGGCCGGCTGTGCAGCGAGGCCGACGGCGGCGCGGCATGCTGAGGAAGGAGAGAGGTGCGGCGGCGCGGCGCGGCATGCAGAGGAGGAACGACGGCGGCGCGGCGCGGCGTGCAGAGGAGGAACGACGGCGGCACAGCGGGCAGAGGAGGCGGCGCGGCGCGGCGGGCAGAGGAGGCGGCGTGGCGCGGCTGGGCAGAGGAGGACGACGGCGGCACGGCGTGCAGAGGAGGAACGACGGCGGCGTCCGCAACTTAGTACTCCGCGAGATCGAGATTGAAGACGATGGAGGAAGGAGAGATCGGTCGCGGCTTATATAGGAACCACCCTTTAGCCGCGGTTGGTATTACCAACCGAGGCTAAAGGTGTGTTTAGGCGCCAAACGAAATTTCCAGTGGGATCGAGTATATGTTTTGGTATTGTATATAGTTTAATATATCTATAAATTGTTCTAGTTCTTGTTAATTGCATAATAAATTAAATACATGCCACAAAAGTTTTAAAAAATAACAATTACATTTCCTTTTGCTTTATTATACACTAGAAAAATGTATAACAAAAAATATTTTACCTTTTTTATAATATCAAATACAAATGTATCTAACCATTAGAATTTGGTTAATGCAAAAGTATATTGTTCAATTAAAAAAATAAAATGCTTGGTTACTAACAGGAAATTAGTTTATGCATTATTTTAACGTTAAACTTTTTGTGTTTCACCATTCATTGTCCAATTATATGACAAATAAGTTTACCCTTAAATAGAAAATTGTTAATGAGACACTAAATGACCCTATATGAAAAACTTTTGAATACAAAGGTTTTATAACTCATCAAGATCATTCATTTTAGAACTAAACTTTTTCACTAACAAATGTAGATCTTCATTAGTCACTAAATGACTACAACAGAAGTATTAGTAAACATTAATTAGACACTAAATGCAAAATTGACCAAATACAAATGTAGATCTTTATTTATTTGACCAAAATGACCAATACACATGTCACTTGATCGACATCACTGGTAAGCTAGCTACATCAAGCCGGCACAGTAGTGATCTTCTTCTTGACATATGTCCCTTGGTCATGATCATGTCGTAACCATGGAGTGTCCTCGGCATTTAAAAGGATGCTTGGGTCTTTGGTCACACTGAATGGCGCAATTCGGTCATCCCTTTCGTAAAGTTCTGACATGTCTGAGTTGTTCTCAATTCCCAAAATGTTTCTTTTCCCTGAAAGAACTATGTGATGCTTGGGCTCATTGATGCTTGATTTGTCGTCGTTTTTTCCTTTCTTTGGTTTTGTAGACATGTCTTTTACCTAGAACACCTTATTCACATCAGCAGCTAGGACGAATGGTTCGTCTTTGTACCCAATAGTGTCGAGGTCCACTGTTGTCATCCCATAATCCTTGTCAATTGTTCCCCCGGCTCCGGGCATCTTCACCCATTGGCACTTAAACAAAGGGACTTTAAAATTAGATGCATAGTATAGTTCCCAAATCTCAACTATGCGGCCATAATATGTTTTCCTATTTCCATTTGGGTCAATGGCATCTATGCGGACACCACTGTTTTGGTTGGTGCTCCTTTTATCTTGGTCTACCGTGTAAAATGTATTTCCATTTATCTCATAGGCTTTGTACGTGAGGATGTGCCACGATGGTTGTCTAGCCAACAAATACAGTTGGTCATCAATACTATCATCACCAACACATTTTTTCGCAACCAATCGCCGAAAGTTTTCATGTGTTCACGCATAATCCAAGTTTCATTCTTCCCTGAAAACTGGGATCGTAGGAACTTCTTGTGTACCTCGACATACGGCTCCACCACGGATGAGTTTTGAAGAACTGTGTAGTGTGCTTTGTTGAAATAATCATCCCACGTACCGATATATGTTTTCTTCCCTAGTGTTCCTTTCCCACTAAGTCTCCCCTCGTGTCTTGATTCAGGAACACCAATCAGGTCAAGGTCTGGAATATAGTCAACACAGAACTCAATGACCTCCTCTGTCCCACAGCCCTTGGCGATGCTTCCTTCTAGGAGAGCACGTTGGTGAACATATTTTTTCAGGACTCCCATGAACCTTTCAAAGGGGAACATGTTGTGTAGGAACACAGGACCGAGAATACTAATCTCCTTGACCAGGTGAACTAGGAGGTGTTCCATGATATTAAAGAAGGATGGAGGGAAAACCAACTCAAAGCTGACAAGGCACTGAACCACATCATTCTGTAGAGTAGCTAGTTCCATTGGATCGATTGCCTTCTGAGAAATTGCATTGAGGAATGCACATAGCTTCACAGTGGTTAGACATAAATGTGGAGGTAGAATTCCTCTTAACACAACCAGAAGCAATTGCGTCATAAGCACGTGGCAGTCATGAGACTTTAAGTTTAGGAATTTCTTCTCTGACACATTTATTATATTCTTTATATTGGAGGAAAATCTAGATGGTACATTGATGCTTCTTTGACATTGAAACATGCTTTCCTTCTCTTCTTTGCTAAGAGTGTAGCTAGCAGGCTTTAAATAATGGCATCCATCTTCTGTCTTCTCTGGATGCAGGTTGTCTCGTTCTTTGAAGGACCGAGAACGGCGACCAGAGGGGGGGTGAATGGGAGCCTCAAATTTCTCTCAAAATATTCGGGCCACTCTTCCCAAAAACCAAACCCAGTTGCTGGGTACTCAACCTCCCCCGAGCAACGCGAGCGGGGATTCAGACGAAAACGAACAAATGAAAGCTCACCGGCAGTGGAGGAAAACTCACCGGAAACCCCCAAGAATGAGTTCTCAACCCCTATGAGAAAGAGGCAAGAACCCCAAGCAAAACAGCCCAAAAGACAGGCGTCAGACGCTGGACAGCAGGGCGACGGACGCTCTAGGGCAGGGTGTCGGACGCTGGCGACGGACGCTTAGGCGAGCGTCCGTCGGCCTTCCAGAGAGCCTAACAGAACTTGAAGAAGTGCTAATACGATGGACGCTTGGCGACGGACGCTTGGACGAGCGTCCGTCGGCCTACCCGAGAGCAAAACAGAACAGAACAGCGCACACCACGCGACAGACTCTGGAGAGCGTCCGACGCCAAAACCGAAGGACACCGATAAGCGAGGCGACGGACGCTGACGTCAGCACGTACCAGCGTCCGACGCAAACCCTCGGAGCGTTTGACGCCCCCGACAGAAACGCAAAAACCTCGAAAGCGATTCTCTCTCCGCCAAATCTTCCCAAATCCTAACCAAATGATCTCCACTAGCAACCCAACTTGGTAGGCATGTTTCTAGTGCTATGGAGGATCTATCTCGAAGAAATCATTGCTCAATTTGGTGTGAATTTACGGGAAACGAGGATTTGGGGGAAAAGGGGCAAGAACGAAGAACACCGCAAAGAAATCGCCCGATCTACGCAGTCCTGAGGTTTGAGGAGAATTCATTCGGTGCAAAGAAGCTCCTCACGATTACGAACAACTTGGTTCAAATGGTTTTGCAAGAGCTACTCCCTACAAAGAGAAATCATCTCGGGAAAAAGAGGGAGCAAAAGCAAAACACGAAGAACACAATCAAAAACGGGTACACGATCAAGAAATCGAAGCCACCATGGCTTACGGAGGTTACGGCCTCCGATTCCTCACAACAATCACAAGTTCTTACACCGGTGACACGGTGGATCTCATGAACTAGAGAGAGAAACTAGAGAGAGAGTGTAGGTGCAAATGACTAGGGTTCAAGAGGTGGGATGAGGGATACCCCTTCGCCCCCAACTTATCGGGCTTTGGCTATTTCCCAAAGACCCCCCTAGATACATTGAGTGAACTACCTAGCCTAAGCATTGCAGTCCAAGCTCCTGGAAATATCTCCCACATTTTGAATGGACGGCCCCGCTTCCTACCGGGAGTTGCCGTCGCCTCGACGCAACCTCCAGGATTCCGCCACGTGCCATCCCTGCTTCCTCGGAAGCTCCGCCTAGGTTTTGAGGCCCAAACCTAGGAAACCCGCCACCGGTAGCTTTGGGCTCAACTACCGAACCCCGAGTTTTGACGCCCAAACTCGGAAACCGTCCTCGGATGGTTTTGAGGCCCAAACCACCAAACCGCTCGACTCGAGCCACCTTGTCCTCGCCCAGTCGGACTCCGAATCCCCTGAGCCTCCGCTCGACTCGCGCGTCCACCGTCTTGACTTGGTCAACTCGGTCTACCCCCATGTTTTCTCGCACTTGCCGGTGCCAAGTACTAGCTACCACAGCTAGTCCGCCGGCGCCCATGGTCCCTCAGTCCGAGCCTTGCTTTCGCCCTTCACCGCTCTCAGTCCATCGGCACGGCAAGCCTCTACTCGACCTTCTCCACGCCATTGACCACTGTCACTAGGCATAGCACCTGCACACCACAAGCCAATAGACAGGCATACATTTGCTTTCGCAAAGGGTTAGAATAAACTGCTCAAACTGAAACACTCACGTGTTGGTCAATCACTCATCATCAAAGTTGAACATCCATGGGTACTTATCCACCATGTGTTCGCATTCTTTCATGTCTTGCAAGTCCTGTCATGCTTCAAGTATATATTTGGATTTTCCATACACACTCATGAATCCCAGCAGGTTCACACAAACATTCTTTGTCAAGTGCGTGGCGGACCTCTAGGACATGCCAATAGGGTAGCTCCCAAAATATGGACTTCTTCTTTCACATGGGTGTGCGTCCATCAACATCTTTTGGAACTGGTACGGCCCCTTCTCCCTTTCCAAAGACTACTTGCACATCCTTGACCATATCAAGTACATCCTCTCCAATTTGGTTGTGAGGCTTGGTTCGTTTCACTTCTTCTTTACAATGCTTGCCTTTCTTTCTGGTTTGGTGATTCTTAGGAAGAAAACAACGATGGCCAAGGTACATGACCTTTCGACATTTTTTTAGATATACACAGTCAAGGTCATCAAAACAGTGTGTGCATGCATTATATCCCTTGTTTGTCTGTCCTGAAAGATTACTAAGGGCAGGCCTTGGATCAGCACCGGCATCATAATGAACTTCCGCTTCATACATAACCATGGAGGAATGTTGTAGATACATAGAGTAACAGGTCAAGTGCTATGACTACTGCTCTGCTCCCCAAAAGGATTCATACCATCCATGCTCAAACCGAACCTTAAGTTTCTTGCGTCTTCTGTAAACTCCGGGAATTCTCTGTCAATTGCTCTCCACTGGGACCCATCAGCAGGGTGTCTCAACATGTTGTCTGCCTTACGGTCTTCTTTGTGCCATCGCAACAACATTGCATGATCCTTGTTTCTGAACAGACGTTTCAGGCGTGGTATTATAGGAGCATACCACATAACTTTGGTAGGGATTTTCTTCCTAGGACGCTTTTCGCCCTCAACATCGCTAGGGTCATCTCGCCTGATCTTATACCGCGACGCTTTACATACGGGGCATTCATCCAAATTCTCATAGTCCTTGCCACGGTACAGGATGCAGTCATTAGGACATGCATGTATCTTCAGGATTTCTAATCCTAGAGGGCACACGACCTGTTTTGCTTCGTACGTAGTGGCAGACAATTCGTTAGGCTTCGGAAGCATCTTTTTTTGGATCTTGAGTAATTGCCCAAATGCCATGTCAGATATGCCATTTTTTGCCTTCCATTGTAGCAACTCCAGTGTTGTACCCAACTTATTTTGCCAATCTTCGGCGCTCGGGTATAGTAGTTTCTTGTGATCCTCTAGCATGCGGTCAAACTTAGCTTTCTCTTTTTCACTTTCACAATCTCTTTGTGCATCACGAATGACTTCACCAAGACCATCATCTTCAGAGAGTGTGTCCTCTGCCCATGCCTCTTCTTCTGCTTCCACCATTGCAGTATCATTGAAGTCACCATATTGAGCAATAATGTCGCCAGGGTCCAATTGCACTTCTTCGTCTTCTTCCATCATAATTCGGGTTTCTCCATGCTTAGTCCAACAAATATAGTTTGACATGAAACCCGACTTCAACAAGTGTGAGTGAAGAGTCCTTGAGCTAGAATATTCCTTCAAATTTTTGCACAAGGTGCGTGGACAACACATGAAATTACCATCCCGCTTGTTTGCCTCAGCCGTTCTTAAGAAATCATGCACACCATCAATGAACTCTTTGGACCGGCGATCTACATTGTACATCCAATCGCGGGTCATCGTCTGCATTATATGACCAAAAACATAATTAAATTTCTCATTTTGGTCAAACAATGAAATTATAAAAATACCGAAAGGTCTACATTAAAAATAACATGAGATGGAACACCATCATGTGTCATTTTTGAGTCACACAAAGACTAATGTATGCTCTATGAAAGCCTCAACATAACGTATGCTAAGACCGCTAGCACTATACACAGAAAACCTAAAATGCACTTCAGTAGCATAATGATCTCCCGACCAATCCCAACTAAAGCAGACAGATCATTATTCGTCTGTTCAACATCGACGAGCTCCTTGAGCTGGCTCGCTGCCTCATCAGCCTTCGTAGCCTCCACCACATGTTTAACATAATCTTCCTCCCAGTACCAGCCGCGACATCCAGTGCCATCCCACTGAAAATAGAAATAAAAAATCAACATTTTAATCAAAATCATCAGGAAATATAGGTACAAATTAACCATAACCATCAAATGAGACAAAATATATAACTCACATTGCGATCTGGACACTTATAGAAGATTTGGCCGTTGTTGGGACCCGCCTTCCCCACTCGGTACTCTTTCACAGTCTTTTGCATACACTTGCCACAGGTAATGAGAGGGAGGTCAGGCCTTAGTCGCTTTGGAACCCGATCAGAGGCCGAGTACCCCGAAGCAGTTGTCATCTACTCTCTATACTAATTTTTCAAACTAGATATTATAAATTCCTCATATTCTAAACAAAGAAAATAAAACAACTAAAATTTACATTTCTCTAAAATCATCAAATGTGTCATGTATACAACTAAAGTATTCTAGGTAGCTAACTTCTTCATCTAAATATATAATTATTTTGAGCTCAAGTGGCATATATATAAATCAAGAACAATCCACCATAAATTCATCATTTAATAATATCCTAAAAATCTATATTTCTCAAACTAAGCTAAACTAATCTTGAATGTATGTTGAGCTCAAGTGGCATATAAATCAAGAACAATCCACCATACATTCCTCATATAATCCAAAAATTAAATAAATTAATAATATCCTAAAAATCTATAATTCTCTAACTAAGCTAAATAATTCACTAAAATCTCTATTTTCAACTAATTAAACCATAAAATGTGGTAGACATAGTACAAATGAAAGGTGTATACTTAGAATACTAGTTTTAGTTGCATTTTTCAAAATATTCAAACAATGTCAAGTGAATGAAGCTCAACATATGCTGCCACTAAAACATAAACGAGTCGATTGAGACGTAGAAGTGATCAAATGAAGAAACAACATAGAAGAAATAACACATAGACGAAGAAACAACATAGACGAAGAAACAATATATGCTGCCGCTAAAACATGAGAGGTTGAAGATCAACGAGTCGATTGAGACGTAGAAGTGATCAAATGAAGAAATGGGCGAAGAGGAGATGAAGAACAATGAAGAACACACCAAGAACAAGCAAAAATAGAGAGGAATAAATGAGCTCTCGGACTCGGGCAGGGGAGGAAGAGAGTTCAAATAGGGGGGACCTTTAGTCCCGGTCCATAGAACCAACCGTGACTAAAGGACCAGAAATAGCCTCGGTTTGTGCCTTAAACCGGGGCTAAAGGTTTAACCCCGGTTGGTAACCTGAACCGGAACTAAAAGTCCCCCCTGACAATGTTTGACAACTGAGCCGTTGGGAGGGGACTTTTAATCCCGGTTGATGTTATCAACCGGGACTAAAGGTACCTTTAGCCCCGGGCACAATTTTCACCGGGGCTAAAGCTAATTTTGGAAATCAGCCAAAGATGTGTTCTGTAGTAGTGTTTCCCATAATTTACCATGGCCAAATGGTTTGTAACTGGAACTTTTCTAAAATTGTTCTCTAATCGAAAGTCCAGGGAAGTTATTTCTTCATAGAAATTTTCATGTATACTTTGTTTATTTTTTTTGGGGTGCTGAATGAAATTTTATATCCAGAGTGCAGGCATCTGATGGTTCTGAAATTGGCACCCAGCGGATGCACTCAGGTGCCATCTCGCCGTGTTCGCTTGGGAGCTCATGTGGTCATGAGATGTCAAGTTGCTTGCATGGCCCAAGTTTTGGGTGTCGTCTCAGTAGACAGTAGTCCTCACTATGGCTAGGAAGAAGAGTCCCAAGATGGTTACTCCGTTTTTTCCATTCCAAAGTAACTTACTATCTCGTTTCTTGCAGAGTTAAACCATTTTAAATTTTACTAAATTAAAAAAAAATGTTAATGGTATGTAATATTACAGGTGTCGGTGTGTTCGGCTGCAGGAATAAGTAGCTGCTGCTGCTACTACTGATTATCCCTTGTGAGAGTAAAATAACTGTAGACTGGTTGTCCAGCAGTGCTGGACCAGCAGCCAAACATGCTCAAACAAAACCTATTTAGAGGTATAGATGTTGGTACTACTCATTTCATTCCAAATTATAAGCCTTTCTGGATTAGCAAAATGTGCAGTTATTTTGGGACCATAAAATTTTGAGTACTAGTGCAAGATAACATAACTTAAAAAATTTTGTGTCCTGGTAATTTGTAGGGCACATCCAAGCTCCCCTCCAAAAAGCAAACTTGAAATGAAGATGTATATACATGTACATAACAGCTAGTCATATATACAAGGGTAGAGAAAGAACAGCAACTACTCTTTCAGCTGGCTTCATTTATCCACAAACCCAAGGCTGTAGAAGCTTTCTGCAGCACTTTCTTCAGCTATCATAACTCATAAATCTCGTCCACATAATCTTCGACATCCCAGAGGAAGGAACCAAATGCAATGGCTTCAAGCAGTAGTCTTTTCAGGGATGAAGGATCAAGAATAACCGCTTCATCATTCTCCTGGGAGAGTTCCATGTTGCCCCCAAAAAGAGCCCAGCTGTGCCTCTCGATGAGATTAGAAGCTTCAAAAGAGCGCAGCTTCGCACAAAGCTGCAAGGTCTTTGGATCGAAGCCCATCATGTAGCCCCTCAAGTCATGTGGGTTGACCACATAGTTTGGTCTCGAAGAAGGTGAAACTTCCCTAGAGCCTCCAATGGCCTCTTCCTGCTCTTGTTTATTTGTAAATTGAGCATTCAGAAATTGAATCGGAAGTAGATGATCTTCTGAGTGAATGAGAGTCAGCTCCAATTGATGCCTGATGCTGACAGATTTCAGGAAGTATCCATACATTATTGAAGCAGAATATATCCGACCAAATTGTAGTCTTTTAATGCGAAGTGTTGAACGATTGATCTTGGGACCATTTCTGTGCACCCATCTGATAATGCTGGTCAAGTGCTCCCTAATTAGTTGTAGCACCTCAGGTCCATGAATGGATTCAAGATCTGTCTCCCTTGGTGGCCATAATTGTAACCTTCTGTTGCTGATGAATTTCAATAGATTGGGAACCATTGGAACTTCAATTTTAAAAAACTTATAAACAATCAACATGTACATGATGTCCTCAATAGCTGTCTGACACTCTTGCTCCTTGAGTTCAGCAATCCGCCTATTTGTCGGGTTTCCAACAAACTAGTTAGCTACAGAATACAATACTTAAACCCAAAAGAGCAAGCAATTTATGAAATACACTAGGAAGGATTTTCAGGTTTTGTTACTGTTTGCCATGTCAGGACATCCTCTTGGTATGAGCCTTAATGAATGTTGCAAGATAGATTCTATGCATTCTCAGGATGGAAACATATACTCCGTAGTACACACAACAATAACTAGAATATCACCCAAATAATATAAATCCACACCCATCATTCTTTCAAATGGTCCACAATTTTAGATTTATAATAGTAATAATTTATAACATGTTAGGAATGAAAGACAACTATAGCTTAACCAGTTTTTTTTTCTTTCTAAATTTCCAGTAGCACAGTTTTAGTCTGAATCTGAGTCAGTTGCAACATCAGCACCTAAATAGTGTGTGCTTGTAGTCGCTTCCACCTCTATTGTAAGCATTTACTTAATTTATCTAAGCAGTAGCTAATGGAGCAATACTATTCCTGAAAACACAAGTAGCTTACAGACTGAGGATTTATCTTTCTACTGTTCTTCATAAGTGAATAAGTGATAGGAGATAATAGGTCTATTAAAATGAACAGTGCTTATAAATTCACAAAAGAGCATCACGGTCTGTGCACAAAATGACTGTCGATGTGCATAAAAATTATTGAAAAAAGAACAATTAAAGCACCAGGTTGTCAAGAGCACTATGATCTAGGGTAGGCGGCCCTCGACTACAGAGTTCGTAGTCTCCTGCCGTGTCTTCCAGTAGTGGAGGTTATGCCCCTCGCGGCTGCCTGGGCTTGAGCTCGTGAGGGAGAGAGATAGAGATTGGAATAATTGATCTTGCTTGAACCTTAATGGTCACGGTTACAAGATATATAAGGCCACAACCCAAAACTAACGGAAGTAACAAACTCCTGAAATCAAGGAACTAATTAATAGAAAAGGAAACTAATAATATCTTTCCTCCTTAGCCACTTGGAATACCCGAGCCAGCTGTGTGCGCGCTCCCTGCGTCCGCAGTCGCCGCGCTCACCACGTCCCCGCGCGCCACACGCTCCGCCGCGCGTTCCGCTGCTCGGCGTAGGTCCCTGGCCTGCGTCGCCTCGTGTAGACCTTTCCCCACATGACATCTCCCCCTCCGTCGAGACCCAGCTCGTCCTCGAGCTGGAATTGTGTATGCTTGGCGCGGAATGTGTCGACGTCCTCCCAAGTGGACGACGCAGCGGATTCGCCTTTCCACTGGATCAAGACTTGGCGCACCCCACGGGCAAGACGATAGCGCACCGTCCGTTCAGGCTCCAGAGCAATCGCGCCATGGTGTACTGGTGGAAGAGGTGGAGGCGCATCCGGCGGGATCCCCTGGAACTTCTTGAGGAGGCCGACATGAAACACGTCGTGCAGGTGGGCTCCGCGACGTCATTGATCATCTCGGTGACGCGGTACGGCCCGAAGTAGCGGGGCTTTAGCTTGCCCGTCGACGCCTGAGGAAGCGAAGCAGTAGGACGCTGACGTAGGCGAAGGAAAACCCAGTCGCCCACTTGGTAGGCCACCTGGCGATGTCCGGCATCGTAGTGGCGCTTCTGGACCTGCTGGGCCTGTTCCAGCCGAGAGTGAATGTCGGCGACGAACTCCTCGCGCTCCTCCATGCTCCGGGCGACAGCAGCGACCCTCGTGTCGCCAGGATCGTATGATCGGATCGACGGCGGGTCGCGGTCGTAAACGACACGGAATGGTGTGTCGCGTAGGGACGTCTGGTAGGCGTAATTGAAGACGAACTCCGCCCACGGAAGCCAACGCAGCCATTGTCGCGGCCTGTCACCTGTGAGGCATCGCAGATACATAATGATGACCCGGTTAGCCGCCTCGGATTGGCCATCTGATTGAGGATGGAACGCCGTGGTCATGTGAAGCTTGGTTCCCAGCAGGCGCATGAGCTCGCGCCAGAACTTGGACGTGAAGACCGGGCCGCGATCCGACACCAACGACTGCGGAACGCCATGCAGGCGAACAATGTCGGTGAAGAACGCTTTAGCGACGGACTCGGCCAAGTACGGATGCGCCAGGGGTATGAAATGGCAGTACTTGCTGAAACGGTCCACCACCGTGAAGATTACGGTCTTGCCGCGCACCTTGGGCAACGCTTCGACGAAGTCCAGCGCGACGTCAGTCCAGACGCTGTGCGGGACAGGCAGGGGCATGAGCAGACCCGCCGGGTTCAAGTGTTCGGACTTGTAGCGCTGGCAAACGATGCAAGCTTTGACAAAATCCTGCACCAACTGTTTCATGTTAGGGAAGTGGAAGTCGCGACGGAGTCGGTGAAGCGTCCGCTGCACGCCCTCGTGGCCATCCTCGTGCACCGCTTGCACGATCTCCTGGACCAGGGATGAGGCGGACGGAATGTAGAGCCGGCCCTTGTACCGGACCATGCCGTCCACCAGGGACCAGGGCGCGCCGCGTGTGTCGCTGGTGATCTCCTGGCTCAGCGCCACAAGCGCCGGATCCGAGCCATGGACCTGTCGGAGGCGGGTGATGAAGTCAAAGCACGGGGCTGAGAGGGCGAGAATGGCGCTGGCCTCGCCGTCCTCCGTGTCCCGACGCGAGAGCGCGTTGGCATCTGCGTTCGCCGTGCCCGGCTTGTACTCGACTACGAAATCGAAGCCGAGTAGCTTCCCCACCCAATGGTGTTGGGGAATCGTCGAGAGCCTCTGGTCCATCAAGTACTTGAGGCTGTAGTGATCGGTCTTCACCAGAAAGCGGCGGGCCCACAGGTACGGCCTCTAGTGACGCACGGCATGAACCAGATCGATGAGCTCACGCTCGTAGGCGGCGAGTGCGCGATGTCGAGGGGCGACCGACCTACTGAAGAAGGTGATCGGGTGACCCTCCTGGATGAGGACCGCGCCAAAACCGTGCGAGGACGCGTCGCACTCGACGGTGAAGGGCTTGGCGAAATCCGACATGGTGAGGATGGGCGCCGAGGTGACGGCAGCCTTGAGGGCTTCAAACGCCGCGGCCGCGGCGTCGTTCCAGGCGAACCCCTCCTTGAGGAGAGCGGTCAGCGGGGCGGCGACGTCGCCATAGTTGTAGACGAATTTGCGGTAGTAACCCGCCAAGCCGAGGAAGCCGCGCACGGCCCGGGCGGACCGAGGAACAGGCCAGTCGCGGATGGCCTACACCTTTGTCGGGTCCATGGCGACGCCAGACGCCGAGATGATGTGGCCGAGGTAGACGACTGACGGTTCACCGAACGCGCACTTGCTACGCTTGACAAAGAGCTGGTGTCGCCAGAGCTCGGTGAGCACAACGCGTAATTGACGCAGATGCTCCGCCCATGTCTGGCTGTATATAAGAATGTCATCGAAAAATACAAGGACGAACCGACACAGAAACGGACACAGGACGTCGTTCATGAGTTACTGGAACGTCGTCGGGGCGTTGCACAGCCCGAACGGCGTCACCAGGAATTCGTAGAGGCCATCGTGAGTTCGGAACATCGTCTTAAGGATGTCGTCTGGGCGCATGCAGACTTGGTGATAGCCCGACCGAAGGTCGAGCTTGGT
Organism: Microstegium vimineum; assembly: GCA_022036555.1. Lineage (NCBI taxonomy): Eukaryota > Viridiplantae > Streptophyta > Magnoliopsida > Poales > Poaceae > Microstegium > Microstegium vimineum. The sequence continues at coordinate 26,740,764 of CM039133.1, read as the reverse complement.
GAAGAAGCGGGCGTCGTGGAGCTCGTCGAGCAGCTCATCCACGACGGGGATCGGGAATGCGTCCTTGATGGTGAGCGCGTTCAGGGCCCGGTAGTCGACGAAGAAACGCCATGCGCCATCCGCCTTCTTGACGAGGAGTACCGGGGACGAAAACGCCGAGTCGCTCCGACGGACGATTCCTTGCTCGATCATGGCGGCGCATTGCCGCTCCAACTCGTCCTTGTGGGCAGCCGGGTAGCGATAGGGGCGGACCGCCACCGGCTGGGCGGTAGACCGCGCGGCTCCGCGAAGACATCCCCGAAGCCGGCAAGGAGCTCATCGAGAAAGGGCGCCGCCGTCGCGGACGCGCATGATTCCACCACCTCCTGTAACGGGACCCCTGTCCAGCAGGTCGTGCGGCCTCGACGCACGAACGAAACCGTGCCCGCGGTGAAGTCCCATGTCAGGCGCCCTAGAGTCTCCATCCACTGGGTGCCGAGCACCAGGTCATATCCCGCGAGGCATCACGAACAAGTCGACGACGAAGCCGAGGTCGCCGATGGTGAGCGGTGCGTGACGGAGGACGCCGGGGCAGGGCACCTTCTCGCCGTTGGCGACAGTGACCGCCAGGCGCGGGCGAGGCTGAATGGGCAGCCCGGAACGCCGCGTCGCCGCTTCCGCGATGAAGTTGTGGGTCGAGCCGGTGTCGAGGAGGGCGATGAGGGCCGTCGCGCCCACCACCACACGCGGATCTGCATGGTCTTGCCCATGGCCACGCCGCCCACCGCATGAAGGGAGAAGACGGGCGCCTCCGTCTCCCCGGCATCGGTTGTTGCAGCGGCGCCGTCATCTGCGGCATCGTCGATCTCCACGCCGTCGATGAAGAAGAGGCGCCGGCAAAACCTATTGTGGCCCCGGGAGAACTTCTCATTACAATTGAAACACAGACCTTGATGACGCTGTTCCGCCATCTCATCCGGGGTTAGGCGCCGCTGGGGGACCTCGCCGCGGCCCTGCTGGGCGGCTGCCGGGGGTGCGGGAAGCGCCAGCAGTGGCGGGGGCGCCGGAAACGCTGGGCGGGGCGCGAGAGGGAAACCGCGCGGTGGCGCCCGAGGAGGCGGCTGCACCGTGATGAGGGTGTGGGTGTCCCGATCTTTCGGTGGAGATAGATAACTACGATTTGACTGGAGAGACGTTCACGATCCGACTACAACCATCCAAGGACGCTGCGCCTTAGCGATCGATACACCAATTCCAGCGGTTGCTCACGATCTTGCGGATCACAACCAACCAAACCACTAGGGTTATTCCTGCAAGCAATCGAAGAACAAGCAAGAACAAGTAGAACAAGCACTCAATTGCAAATAAGAGATGAAGGATCAGATGTGATACACATGAAGGTGGGGTTCCGAATCAAGTAGAATGGATGGTCTAGTCGACACACGCGTCTACAAGGAAGTAGCAGCAGCTAAACTTTCATCTAAACAAAACCCAATCTGTTTGTGGCAGCTCTAGGGGGATATAAGGAGGAGGGAGGACGACCACAAGGGTCCTAGTGTCGTCCTACAACCCTAGGATGAGTCCCTAATGGACTCAACTTGATACACGGGCCATCGGCCCAAAATAGGGTGACGCAGCACCGTTGGCAGAAAAGATCTCGGTATGAAATTGTCTACTGCGCACGCATCTGATAGGATATAGTTATGAGTCCGGACCCATTGGAAAGTAGATTTGATAAGCTTTCCAAAAAGTCCTATAACGTCCCAATCGGAGTCCGTATGAAGTCGTGGCAACCGTCGCAAGTTTGGACTCTTCTGCAGTCCGAATTGAACTTTCCAAAACGTGTTGGACTTGGACTCTTTGTTTCCTTGGATCCAAAGTGACGTGGTGGCCTGGTGGAGGACGTTAGGAACACTTGGATTTGGTCCCCAATCAACTTCATTGATCATCCATGCTTTCCATATGCAATCTAACCCTTCCTTGATCCATGTCAGCAATTCTGAGAATGAAAACATACACACTTCATAGTGTAGCACCCATTCATCAAATGTAACAATAATAAACCTCATATAGAATGGTTTCACCTTTGGTATAGAAGTGGTTGACATGGTCATATCTAAGCCGGTGATGTCCTCATCACACCGGTCGATCGTTCTCCATCAACTCCACCTGGCGCGCCAGGCTCATGGCAGCCGCAAGGGTCTCCGGGTTGTGGATGAGGACGGCATGGCTGAGAGGCGGTAGAAGTCCTCCGGTGAAGAGCTGAACACACTGTGCCTCGTCAAGACGGCCCGCGCGAGGTAGGAGCGCCTGAAAGCGGTTGGCGTACTCCTCCAGGTCCCGGTACGCCGGCACTCGGCGAGCTCGAACAACGGCGCCAATCGGAGGGGCGGCCCAAACCGCAAGTTCAGGAGCTCCTTGAAACGCCCCCAGGGTGGCGCGCCCTCGTCCTCCTGGAGTTGAGTGTACCAGAGCTGCGCGACGTCGTCCAAGTTGTACGATGCCATCCACACGCGCTCCTCCGCCATGGTACGGTGTTGGCGAAAGTAGGATTCGCATTTGTTGAGGAAGAGCATTGGGTCGGTCGTGCCATCGAAGCGGGGAAAATCCCACTTCTTGTGCTTGGGAGGCTGATCGAAATCGCACGAATCTTCCGGCCGGCGGCCACCGCCGCTGTCGGACGACGAGGCGGACTTCTCCTTCAGCGCCGCCATGTCGGCTTTCATGGCGTTCAAGTCCGTGTTGAGAGTCTTCAGGGAGGCCAGCACATCGGCGATTGTCGGCTCGCTCATAGCTGGTTGCGGCGGCGGGCTAGGGTGACGAGTGGCGACTGTGGAGGATTGATCGGAGCGAGTGGGAGAGGATCGACGTGACGTTGATACCAGGTTGTCAAGAGCACTATGATCTAGGGTAGGCGGCCCTCGACTACGGAGTTCGTAGTCTTCTGCTGTGTCTTCCAGTAGCGGAGGTTATGCCCCTCGCGGCTGCCTGGGCTTGAGCTCGTGAGGGAGAGAGATAGAGATTCGAATAATTGATCTTGCTTGAACCTTAATGGTCACGGTTACAAGATATATAAGGCCACAGCCCAAAACTAACGGAAGTAACAAACTCCTGAAATCAAAGAACTAATTAATAGAAAAGGAAACAAATAATATCTTTCCTCCTTAGCCACTTGGACTACCTGAGCCAGCTGTGTGCGCGCTCCCTGCGTCCGCAGTCGCCGCGCTCACCACGTCCCCGCGCGCCACACGCTCCGCCGTGCGTTCCGCTGCTCGGCGTAGGTCCCTGGCCCTGCGTCGCCTCGTGTAGACCTTTCCCCACATGACACTGTCAGAATATAATTGTAACAGCCCATATGGGAATCCGACCCATTGGCCTTGTATATTGTAACCATAGCATAGCCTGTCTAGGATTAGTACCGTACTGGTAATTGTACATGTACTACAAGCCTTAAACGACTATATAATAAAGGTCACCCCCCTGATTAGGGTGTGCGGTGTTTCTACATAGTATCAATCTAATTCCGATCCTTCCCTTCCGCTTTTCATGTCGCCTCTGCCCATGCACCCTCCGCGAGGGTGTGCGCCACCGCACCAGCCCCGACCGCGCGCGCATCGCGCCGCCGCCAGCCGCGCCCATCCTCTGGTCGGGTCGCGCATCTGTAAGACGCGCCGCCTCCTTGGCCGCGCGCCGCAGGCCGCCGCCCGACTCGAGCCGCACCAGCCCCGGCCGCGCGCGCGCATCGCGCCGCCGCCACGCCGCGCCCGTCCTCCGGTCGCATCGCCGCCTCCTTGGCCGCGCGCTGCAGGCCGCCGTCCGACTCGAGCCGCACCACAGTCTCGGCCGCCGCGCGATCCTACCCGCGCCGCCGCCTTGCCTCGCGCTGCTCTCTCCGCTCCCGGCCGCCGCGCAGATCGCGCCATCGCCCCGGAGCCGCTCAGATGACATCGTCGACGACTTCATCCTCCACGACAGGCTCCATAAGGTCCCAGTCATCCGGCGCCATGGGGGAATCCACCCTTGCTCCTATCTTCGCCGCCTACGCCGCCGTCAACGTGAAGCAGCACGTTCCCGTCGCACTCAGCCTCGAACGCCCGAACTACACCAAGTGGAAGGCGTTCTTCACTGCCCTCTGCGGCAAGTACAGGCTGCTCGGCCACATCGATGGCACGGCGGACGCACGTCCGGCTGACCCCACGTGGTCTCAGCCCGACGCCTGCCTCCGCGGCTGGATGTACGGCTCCATCGACGACGCCGTCCTCAATCTCGCCATGGAACCCGAACAGGATGCCCGCGCTCTGTGGGTCTCCATCGAAGCCCTGTTACAGGCAAACAAGGAGTCCCGCGTCGTCGTCCTTGAGCAGGAGTTCCACAACCTGTCCCAGGGCGACCTCTCCATCGACGCCTACGCCCAGCAGATGAAGCGCGCCGCCGATGCCCTCCGGGAGGTCGGTCATACCATCTCCCCTGCGCAGCTCGTGCTCAACCTTTTGCGTGGTCTTAACCCCGCTTCGCCAACACCACCAACATCATCTCCAACACGTCGCCGCTTCCCGACTTCAAGTCTACCACCAACATGCTCCGCGTCAAGGAGCTCCGCCTCGACAGCGAGGGCAAGGCGGATTCGGCTCAGCTATGGCCGCCTCCACCCACTCCTCCTACACGTCGTCATCCTGCCAGTCCACCCCTTCTGCGTCCACCTATCGTGGGGGCGGTGGCAAGGGCAAGGGGGGCAAGGGCAAGGGCGGCCGCTGGTGGCAACGGCGGCGGCAGCAGCGGTGGCCGCCACCAGCAGCAAGGCGGCAATGGCAGCAGTGGCCGCAACCAGCAGCAGCACGGCGGCAGCTTTGGTGGACGCCCGCCGGCCGGCCCGTGGGTTTGGAACGGCGCCTGGACACCTCCGTGGTCTCCTCAGCAGCAGCAGTGGGATGCGCCACCACCGCCTCCTCCACAGGCACACACTGCCTTCGCGCCTGCGCAGTTCTCCACCGCCGGCGGCCCCCCGGCGTACGGGCCTCCGGGCAGTTGGGACTCGACCAGCTTGATTGCCGCTCTCAACCAGATGGCGATCCAGGGCGGCAATGCACCTTGGGTCATGGACAGCGGAGCGACATCCCACATGTCCTCCAGTGACAGTATTTTACTCTCCCATCTCCCGTCGCCACCGTCCTCCATTATGGTCGGCAACGGTCAATCCATTCCCATTCATAGTCGTGGCACTTCTGTTATTCAAATAGTTGATCGTCCCTTTCATCTTAATACTGTTCTTTTCGCTCCCCAACTTACTCGTAATATGTTATCTGTTCGACAGCTTACTCGCGACAATAACTGTTCTATTGAGTTTGACGCCTCTGGTTTTTCTATTAAGGATCTCAAGACCAAGACGGTTCTCCTTCGGTGCAATAGCAGCGGGGACCTCTACACCACCCCACATCTCCTTCCTCCTCGTTGTCATGTCGCCGTCGTCTCCCCGGAGTTGTGGCACTCCCGCCTTGGTCATCCCGCACCCACTGCCGTCGCTACTCTAAATAAACTTTCAGCTATCCAGTGTAATAAAGCAGCTCGCCGCATTTGTCATGCTTGTCAGCTCGGTAAACATGTTAGATTGCCGTTTGCTAGGTCGGTCTCTAGGACATCAGCACCTTTTGATCTCGTTCATTGTGATGTTTGAACCTCTCTAGTCGCGGGTATTTCTGGTTATAAATTTTATCTTGTGTTAGTTGATGATTATACACATTATTGCTAGACGTTCCCTCTTCGCCATAAGTCTGAAGTTCATAACCACATTGTTCAGTTTGTCGCTTATGCTCACACACAATTCAGTCTTTCTCTACGCTGTTTTCAGGCAGATAATGGCACCGAGTTCATCAACAATGCCACCAGCGCATTCCTTGCCAGCCGCGGCATCGTTCTTCGTACCTCGTGCTCCTACACATCTGCTCAGAATGGCAAGGCTGAGCGCATGCTCCGCACTCTGAACAATGGCGTTCGCACGCTTCTGATTCATGCCGCCATGCCTCCACCCTATTGGGTCGAAGCTCTCTCCACTGCCGTGTTTCTCACAAACCGGCGGCCGTCCTCGTCCAAAAATAACGGTATACCCTATCATCTTCTCCACCACAAAATGCCAAATTAGTCCATCCTTCGGGTTTTTGGCTGTCTATGCTACCCCAATCTCAGTGCCACGACTCGCCACAAATTGTCTCCTCGCTCTACGGCATGTGTCTTCCTCGGTTACTGGGCTACCGTTGTCTTGACCTTTCCAATCGCAAGATTATCATCTCGTGACACATCGTTTTTTATGAGACTCACTTTCCGTTTGCGGCCTCCAAGCCTCAACCGGATTCTTTTGATTTTTTGTTACAGGACTTACTTCCCGTGCCTCCTCCGTTTACTTCAGACGGTGGGCGCCTGCGGACCACGACTGCACTTGCCTCGTCAGACTCCGACGATGCCGGTGATCCCGTGGGGCTTGACCCCGTCATCCTGTGGCATGGCGCTGCCCACCGGTTGCTCCCGGGGCCGGAACAGGTCACTGTCGCTGCTCCTCGGCCGCCAGCGGGTCCTGTCGCCTCCGCACCCGTGCGGCAGCGGTACGGCGTCTTCTACAGCCGCTGGCCGGGTCCGGCAGCCGCCGGCGGCGATACCTTCGGTTCCAGCACCGCAAGAGGTGGCGCAGCCGCCCCCTGTACAGCAGGCGGCTGTACAGGAGGTTCCAGAGACCTCTACACGGACGACTCGTGCCCAGACGGGCTCTCTGCCACCGCCCATGCAGCGGTACGGCTTCACCGCGGCGGTCTCCGGTCTGGCCTCTCGTGCCGCGCTTGCCGATGCAACTTGGCGCGCGGCAATGGCTGACGAGTACAAGGCGCTTATGGATAATGGCACCTGGCGTCTAATCCCTCGACCGCCACGTGCCAACGTCATCACCGGCAAGTGGGTCTTCAAGCACAAGTATCACGCTGACGGCTCTCTGGCCCGTCATAAAGCCAGATGGGTCGTTCGTGGGTTCTCGCAGCGGTACGGCATCGACTACGACGAGACGTTCAGCCCGGTTGTCAAACCGGCGACCATCCGGGCTGTTCTCAGCATCGCCGCCTCTCGCTCGTGGCCGATTCATCAGCTGGACGTGAAGAACGCCTTTCTTCACGGTCACCTGAATGAGACCGTCTACTGCCAGCAGCCGCCCGGCTTCGTCGACCCGGCGGCCCCGACCACGTTTGCCTCCTGCAAAAGTCTCTGTACGGACTCAAGCAGGCGCCCAGGGCGTGGCACCAGAGGTTCTCCGGCTTCGTCCAGCGGTCCGGCTTCACTGCTTCGACCTTTGATACATCCCTCTTTGTTTACAAAGCGGGTGTAGACATCGCCTACTTACTGCTCTACGTCGACGACATCATCCTGACAGCCTCGTCGACCCAGCTTCTTCGTCGCATCATCGAGCTCCTTCACTCCGAGTTCGCCATGACAAATCTCGGGGATCTTCATCACTTCCTCGGGATCTCTGTCACGCGTTCTGCTGACGACCTCTTCCTGTGCGCCAGTACGCTGTGGATCTGCTCCAGCGCGTCGGCATGGTTGAGTGTCACTCTACGGCGACTCTTGTTGACACTCAGGCCAAGCTCTCTGCCACGGATGGCGCTCCGGTGGCAGATGTCACTCAGTACCGCAGCCTCGTCGGTGCACTGCAGTATCTCACGCTGACTCGTCCGGACCTCGCCTATGTCGTTCAGCAGGTTTGCCTCTTCATGCACGACCCGGGCGAGCCTCATCTGGCGATGCTCAAGCGTGTCCTGCGGTACGTCAAGGGCACCCTCTCCACTGGGCTTCACATCGGCACAGGCAGCATCACCAGCTTGACTGCCTACTCCGATGCTGATTGGGCTGGTTGTCCCGACTCTCGGCGCTCCACTTCTGGCTATTGTGTCTTCCTCGGCGACAACTTAGTCTCTTGGTCCTCTAAGCGACAAACTACGGTTTCTCGTTCGAGTGCGAAGGCTGAGTATCGTGCTGTTGTGCCCGCTGTGGCTGAGACTTGTTGGCTTCGTCAGCTACTTCAGGAGCTTCATGCACCCATCTCTTCGGCGACGATTGTCTACTGCAACAATGTCAGTGTCATCTACATGACTGCCAATCCAGTTCATCATCGCCGCACGAAGCATATTGAGATAAATATACACTTCGTCCGTGAGAAGGTTGCTTTGGGACAGGTTCGGGTGCTCTATATATTCCATCGTCTCATCAATTCGCGGACATCATGACCAAAGGGTTACCTGTACAGTTGTTCACTGACTTTAGGTCCAGTCTTTGTGTTCGTGACACTCCCGCTTAGACTGAGGGAGGGTGTTAGAATATAATTGTAACAGCCCATATGGGCATCCGGCCCATTGGCCTTGTATATTGTAACCATAGCATAGCCTGTCTAGGATTAGTACCGTACTGGTAATTGTACATGTACCGCGAGCCTTAACCGGCTATATAATGAAGGTCAACCCCCCCCCCCCCCCCTGATTAGGGTGTGCGGTGTTTCTACAGACACATCCCATAAGAAAACATGTTTCCTACCACTTAAATCAGAGATGAAGTACAAACCTGTGAAGGCAATCCTCTTTAGAACCAATACTATGCTCCCAGCGGTTCAAGGTGTCTTCTCTTTGGTGAGACAGTTCTTGCAGCTGCTTTGCTGCTGCAGCTAGAAAAATGTGTGGCAGGTTCTTCAGCAGACCACACAAGAAACTGCCTTCCCATGTTTGGGGCTCAAGTGGTGCATCCACACTTTCAAATTTAGAATCATCAGGCTTTGCACTAGCTACTGTACTCCATAACTTCTTAGTTGCGGATATAGATCTCCAATTCAAAATATTTCCCTGCATTTTGATGTTGACAAGGAACTATTTCATCATAATGTAAGCAAATTAAACAATCAAAGATGCAGATTTTAGATGAGTGACTCAATCAAAATAATTATTAACTATACAAATGAATGTTCTTGCAGTTCAAATTTCTGAAACTTATATTTAGACTACATGTTAGTTACTTAGAAAACCGATCAGTACTATTATACTGTAGTTGGAAAACATTTCTTTTTATTGCACAGCGAATATGTTTTTTGTTCCATAAATCAGGCAAAAAGTCCGTACTCTGTTTCAAATGGCTTCGTTTAGGAAAAAAAATACAATTTAGGCAATACCAGAGTATTGGCTTATATTTGGGAAAAAGTTGTAAACAGGTATTGTACGTCTAAGCATTCAAGTACAAATGCTCAAAGTTTAGCAATTTCATTGTCCTCATGAAATGACTTACGTACAATTAGAAACAATATTAAATTTAACTCCTAATCACAGAGCATGGAACATGAAACTGATCCCAAATAAAATGCCAAGTTGAAGCAATCCACCTTAAAAAAGGAGTTTTTATTAATCAATTGCCTTTCCAAAATAAGCGAAGTGACTATAATTTCCATGATAACTACAAATGCACCTAAAGTCAAGTATTTTTTTTATCTCAAGAAAAAATATTAGTTAGCCCATGGTTGACGAGGAATTATTTCATGATAATGAAGCAGATTCAGTAATCAAAGTTGCATAATTCAAATGAAACAATCATCCACCAATACGTTAATGTTCTTGGAATTACAATTCCATAAACTAGTCAGTAGAATAACTAGAAGACTAAGGATTTTTTGCATAAATCCAGTGAAAGGAGTTTCTATTTTGCTTCAAAATTAGAGGAAAAAAAGTTAAGTAATACCAAAGTATCGGCTTAATGGGGAAACTGTAAATAGGCATTGGAACTCATACAAAGGTTCTATATATGTTGAGCAATTCCATTGTCCTGAAGAAATGACTTACTACAATTAAAGGTTGAAGTACTACTAGGATCAAATGAAAAAACAAGAATGTTAACTAAATTTCTCTACTGCAGAATTTTAAGTCGAACATAAGATTGATCCCATGTAAACCGTCAACTCTATCAACAAACTGCATTTCCAAAATGAAGTTGAGAAATTGCAATTTGCAAGATAAACTTACCGATAAAAAAGAGTATTCAAGCAATCCTTCTACTTGGTTAGATTAAGCCCTACCTCTCTTTTTTTCTGAGCAACGAAAAGATTTCAAGCAAGATTAAACGCTACCTTGGAAAACTTTACAGTCTCAACAACCGAACCCCAAAGAACCGTTACCAAACCCACCAGCGCGCGCACACACACACACAAAAACGCCGCGTTCCCATGTCCATTGGCAGCAACATCACCTCCTCACTATACACGAATTCACTAAACCCACTTCCAATTTCAGAGCTACATAATAAGATGTAAAAAAAACTAGAAAAGAACCTGTAGGTGCCAGCAGGTGTAGTATCGGAACGCTGCCCCCGAGGAGCGACGGGCGCCTCGCCGAACTGCCGGTCGGAGGCCAGTCGAAGCTACGGCGGCGCGAGGGCAAAGGGCGGCCATGCCGGGGAAAGGGGTGGGGCGAGCAGTGCGGGGTGCGCTCGCGTCAAACCACGAGCGGCTGCCGTGCTCCGCGCATGTGGTGAGCGGAGTGGGGTGGGCCAAGTGGCCGTGATTGGTTGGCTGCCGCACTATGTGAGATTCCAGGATTTATATTTTCTTTTGTTTCAAAAAGAATTTATATTTTCTTTTAGTTGAATCTATCTATGTACTCCCTTCATTTCTAACTATAAGACATTGTTAACTTTTTTGGATACATCACTTTTACTACATATATATTTAAATATATACTAAAAGTAATGTATATGTATGTAGAAAACACAAAATGTTTTATAATCTAAGGAGTATCTATTTAGGGGCTATTGGGGATCGTTTCACTCTCGTTTTTGCAGCTTTACTCTAGCTCTCCATTGTCAAATACTTTCAGCTCCACAAACTTTGCTCCAAAAAAAGTGGAGCTGAGAGTCCACTATGTTTTTTGGGAGCACCCCCAAGTAATACTCCAGTTTTTTTAGTTTTGTAATTTCACATAGAGTTGATCGGTAACTACCTTGCCACTTATTAATCGCTAGTTTTCTTAGACTCTTTCTTCCGTTTCGCACTTGCGGCTCTGCTCTCTCACGTGTGCGTCGCTGAAAAGCGGATTGACCTGCTCGGTCTTTAGGCCTTGAGTGGCCCAGTTCGATCAACATTCTTAATCCTTTTTAATTATTTTCTAATAAGAAAATAAAAAGGGAACAAATTCTTAAAAGAATAATAGTAAACACTAACATATGTGTTTGGTACTACTTATATAAGCAAATGCAAATACAGGGCATAATAAACCATTTAAAGAGGCAACTCATTCATCAAGAGCTAGAGCTAGACTATGTGCCAAACAGTACCACATGCTCCATGCTGGTGGAGTTAGTGGAGCGAAGTTACAAAAATGAGAGCAGGGCAATCCAAACACCCCCTAATATCCATACTATAAAGGAGCAAAGCAGTTGAAAAAAAAATCCACCCTACTATGTTCTATCCATCACTTTTTTTATCCCTTGGATGCACTTTAAAATCCAAACTAGCAAACAAATTTCTTAGTAGACTAATGAAACACATATGAAACACGAGTGCCTACCCATACATCAACACTAAGAGGCGTGTTTTTACCTTCCCGCCTACGCAGTGATCACTGTTGTAGGATCTCTGTTAATCTATAGGGGGAGTGCATAGGTCTGTCCAGTGATGAAACCAGGATAATCTCAAGGGGGGCTAATTCCTCTTCTTCTTCCTCCAGCCCCTTCTTCCCTTCTTCTTTCTCCTCCATGGCTTAGGGAGGGCTTAGTGTATCTATGGCCAGTAGAGGGGCTGGAGCACGGGTTGCCCCCCCCCCCCCGTTGGCTTCGTCGATGGGTCTGTCCAAACAAAAACTCAAAAATTGAATCAAATTCAACACGTGGCACTGCTAGGATGCTGACACTACCGCACCTACCAAGAAGAATATTCATAGTTCAAAATATAGCCAAGGAAATTTGGATCTAGTAAATTTATATGCCTTCAGTGGGTATAATGAACCTAGGTAACCAGCCAAACTTGGTACCACCACCACCAATTAGTAGATCAAGGTCAAACCCTAGAAACACCTCATGAACAAGTAATGCATGAGATAAAACATAGCACAAGTGACACACTATCTATCCCATGGTTTAACTCATCACCAAGGCTTGTCTACGTCCATGTTGTTGAGGTTGGCCACTAAGTCTTGAGCTTTGCATCTCTACCTCATTCTCAAGTTAAGGAACTGAATCCTTGAGATGATGGGTGTTTCACTAGATGAATGAGGTGATTACAAACCTCCCAGGGCTGCCACACAAGTGGGTAAGCTCACTATTGACGGTAGATAAGCCATGAAATTATGTACTCAAAACACTATCAAGAGCCTCAGAAATCAAATGAAGAACAACATAACATGAACATATTTTATCAATGATTAGTTCAATTGGGCCTTGAGCTGTGTGAATGTAGGAGATGACATTTGGACCAAAACAAGACCTGCAAGGTCACATAAGGTGGTGAGCCAACCCTCCTATGGACCCACCAGGCCCTACTAAGGTGGCATGATCTAGAAGAAGTACCTCAGAGTCAATTCCAATCTTAAGATCAACTTTGTGCTTTCTTTGAACGGCTCAAGATGAAGTCATATAGATTCCCAAAGTAACAACGAAAGATCTAGCAGGAGACAAGCAGCTACACTCTCCATGACATATGGGGACACCTTCTAGAAGAAGGTGGCTAGGCTCAAGAGTCATAGGGGGGTTCGGCCAACCCCCCTAGATCCTCTGGGTGCTACTTGCTCCCACCATCCTATGCATGCCTCCATGCAGCACAAGTCCCATCCATCCATATTATGATGGTTTGATCCAAGGAAGGAGGATGGAAGGCACATGGATCACTGACGTGACATTGGAGTAGCATACAAAGTCACTAAGCCCACCAACGATTAGCCACATCTTTAGCAGAACAAGACCTTCACCTACAACAGATTGGGATAAACCCTTGAGTTGTAGAGAATTTTATAAGCAACAAACTTTGTTTAACTACCTATTCTTGGTTTGGACCCTAACATGCCCTAATTTAGCTCCTAATGCAAATTGGAGGCTGAATTGGGATTCAAAATTTGTCTAAGTCTCTAAATGACTTTCAGTTTCCATGAGCATAGGTTTGCAAGCTTGTAGTTTGAAATCTAAGCCGAACCAGCTCAATCTCAGTGTACCAAAATTATAGTTTGCATGTAGCTTTATCTGATGATATGCTTGGTTGAAGCTTAAGTTCCGTAATTAGGGAGTTAATCGCGTGCCAAATCACGCTGTCAGACTGAATCAGTGTCGAGTTCTTCAGAGCTCATTGGCCGACCAAGCTAAGGGGTCGCGCAACACGTGGAGGCCATACGCCAACGTCGACGCACGCGGGCACGCCCTTGGACACCCGCACACGCCACGGTGATGACGCACTCGCCCTCACTCGCTCCCTTTCTCTCTTACTCTCGCTCTCGCACCCGCACTACCATTGCTAATCTCGCTGAGCTCCGCCACCGCGTCACCGAGCTCTGTCGCCGTGTCAGCGAGCTCCTCCGAGCAGCACAGCGCTACATTGCCCACGAAAATGCACACACAACATTGCCTTGCTCTGCTCTACAAGCTCCACTGCTTGGTTGAAGCCGTTGAAGCCTAGGTGAGTAGGAACACACACCGCTATGCTCACCATGGTTGTCGGGTTCCGCTGAGGTCACCCCACCATGGCCGGAGCAATATAGTGCTCTTCTCTCTCTTGTAGCTAGTGTACTAGGTTCCTTAGGACTCGTAGAAGCTCACCATGGAATCGGTTGAACCGATTAGGGTTCCGGTGAGCCGAAACGGAAGCTTCGTCGTGGACACGACCACTTTGACCATAGCTCTGGCGTGGGTTACGCTGGGCTCCTCTGTGTCTCTCACGCTCGTCTACGTAGCATTAGGGTTAGCCTAGGTACACGTGCACTTGGTGCCAGAGTTGGCTGAAGCAGCTGTAGGGTCGAGATGGCGCACTAGACGGGGGGTGAATAGTCTTTTCTAAAACTTAAACGTTCCGGCTAACCGAATCAAATGCAGAATTAAAACTATCGGTCTCGCCAAGACTACACCCCTCTAACTATAACTCTAGCACCTAGCAAAGTATGTCTATTATGCTAACTAAGGAGCCAAGCTAGAAAGCTCACCTAAACAAGTCTAGGATGCAAGGTCACACAAACCTAAGCAACCAGTACTCTAAGCAAACCGGGAGCTCCTACACATGCTAGTAAGCAAAGCACAAAGCACCTAAGCCCACTAGCAATGCTCTCTAGCAAGACTACACAAGTCAACTAGAGAGCTCAACTTACTTATCTACACAAACTAAGCAATGTGACTAACAAGGCTACACAAGCCAATTAGCCACTCAAGAGCTACTTCTATGCTACACAAGCTAGAAGGCAACTAGTTAAGCTACACATGCTAACTAGTTACAAGAGCAACAACTAACCACTAGCACAAGTATGAATAAGTAAACACAAGCTAGTGATTTGGAGAATGCAAACCACCGAGAAGATGAACAAGGTTGACACGGTGATTTTTCTCCCGAGGTTCACTTGGTCGCCACCAAGCTAGTCCCTGTTGTGTCGACCACACACTTGGTGATTTGGCGGCTAATAGGCGTTCACAAGCCTAGCCCACTAACTCGGGCGCCACAAGAATCTACCCACAAGTGAGGGTAGCTCAATGACACGCTCAACTAGAGTTGCTCTTCGCGATCTCCCGCGGGGCGAGCACAATACCCCTCACAAAGCACTTCTCCGGAGCGCCGCACAATCTTCTTGCGTGCTTCGATGGAGCCTCAATCACCAAGCCGTCTAGGAGGTGGCAACCTCCAAGTGTAACAAGCACCACCGGCTTGCAACACGATCACCTAGTGCCACACGAAGCTATCTCTCAAAGCAACGCACTAGAGATCACTCACTCGCAATTAGAATCGCACTATTGCTTGCACAAATGAGTTAGAGGCCTCCTTCACCAAGAACACTAAAGGAAACATATGCCTAAGGTGCTCAACCAGCCCCAAGGGCCGGCCAAGGGCTATAAATAGCCACCCAAACGAAACTAGTCATTTCCTCCATTCACTGGGCTTCCTGCGCAAGCTCCGGACGCACATACCGCATGGGTCACGCGCGCGTCCGGACTCCTGCCCGTTTGAATCCGCCCATTGGCGCGCTCGCCACAGGACGCCACGTGCCTCCGGACGCAGCCAACAGTGCTGCTCTGGACCAACGCTCGCCACGTCCGGATGCAACACAAAGAGCTCCCGAAAGCTCCTTCTCGCCCGGACAGCGTCCGGACTCCAGCGTCCGGACCACACTCTGCGTCCGGACTCAACACAGAGCCGAACCAGAGAGGACCAAACCTCCGGACGCAGGTCTGGAGTCCCCGTCCGGACCAACAACCGCGTCCGTATCCTATGAGTCAGAAAGGGCACGCTTAGGGTTAGCTTCCGGACGCATCTGCGATGGTCCAGACCAGCGTCCAGAGCTCACACCTGAGCCAAACCGAGCTGCCTCTTCCTCCTTGCTTCTCATGTGCTAACACAAATGTGTTCTTCATCTTGTGCATGTGTGTTGGCATTTTCACAATGTTTTCCAAAGCATTTTTCACTTGCTCTCACCACGCCACTCGATCCTAATGTATCGCAAAGTTAGATCGCTCACGGTGGCACTAGATAACCGATATGCAAACAAGTTTGCTCCTCTTGATAGTACGGCTATCTATCCTAAACCCGTTCATATACTTCTCTACACACCTATGACCGGTGAAATGAAATGCCTTATGGTTATACCTTCGCCTTGCGCATTCCATTCCATCTTCTCCTCCAATGTTGATGCAACACACACACCAACCTATCACCAAATGATATGATCCACTTCATATCATCACGTGACTGTATTGGTTCATTGATCTTGACCTCGCTTGCTCTTCACCGTTGCGTCGGTCCATCGGCACCAAGCATCACTCACTTGCCCTTCACACTTGCAACCGGTCCATCAAGCCAAGCCTCATCTTGATCTTCTCCACCTTTATCACATGACTCCATGTCATGTCTCATGTGCAATAAGTTCCTTGGTCACACAATCACATGTGAACTAATCTCCTGTGTATATATCACTCAAACACATATTAGTTCACCTAAGTGGTCACTCAATTACCAAAATTACACAAGGATCTTTCAATCTCCCCCTTTTTGGTAATTGATGACAACTCTACAAAGATATGGAAATTAAGATTTTTTTGGACATTATGCCATTTATCCATCATTTAAACTCTATGCCAAGATTTGGATAAATGCCACAAAGTCCGACTTGATAGTGATAGCTCCCCCTACATGTGTGCTCACAAAGGTTTGAATTAAGCTTTGCACACATGCATGAATAGACATTGTGGGAGTGCTAGCACTACTAAGTGATGCTAAGGGATATAGGATAAACCTTTGAAGATACACATGTAGTTGCACTTTGAAGTTCATCCTTAGCACCACCATGGTTAGCTAGATAGCATCAATATCACTAGAAACTTCATGAGATCAACATTATAAGCAAGGGTTCTAGATACCAATTGAAAGAACAAATATCTAGTTTACCATCATATGCATGCTAGTTAGAAAATCATCATATAAATCCTATAACTAGCATACACCACACAAGCATGCATATGAAGATAAGACTTATGCAATATGCAAGCAAGCACATGAATATGCACATATCAAATGCAATCAATCAAGTTCATGAGCTTGCTCCCACTACTTGTGTGCATATATTAGTCCAAGACTTTGATCCTTTGATCTTGTTCCCTTGTCCATGTCCATGTCTCTTTCCCTTAGTGCATGTCCATTCACTAATATATCTTTGTTCACTAATCTCTCCCCCTTTGTCATCAATTTCCATAAAAGTAACACTTCTTTATTGATGCAAAGGTGGCACTAGGGTAGATGGTTGATAATTTTTTATGGACACCAATATATATGTATTGAATGACTCTTCATGTAAGATCATTGACCATTATACAATTGAGTAGGGCAACTCCCCTTTGATCAAAGCAATTGTCATCCAAATAAGCTTTGCAAGTAAGAGAACTTTGATTTGATCACTTAAAGTTGAGGATCACTTGTTAGCTTGTAGGATATCACTTGTAGAATTATTTGAATTAACTCAATGTGGATCATCACAAGTATGCTAGAACTAGACATCTTTTGCAAGTACCAATATGAAAGTTGATACTCTTTGAAAGATTAGCATAAGTCTAGATACCATTTGTAGGTTACATCTTGATATCCATTTGCATAGTTGTCTTGTGCTTGAACTAGATTCATCTTCATGAGATTCTATGTTGAACTTGAACTAATATGAATAGCATGAGCTTCCAAGTCCGGTTTAAACCCTCTCTAAGCTTGTTCACACGCATTGAGCTGTTATCTTATAGAGGTTGTACTTGTCACTTGATTGCAATCCAAAATAGATCAAATAATTGGGTTTACTAGCTCATGAACAAACTTATATACTACCACTAGATCAAACAACTCAATCAAGCTATAGTGGTAGGCTATAAGCATAAAATTCATTTGATTTTAAATGAATGATCACTATGTATGACTATATGCACTAAAAACGTTCTAAGTATTAGATGTATGCATATGTCAAACAATTTCACCTTTGCTATGTTGGAGTAGAGGATAGTCAATTTTCATCTCTAATTAGCAATGTGAATTCCCATTAAGAGCATGGTGAAGACCAATGAATACCACTTGGAATGTTAATCTTCACCCATATGATTTGAGTCTCACTAATGATCAAGTGCACTTTCTTGTTGTGGTTGACTTGCTTCTTTCTTGATCTTTGCTTGCATGAGAGAATACCAAATGATGTACCACTTGTAGAAGGTGATATCACTTGTATAAGTTAAGATCATGAATCTCTCTTGAGTGTTGCTTGCTTTCTTTTGATCAATCCTATTGATAGCTTTCAACTAAGCATCTCCAAATGATCCCTGGATCACCACTTCCATATTAGCCTTCCAAGTAACGTTCTTGGTTTACCTACAAAAGGCGGCAAGCCCCTACAAAAGGGAGAAGTGACCTCTCTCCAAGAACCATCCTTGATACTCACTTGAAATTGCTTTGTTTGATTGATCTTCATCTTGAGTACTAAGCATGTGCCAAATACACTCCACAATCAAATGGCCTTGTACTCATGCTAACATAGGTACCTCAATCACTTATAAGCATAATTCCAACTTGAGGACCTTTCAATCTAAGTGACTTTTGATCAATCCAATAATTGTCACTTTTCTGGCAGATTATGTACTCTTCAAAGAATATATCATATCTCCCAAAGTACATATCGAATGACCATGAAATTTGGTGGAGATGTGCTTTACTAAGTCATCTAGCATCCATAAAAATTTGAGATTCATTGTACTTCTAGATTACTACCAGATTTCACATCTTTCCTCCTAGGTACATGCTGAAAACTGCTGCACATGTGTTGACAAGATCCACTCCAAAACCGAAGTATCCCTTATCCAATACTCATGAAACTTTCACAGCAACTCATAATATAAGTGTAGAGCATGTGTACCAAATTTTAAGCCAATCCAAATAGATTTGAACTCTCAAATATGGCTATGATCACAGCTAGCTCAGATTTTGAATATTGACAAGAATTGACGAATTGAGCTATGCTTCTTCAATTTGAATCAAACTTGAAATCAAGTTGTTTGAATACTATCTCAAGACATATATCTATTCAATCCACTTACTAAAGGTGGTATCTTGATCATATCCATTCAAATCAACTCAATTTGATTACTAAGCATTAAACCATCCAAATAGCAAGCAACTAGTGCACATATATATCCAATTCAATCAACTCATATACACTATGTGTATATCCAATTCAAACATCTTATACACACCCAAATGAACTTGATCAACAAGAAATATACCTTAGTAGATTATGATCAATCCATTAGCAAGCTTTAACTTGAATTTGCAAGCCTTCAATTAATTCAATGAACCACCACAACTTGATCATGCACTTATATGTTGTAGCACTTGAACTTTATTCTTTTCACTTGGCATTGGGATAAGAATAGAACTAAGCTTCATTACTTGATTCAATCATATGATGAACAATATGCAATCAATTGAATCAAGTCTCCAATGCCCATGGTACCTACACACATTCATCCACTTGTTGATGGTACCCAAACTAGTTTGGGTCCTCTCAAGTTAGGTGCAACATACTTAGGAAAAGCCTTAGCATGGATAGCGGGATGTTTTGCAATAGCAACCATAGAGGTACCACTATCATCCTTTCTAAGCATATGATCATCATCAATTGAAATAGGCTTAGAAGTCATACCTAGGGGACATGAATGAGCCATGTGTCCCCTTTCCCGACATGAGTAGCACACTCTCTTTGATTGAGCCTTTTATTCCTTGCTCATGTTGTGCTTCTCATTGTCTTACCTCTTCTCTTTTGCTTGAATCTTCATCTCAAGCTTGGTAGGACACTTCGAGGTAAAGTGTCTCATATCTTCACACTTGAAGCACTTGATGTGAGCCAAATGATTCTTCTCTTGATCTTTACTCATCATCATCT
This sequence comes from Microstegium vimineum, assembly GCA_022036555.1. Lineage (NCBI taxonomy): Eukaryota > Viridiplantae > Streptophyta > Magnoliopsida > Poales > Poaceae > Microstegium > Microstegium vimineum. The sequence continues at coordinate 26,721,142 of CM039133.1, read as the reverse complement.
TGTTGGCATCATGAATATGAGTTGGATGCCTTGCTCTCGCTTTGCCACCTCTTCTTGTTTTCTTTTTATTTGTTATCCCCGAATCACCATCTTGATGGTTGATCTTGTATTGCACTTGGGGCTTGACTTGTGGCTTAGCTTGAGCATTCTTGGTTGGACAAGAATTTGCAAGATGTCCCATCCCATGGCACTTGAAGCACATGAAATGAGATAGCTTCTTTTGTTCTTGCTTCTTCTCTTTCTTGCCCTTGCTCTTGTGGAAACCAATTCCACTCTTGTCACAATAGCTTCTCTTGTTTGTCAACATATGCTCAAAGGTGACTTTAAAGTTGTAGCACCTCTCTAACTTGTTGCTCATATTCTTCAATTCACTTTTGAGCTCATTGTTCTCCTTCAAAAGGTTAGTCTCACAAGACATAGAAGTAGAACAAGCATCTATATTTGAAGAACATGGCATATCAAGTAAATCATCACAAGAGGTGGATACATTCTTCTTCCCTATATCACAAGGGTTAGCAACAACATTTGATTGATCATTTGACCCAAGTGATGAGCTCTCTTCATTTTTAAGGTTTAGCAATTCATTAATGAGAGAACCATGTTTGTGAACCAAATCTTCATAAGACAGACGGAGTTGCTCATGATCCAATTTTAGTTCATCATGTGAAGATTTAAGAACATCAAGTAAGTGCTTATGTTCTTCACATGAGGTTTTTAGATGTGAGTTTTCATCTTTTAGTTTCTTAGTTTTGTTAAACTCACATTCTAAAGCTTTGGAGAGTTTGCACACAAGCTCAAAGTTAGGGTCATCACAATCTACAATTATATTGCCAATTGATACCTTAGTGTCACCATGTGACATGAAGCAATGTGATGAAGTAGAAGAGCTTGTGGAAACATCACTCTCATATCCCGAGCATGCATCATCATCATCATCATCAAGTGTGCTTGGAGTAGCATCATCAATTGCAACACTTGATGTTGGGCCTTCATTATCCTTGTCAAGTGATCTTGTGGTAGATATATCATCTTCATCATCACTTGACCATGAGGTAGAGCAATCTTCCACAACCACCAAGTTGTGGTCATGCTCAACATCCTCATGTGCCACCAACTTGGACACATCATCATCATCATTGTTTGGAACCGTCTCATATTTTTCAATGAGGTAGGTCCAAATCTCATGAGCGCTCTTCATGTCCATGATCTCACCAAAGATGTTATCTTTCATAGAATGATATAGAATGTTAGTAGCATGGCAATCGAGATGTAGGCACTTCTTTTGTGCTTGAGTTGCATCATCTCTCTCAATTGCACAAGAGAGTCCCACATCTACGATCCACCACATTTGGGGAGAAATAAACTTAAAATTGCATGTCAACCAATTTCTCCACCGTGCAAAGTGTGTGCCATCAAAAATGTGTGGACACTCAACATCTATCCCATAAGTCGCCATCCTCTCGGGTCGGTAAAGACCACAAATGAGAGACTAAGCTTTGATACCACTTGTAGGGTCGAGATGGCGGACTAGAGGGGGGTGAATAGTCTTTTCTAAAACTTAAACGTTCCGGCTAACCGAATCAAATGCAGAATTAAAACTATCGGTCTAGCCAAGACTACACCCCTCTAACTATAACTCTAGCACCTAGCAAAGTATGTCTATTATGCTAACTAAGGAGCCAAGCTAGAAAGCTCACCTAAACAAGTCTAGGATGCAAGGTCACACAAACCTAAGCAACCAGTACTCTAAGCAAACCGGGAGCTCCTACACATGCTAGTAAGCAAAGCACAAAGCACCTAAGCCCACTAGCAATGCTCTCTAGCAAGACTACACAAGTCAACTAGAGAGCTCAACTTACTTATCTACACAAACTAAGCAATGTGACTAACAAGGCTACACAAGCCAATTAGCCACTCAAGAGCTACTTCTATGCTACACAAGCTAGAAGGCAACTAGTTAAGCTACACATGCTAACTAGTTACAAGAGCAACAACTAACCACTAGCACAAGTATGAATAAGTAAACACAAGCTAGTGATTTGGAGAATGCAAACCACCGAGAAGATGAACAAGGTTGACACGGTGATTTTTCTCCCAAGGTTCACTTGGTCGCCACCAAGCTAGTCCCCGTTGTGTCGACCACACACTTGGTGATTCGGCGGCTAATAGGCGTTCACAAGCCTAGCCCGCTAACTCGGGCACCGCAAGAATCTACCCACAAGTGAGGGTAGCTCAATGACACGCTCAACTAGAGTTGCTCTTCGCGATCTCCCGCGGGGTGAGCACAATACCCCTCACAAAGCACTTCTCCGGAGCGCCGCACAATCTTTTTGCGCGCTTCGACGAAGCCTCAATCACCAAGCCATCTAGGAGGTGGCAACCTCCAAGAGTAACAAGCACCACCGGCTTGCAACACGATCACCTAGTGCCACACAAAGCTATCTCTCAAAGCAACGCACTAGAGATCACTCACTCGCAATTAGAATCGCACTATTGCTTGCACAAGTGAGTTAGAGGGCTCCTTCACCAAGCACACTAAAGGCAACATATGCCCAAGGTGCTCAACCAGCCCCAAGGGCCGGCCAAGGGCTATAAATAGCCACCCAAACGAAACTAGTCGTTTCTCCCATTCACTGGGCTTCCTGCGCAGGCTCCGGACGCACATACCGCAGGGGTCCAGACAATCACGTGCGCGTCCGGACTCCTGCCCGTTTGAATCCGCCCTTTGGCGCGCTCGCCTTAGGCTGCCATGTGTCTCCGGCACAGCCAACAGTGCTGCTCCGGACCAACGCTCGTTGCGTCCGGATGCAACACAGAGAGCTCCCGAGAGCTCCTTCTTGCCCGGACAGTGTCCGGACTCCAGCGTCCGGACCACACTCTACGTCTAGACTCAACACAGAGCCGAACCAGAGAGGTCCAAACCTCCGGACGCAGGTCCAGAGTCGCTGTCTGGACCAACAACCGCGTCCGGATCCTCTGAGTTAGAAAGGGCATGCTGAGGGTTAGCTTCCGGACGCATCTGCGATGGTCCAGACCAGCAGCACCCTTGCGTCCGGACGAGCGCCCGGAGCTCCACACCCGAGCCAAACCGAGCTGTCTCTTCCTCCTTGCTTCTCATGTGCTAACACAAATGTGTTCTTCATCTTGTGCATGTGTGCTAGCATTTTCACAATGTTTTCCAAAGCATTTTTCACTTGCTCTCACCACGCCACTCGATCCTAATGTATCGCAAAGTTAGATCGCTCACGGTGGCACTAGATAACCGATATGCAAACAAGTTTGCTCCTCTTGATAGTACGGCTATCTATCCTAAACCCGGTCATATACTTCTCTACACACCTATGACCGGTGAAATGAAAGTCCCTATGGTTATAACTTTGCCTTGCACATTCCATTCCACCTTCTCCTCCAATGTTGATGCAACACACGCACCAACCTATCACCAAATTATATGATCCACTCCATATCATCACGTGACCGTATTGGTTCATCGATCTTGACCTCACTTGCTCTCCATCGGCGCCAAGCATCACTCACTTGCCCTTCACACTTGCAACCGGTCCATCAAGCCAAGCCTCATCTTGATCTTCTTCACCTTGATCACATGACTCCATGTCATGTCTCATGTGCAATAAGCTCCTTGATCACACAATCACATGTGAACTAATCTCCTGTGTATATATCACTCAAACACATATTAGTTCACCTAAGTGGTCACTCAATTACCAAAATCACACAAGGACCTTTCAGCAGCTTTGCCTCGTCGGCGCTGAAACACACACATAGCTCCACCGTGCACTCGCCATCGTGCCGCTCTACATGTGGCCAAGCTCAACTACGATAGCCAAAGCTCCAATATAGGCTAGGAAGATCCGTTGAGGTTCATTAGAGCTTGTAGCAGCGCTAGGAGGAACTGTGAAGGCCTAGGTTGGCCGACGTGAAACCTGCAGCGCCATCGTGCCGCCATTGACGTCGTCTATCTTACTTCGGTGATCTAGGGTTACAACTAAGGGGCCAGTTTGATGTGAAAGGTCACGAGGATCATTCCTGTAGGGTTGGTTTCGCTGGAGACCTCACCGTCGGCGAGCTACCAATAGTTGAGCACCTCCCTTGTGTACGGTTGCTGACGCGTGGGTCTGCTGACGTGTGGGTCCCCTCTGTCAGTGACTGCTGAGTGCTTTGCTAATTCATTTTTTTTGCAGATTTGATTGCTAACTTTGAAAATTACAGTTAATTCAAGAAATGGTCAAATAATGTGAAACCAATTTTTTTGGGTTTGCTATGAAATTCTTTATCTGTTAAAAATATGAATCGGCATGTTTGAACTATTTTTATATACTGATAAAAACTAATTGTACAGCATGCTTCCATATGTCTATTTAACTTGATAAATTCATATCTGGAGTTTGGAAAGTGCTAAAAAGGTAATTCCAGTTGTGGTAGGCTAGTTTTGACATGTCTTTACTGTGAAAAATGTTAGAGCACCAGTAAACTCAATTTGAATTGCTATGTATGTTTAACTTGAATGAATGTTTGATTTCTTTGATAAAGTCTTGTAGCATTTATCATTTGAAAAATAAATATGTTCTATGTTTGGTAGATTTTATAAAAGTTCTATATGCTCAGTGTGAGCTAAGAAAAATATGAAATCTATTGTTTTCACATTTTTCAAAGTGCAAGAAGATTCTATGTATAAAACATGCTTGTTTTCTAGTCAAATACAAAGTTATAGCCTTTACTACTTGAAGAATGTGTTTTCTGGGAATGTGTTAAATACCAAATTTGTAGAGAAATATGTGATCTTGCTTGTCCTATTTTATCATGATTTTTGGGGTGATGGTTTGAGCACTATAGCTGTTCTAAGTAATTGTTCAAAACTGTTAGGCAGCAAAAACAAGTTTAATTGCTTGCTTAGTTTGACCTGCTTATAAATGGTTCCTACAGTAGCAATGAATAACAATGTGGTAGATAACATGTTAATCTATCTTGTGTTAAATTCTTGCCGACATACCTTATTTGGTTTGTGTTTTATGTATTTTACAAGTTGAGTATCAAATCTGTTTATTTCATGTCTTTACTAAACAACTTTAATAAAAATGCTTATGAGGTCAATTTAAGTTTGGATTTAGCTGGAAATGTTTATAAAGAAATTATAGAAAATTTCATAAGCTTTCTAGAAAGTCCATGCTTGCTAGTGTTGGTCTTTTGTAGCTCTAGTTATGTGGATGGTCTTTTCTTGAAAGTCCAAGTTTGCAAGTGCTGGTCTTTTCAGTTAGACCGATAGAGTGGATGGTCTGTTATCACCCACGATGATAGGTTGATATGGTCATGGCTGGTTATATTTGCTATCATGGAAAATAACCATGTGGAAGTAATAAATTGAGATCGGGCGGACATGGTGTGTGTGTGAGCCACTTGACTGGAGGTCTGATGAGCAAGTTCTCTCCGCCTGTGTCATTAGACACTAGACCGTGGCTAGACATCTATTGAGATTGAACACATGCCTCCTTCATAGCTGGCTAGATAAGTACTTCTAACTGCGAAGCCTAACTTTGTAGTTAGGGCCGAGAAGACCCTATCTGTTGGGTCATGAATATCATGAGCGGTATACTAGCCGTGGGCAAGTACGACCTGATCATCCTGGTATGGCACCAAGGGCAGGATCGGCTTGAGCGACCTAGCTATCCGTGAGTCACTACTCATGCCTCTAAGAGGGTACCTATTGACGGTCGTTAGCATCAACTTTTAATATAATTATAAACATGATAAATGGATCAATCACATAAAAACAATAGAAATATAGGGGTTATCTAACAAATTCCATGAGTTTTGGTGTTCTATTATTTTCCTGGGACTATTCCAGAAAAGGTGTAATAAGGGAAGCAAATCAGAATAAATATCGGAATAAATCCACGACAGGATAGTTTTCATTTAACTAAGGAAGGATCGGGAAGGCACCCGGAGGAAGAGGGACCGAGGCAGCTGCCAAGTGGGTCTAGCCGGCCCGACCCCATGTCGACCGGCACCCCCCTGGGCCCACCTCGGCACCCCTTCTAAAAGCTTCCTCCACTGCCTTTGAGGAGTCATCTCGGCCCTACACTAAGTCAGTTTGATCCAACGACTGTCGTACACCCCACCAGGCTATAAATAGAGGGCAGATCCCCCTGGAGGCATCTCATCTCAACCTAGTTCAATTCAATTCATTCAGAGATCCATCATAGGTTAGAGGTGACCCCCGAATGGACAACCTCTCTAGTTATTAGTTATTAGATCTAGATAATAGAGATATGGAGAGCGAGGAAAGAGTTGTGGAGGAGGTGTCGACCTGTTGGTGCTTCTTCTTCGGCTTGTACTTTGGCGGGATCAAGTTCTCCTTGATCTGGCTCTTGAGACGTCTTCAGTAATCGACTTCTGATCCAAGTAAGATTTTGTTTATATTGTTCTTCTGGTTCGTGGCTCTTTTGAGTGCTCTAATCCTTATGCATGCTTGGATTAGAGTTTTATAATAAGTGTAAGTGTGGTACTTAGACTTAGGTAAACATGAATGTCCCATATATTCTAGATCGGCGGTAGATCGCGTACGTGACAGGTGCGTTCAGTCCTCTGTAGTCCGCCTCCTGTTTATAGGACCTTGCAGGTTGTATAGTTATCTAAGTGTGGCGTACTCTATTTGCACCCCTTCTAGATAATGGCCCCAGATGAATTGTGGAAGACATATATCTTACCCAAGTTAGAACTAGAAACCTAAGTTATCCTCTCTATACTCCTATTATCGACCCATCCTTGATTACTGTTTCCAAACAAGTTATCTTCAGTTTAGTTTTTACCTTATCTTATTTATATCCTAGATTCTATCTACCCCTTTTGGTTAAGTTACAACGTAGTTGATCTGACACGTTTCCATGTGGATACGATATTTAAACCCCCCGGGTGAAAGCTACAACGGTATATGTGCGTTTGCAGATTTATTTGTGTGCGTCTTAAAAATACCAACAAGCTTTCTGGCGCCGTTGCCAGGGAAACGGTTGCTGAGTTAACTACGAACCTTTCTTAACCTTTTCTTTTATCCTTTATCCTTATCTTTTATCTTTATCATTCACCTTACATCTTCTATTCTTTCTTCTTATCTATACTTTCATCTCTTGTTTAGCATGGATAATAACATTCCTATCTATCAATATATATGCTAACCCTTCGGGCATAAACTTTAGACCACCAAATTGTTCATAGCCTATCACAATATCTGGTTTTGTGATATGCCCGGATTATATAAAATTAGTTCAGAAAGAACCTTTTTCGGGAGAAGATAATGAAAACCCTTACCCACACCTACAAGAGTTTGCTCGGATATGTGACCTCTTTCGCATAAGATGAGACCTTAAAATAGAAGCTCTTTCTCTTCTCCTTGACGGGAAAAGCTAAACAATGGCATAAACTTACATACGTAGTGTGCAAGGAGATTGGAAGATGTTAAGGACTAAATTTCTCATAAAATACTTTCCAATCTTCAAGGTGATTAACCTTCAGAAAGAGGTTTTAACTTTTAGGCAACTAGAAGAATAATCTCTTTGCAATACATGGGATCGTTTCATTGACCTTACCCTCACTGGCCCAGATCTTGGTATTCTAAACCCCTTACTTCTTCAACATTTTTACATGGCTCTTTGTAAGAAGTGGACAAAATCCCTTGATATAGCCTCTGGAGGAGTTTTCTTTTCTTTGTCTACTAGTGAGGCAAGGCGTAAGCTTGACATAATAAGTGGAAACACCCTTTGTCCTAGCATTCAAAATCCAATCCTTGAGAAAAAGAAGGAATCAATTTCTAGATAGGAAGTTTTGATAGTTAAATCACAACCACTCCAATCCTAAGATTTAACTATCAATCCTAAACCATCAATAGCTCAAAATCCTCCAAGGGAAGAATAAATTCCACCTTTGGAAAACTCTAATATTTCTAATAATGATGGTTTAGACTTCAAGTTTCATAAGAGAACTTCAAGTGAATATAGTTCAAATCTTTGCAAGACGGGTTCTCTTAAAAAACGTCCTCATTCCCCTGGGAAGAAGTTGAGGATGACATGTCAAGTGATGCCATAGAAGGATAGATAAGCCATACGAAAACCCCTTTTTGCCCTTTCATGTTCAAAGACAACCCAAATCTCCAACCCATCATTGACTTTGGTCATGAAGACCCCAAGGACGACCAGGAGATGCTACAACAGTGGCTGGAATGCATAGAATGGATGGATAAGGAAGAAACCTTAAAAGAATCCAACCTTGGCTTAGTTTCAACTCCCTTAGAAAACAATACTTATCCAAATATAGAGGAGTCCCCAGACAAGACCAATTCGAGAGTCACCAATCCAATTGGAACTGTGAATATCCATAATGAATCCACCATAGAGATTGGAGAGGAATATGATATCAATGAGCATGGAATCTTCACCATAACCATCACTTCAAATCTATGCTCATATGAGACATCTCTCTTACCAATTGGTCTCTCTATCATTACCATGCATGACATCTTCAACACCCTTACACTTTCTATTTATAAAAACTTCAAAAGGGTGGTTGTCGATGCATATGTTTATAATAAATATTGTAGATCTTGTTGTTGAATCTTGAGATAGGTGATGGAGGGGAAACCACTTCACTAAATCATATCTTGAAAGGTTTCCCAAGGACAAGTTTAATGTCCTAAAACAAGCACCTCTCAAGATCCTAACATAAGTCTTCACCTTTTCGATACGTTGCCAACTTGTGAAAACGAGCATAAAGAAATATGATTATATTCCTTCGGGTATTATTGTCACTAACCTTTCCAGGTTTGGAGCAGAAAGAATGAAGGAACGACAAACATAAGGTATGTCCAACTAATATGCAACATTGAATTATATTCATCCAATCTTGATTTTTACAATTCACTTATTGGACATGTTATTTTTTTTATAATTAACAATTCACTTATTAGTTGTTTTTTTTTTCAAAACTCTTGCCGCTGCATATTTATTATTGTTTTTAAATTCATTATTTATTTTAATTTAACCCTATTTGATGAGACTTAGACCCACAAATATCTTAAAAATATTAGACCATGCATTAACTTATAAGTAGCCTAGTGGTTGGTCCATGACCTGGATAGTCCTAGGGACATAGGTTCGACTCCTCTTCCCTTTGCAGGTATTTTTTTTAAAAATAATTAACAATTCACTTATTGGACGCATCTATGATGGTGACACCTAATTTTTTTTTCTTTTTCCAGCTTATTAATCTTCTTTTTTCTATTCTAAGCAAACCTTGATTCAGGGGCCATGGGACTTGTGTCTTTGTCCTAAACCAAAGGCACATGTGACCCAATAGATGCAATCACATATAAAAAAATAGTCCGATGCAATACCAAACACATCTGTAGCAATAGTACACACTTTTGTCTCGCCTATAACACTTTAGTTGCATTTGACAATTACTTATTGCAATGGGCGCAAGAACTTCTTACCACGTATCAAATGTGTGGCAATTCTAGCTTTATATTGCATCAGTTTTATTATTCAGTTGTAATAACCCACACCCTAATTGCAATGGTCCTGAGAACTTCTTACAACGTACCAAATGTTTTACAATTCTAGCTTTATATTACATCAGTTATATTATTCAGTTGCAATAATCAACACCCTAATTGTAATGGTTGTGAGCAACCTTGCAACCCACTAACACTGTGGCAATAAAATGAATGAATACCAACTATGTACTTTATGTTGCAAAAGCACCAGATAGTTACAAAACTAATCAAAATTAATGCTACGAAATGTCATCATGGCAAACGTGCAAACCTATGACCACGGTGTATAAAAAAGGGTTGCTATAGGGATAACATATTGCCACAGTTTGGATAAATGTTGCAGAACGTCCCCTTTTACCACAGATTTTCAGGCATTGCACGGAGGGTACTGCGGAAATTTGGTGCGAGTCTTGTAGTGCAAATAATAAGGAAACAAAATAAATCAAACAAACAAAGAGCCGGAAACAAAGCAAATCAAGGAAACAAAGCGTCGGGCCAGCATGCACGTCGGCACGAGTGCACGACGTCCTGCGCCGACAGGAAACCCAACGCGTGTTGGAGGATAGGGAAAGCGTTGATCCAGTCCTCGCTGGGGATCGGCTTCGGCTCCTTCATCCGGCACAGAGCTGCCTTCATTGCCTACTTGGGTCTGCGCGGTGTCATGATTGATCTAGCGAGCAAGAACTACTGGAGGCCGTCGGTAGTGTGATGCTGACTACTGAGAGGAGGGTGGCAGACACTGATGCTGGCAAAGTAGGGCACGCTATCCTGGTACAGCACATTGGAGAAGGCCTCAACCATCGGGTTGATTTAAACCCACTCGATTCTCCTCGCACCAGAGCATTCGGGGCTCCGTGGCTCATCCGCGCAAGGACACGTCGTCTAGGCTGCTTATTCAGAAACATCCTCTGAGTTTGTATAAATAAACCCGCGGTCCAATCTGGTGAGTTTGTACAGTAAACAAGTTCAGTTATTTTACAGTTAAGACCCTACTTTAAAACTTATTTTAACACAAAGAATCGGGTTGATTTAAACCCACTCGATTCTCCTCGCACCAGAGCATTCGGGACTCCGTGGCTCATCTGCGCAAGGACACGTCGTCTAGGCTGCTTATTCAGAAACATCCTCTGAGTTTGTATAAATAAACCCGCGGTCCAATCTGGTGAGTTTGTACAGTAAACAGGTTCAGCTATTTTATAGTTAAGACCCTACTTTAAAACTTATTTTAACACACAATAAGAGGAAAAACGAGATCTCGTTCATTTTTGCATAAAAGCTCCCGCACGCAAATTTACATGGAGGCCCTCCCGTTGCCCATCGGCCAGCACTCCCACTCCCACCGCGACGCCAGCCCCCATCTCCTCATTCGTCTTTCTCTCTTCCTACCGGTCCCCGCCGCCGTTGCTCCACTCGGCGCTAGCCGCACGCTCCTCCTAGATTGCGAGATCCAGAGCAGCATGGCCGCCGCTGCGGCTGCTTGGGTGCTGTGCTGAGAGCCCACGGTAGCCCCTTGCGCAGAATCAGACGTCGTTTCTCTTTCATCCGTCCCTTCTCTTTATGCTAGATCTATTTGACATTTGCCTCTGGGCAGACCTGGCAGGTTCCAGATCCAGCAAACCTCCACCAGCTGCGCCCGGCACGGGGCCTCCTGTGCTGCGTGAGCGTGCTGATCCTGGAGCTATGGCGGCGGCACGGGGGCGAGGGTTGGACGGCGTTGTTCGGTGTGGATGTGGCGCGTCAACAAGGTCCAATGAGTCGGTTCCACGACGTGCTTCATAGTGGTCCCACGCAGGTACATACTACTCTACTCCTCGCAGTGCCTTGCTCGTCTGCCTTCTGATTCCATCGCTACATGGACAGGATGATGGCCGCCACATGACGGGATGTTGGAGGTGGAGTTGGGCAACAAATCAGGCACAAGTGGTGGTGTTTTCGGTGGCCTGGACTTGCAGATTCGTTGCATACTCTGCAGGTTCAGATATGATCTTGTCATCTAGCTGATTCGTCTATATTCCTTTCATTTTCCTCTCCAGTCCGCAGCACAGTAGGCATAGACCAGAAAGTTTATAGAAGATCATCACGCAATGTGCTTAGATGTTGGTTTCTTCATTTATTTAGTACGAGTGACGATCTGCTGCAGCGTTTTGCCCTTAAATTTTTGGTAGTTACAATGTATAGGATGGGAAATTTAATTGTTTCACTTAATTACAAAATGATGAAGGGCGGCCCTGGTGCAAGCGGTAGAGCTTTACCGCCTGTGACCAAGAGGTCCAGGGTTCAAGCCCCAGCCTCTGCACATTTGTGCGGGAAAGGCTGCTGGCTATTTTCCCTTCCCCAGACCCCGCAGTGCGGGAGCCTACGGCACTGGGTACGCCCTTTACTTAATTACAAAATGATCTCATTGGAATTGTTTCAGGATTATTTGCCTCCTCCTCTGATCTCCATTGATGGATTCTTCTTCATCATGGGCTCCCTAATTCCCATGTGAACCAATTTCAATTAATAACCTCTTAGCCTATACCTGATATTTGTTTACTTATTGGATTTTACTGCAGATTAGTCTACGAGTTTCCTCCATCACCATCCTAATCATCAGGTAGTGGTATATGTTGTTTTTATAATGTCTTTTTCATCCTAGCATTATTTTCGACTAAAACAATTCACTGTTTGATGTCATCCATTTTATTTGTTTCTACGATGGCTCATGCAAATTTAATGAACTGAGGTTGTACTTTTTTTACAATGGTTTTACTGTTATTTTTTCATGGCGTAGACAATTCTGTGGGAAACATTTATACCAGATATGAATGCAGTGAAAACTCCATACAATAATTTATAATGATTTCCGGGGCCTGACGCTATGACTCTAGACACTATAACCTTTGGGTACTTGATTAACACTATATTGTGCTATGCATGCTTAACACTGTACATTACTTTTTTTCTTTTTTCTGATTGTTGTTCAGGCAATATTGGTGTCTTCATTAGTGGGAGCTGAAGGAAAACTCAGTTTCTATCCTGCTAATTTGGTGGAAGACATATCCTAGCTTTTCAAAGGTCTTGGTCGATGTTAAATGATAAGAAGAGTGATCTGAAACCAAAATATAATGAATAGTCATGTGATGCATGGTTAAATAGAACGCTGACGGCTATGATTGCAATATAAATTGTACTATATTTGTCAACATGTCTGTCTCCGTATATAAATATATGTCCATAGATTTTAGCTACCACCTAATTACAAATCCATATGATGAAGTCTGTATAACATCTTGTTTTCTTTAATCGGTCACCGAAGCTTGTTTGTCGCCTCTAGCTAGAGCCTATAGGGGAAAACAGTACTATGTTGTACATTAAATTTTACTATTTTGTCTAATACTTGGATATATCATGCATTGATGTTTTATAGTGTGCCTTGGATTAATGAATCCACCTTGAAGATAAACATATGGCTTAGCAGAATGAGAGTTGCATAGTTTCTATCCAACTTTGTACCATGTTCTCTGATTACCTTTTTCCATTATAGGGTAATTCAGCCGCTGACTGGCATTTAGCATCAAGGGATCTTGCTGTTGTAATGATTAGCTATGTGTTTTTTGGAAACCTATGACAGCATATTGTAGATGTAGTTTATCAGTCTTGTGTCTCTGACGCTGAGAACCTATTCTAATGATTTTTGTGCACAACATTTGGATTGGAATTTGACTAAGATGTTCTGTAGCCATGAATTGCAATTGTGGACTATAATGAATAGCTATTTAACGTGTGGTTCAATAGAACTGTAAGGGCTACGATGATCATGCATGTGCTGAATGGCCATGAACTCGATGGCTGAACATAATCGTATGGGCTATGGTGGTCATAAAAACCATAAGCGTGCTCTCTATTAGGACACGGGACATGTGATTGATTGTTTTGTAATTTCTGCTACGTGCATATTGTTATACTTATTGGTTAATATTAAGTGTCGATGATGTGGTCATGATAATGTCAATGACTACAATAACAAATATATATGGTTAGATCTTAGTGTTAATATATTTAACTTTAAAACTATGTCTATCTAGCTAGGATAGTTGCTTCTGTTTTCAAATCATTATAGGGCGCCCGAAGGCGCCTAATGTTCTAGTACAATCAAAGATTGGATGGACGGGATTGCATTGGACTGCAACATCCTAGCTTACCCCCTGGCGGCCCCACTGCCCTAGGCCCAATATGTGGAATAATTGTTTCCAACAAAAATAATATTCTTTTTGTTTCAAATTATAATTCATTTAACTTTTTATTCCAAATTTAATCAGTTGTTTTATTTAAAAAATTTGTGTAAACATACTTAAATTTAAATTATTTTTATAGAACATTTATAAATAAGCAAGCCACAATAAAAGAGATGGTATTTTACACAAAAATTGAATAAGACACGTAGCCTTGGGGTTACTTAGACAAATTGACTCTTTGAAAGCATCATTATTTTAGGATGGCAAGAATTCACCCCCTTCTATTAGAAAAATAGTTTTCAGAGACGGATGGGACACCATTAGTTATAGTTAGTTATTAGTTATTAGTTGGTTATTATTAGTTTTAGTATAGTAGTAGTATATAGTATATATTAGTATATTAGTTAACTACATTTGAGCGCAGGGTTGCCGATGGCTGGCCTATCCACGTTAGTAGATTTGTTTACGTCCGCTCGATCATGAGTTTAACGATCAGGTTTGCTGCTAACTACTGTTTTCCGTTGGGCCCACCTTGTTTAGCTGGCTGTTTATTAACTCCTCTTCCTTATCCTCTCCCACCGCTTCCTCTCGTTTCCTCCGTCTCCCTCCTCTCTCTCTCTCTCTTCCTCCGTCTTCCTCCGTACCAGGCGGCGGCGCCACCGGCGTGCGTCGGCGGGTCGACGCGCTGGGCCTAGATCCGCGGATTTTGGCCAGATCTGCGTCTCCTCTCCTCGTCGCTGCCGGCTGCGGGTCCTTGTTCGTGCCGTCGACTGCATTGGAGCCGCCACCTCCGGTGCTGTTGCGTGGTGGGGGCGGTTGGGCCGTCGCCCCTCCGCGTCACCTAGTGCCCGTCGTTGTCTCCGGCGCCGTCGCACTGTAGGGGTGCCTGGGGCGCCGCGCCTCCACGCGACCTGGCCTAGCGCCTATACTGCCGTCTCTCTTGTGGTAATCTTCTTGCCTTCGTCCTCTGATTTCTTATTATCGTCTTTAGTATAGACAACCTGTGTCGCCAATTTATTTGTGATTTTCATAATTTTTGGGTTATCTGTTCTCTTCGTGCTTGCCTAAAAGAAGTGTGAGCTATTCTATTGTGGTTATCTGTGTCTGTATTACAATTTATTGAAAATCAACCGTTTCTCAAGTGACAATATCTTCATAAGTGTGAGCTATTCTATTGTGGTTGTATGTGCTGAGCCCTTCTATGCTCAAAAGGAGAAGGTACATGTGCTCGCGGTGTTATAGGGCTTTTCAGTTAACTGTTAATTAAAATATGTTTTATCTGCTAACAGATTTGTTGATATGTCCACTGGGCCCCTTCAATTGCATCCTTTGTTGGCTTGTGAAAGTGGTTTTTATCAACTGGTCGAAATAAAAGAGGTTTGCGTTTGCTATCGAATTATGTCATCAAATCACTGGTGATACTTTGAACACATAATGTTTTTCCTTTTCTCTTTTATCCAGGATTTTGGGTACTCCAACAAGAGAGGAAATCAGGTGCATCAATCCAAATTATTCTGAATTGAGTCGCCCTCAGATAAAAGCCCCCTTCCAAGGCACAAGGTTAGGTATTTCTAATCTCTATTGTATTTTCCATTTTTGCTGTAGTCAGTTGACCAGATCACCTGAGTTTATTTTTCGTGTACCATTTTGGTAAACGCATGCCACCTGTGGCTATTGAGCTTGTGCGAAGGCTGCTTCAGTGCTCACCGAATCTGTGTTGCACCGTTGTAGCAACTAATTTGAGATTGTAATTGACCAATTAGCGAATCCAAATTAGTAAACATGTTGCGTTATGGATACTAGGCTCTATAATATGAAACAGTAGTATCTTGGTCGTGAGTTTAGGCATACATGGGCCTCATGGGCCTTTACACACACATTCCAACACCCTCTCGCAGTCTCAACTACCGGTGCAACGGAGTTGCAGACTGGACAAGAAAGAAAACAAGAGCACACACACATGAGCCCCCCACAGACGCAACTAGCCACTGCTGATGTTGAGGCTGGAGCAAACTCGGAGAAGGTGGAGGACGGGAGGCCCTTGGTGAAGATGTCGGCAAACTGCGAGGTGGTCGGGACGTGGAGGACCCGAACATCGTCGATGGCGACCCGATCACGAACAAAGTGGAGCTAGGGTTAGCTTTCCCTCTGCTCTGATACCATGTTGAATAGTCTGATTGGATAATTGGGCTAACCCTAGAAGGGTAGCAATGTAGTTTAGGCATACATGGGCCTCATGGGCCTGTACACACACATTCCAACATTTGGAGAAAGAGCATTGAAATCAGTAGTTTCTGGTCAAAGATATTTGATTATATTTTTAGGTTCATGCATCTTCCTATCCATTCTTTGATGACATGGAGGACCCCAAGGTCTGCTTGCCAGGTGTACGGTTATTGCCACCATTGTTCGACTTCACAGCAGTTGTTAACTTTTCAATACACTTAACGATGTTCTTGTTTCACTAATAATAGTAGCTTGCTCATGGTTATTTTGTTATGAACATGATTCGGTATCCTTTCTATGTTTGGAGAAGGGCAAGACCTTTGAAACTCGATAGTTTCTGGTCAAAGATATTTGATTATATTTTAAGGTCCATGCTTCTTCCTATCCATTCTTTGATGACATGGAGGACCCCAAGGTCTGCTTGCCAGGTGTACGATTATTGCCACCATTGTTCGACTTCACAGCAGCCGTTAACTTTTCAATACACTTAACGATGTTCTTGTTTCACTAATAGTAGTAGCTTGCTCATGATTATTTTGTTATAAACATGATTCGGTAGCCTTTCTATGTTTGGAGAAGTGCAAGACCTTTGAAACTCAATAGTTTTGGATCAAAGATATTTAATTATGATTTCAGGACGATGGTTCTGCCCATCCATTCTTTGATGGGCTATGGGACCCCAAGGTCTGCTTGCCAAGTGGACATCCACCGCCATTGTTGTTTGACTCCGCAGCAGCCGGTACCTTTTCAATACACTTAACGATGTTGACGTTTCATTATACTCTTGTCTCAAAACACATTTGCAACTGAGATGCACAACTCACAGTTGGGCTGCTGCTTGCTTATTCACATAAATGTTACAACTTCATTGTCTTTGACCTTGCTTTAGTCATACATGGCTTAACTTGAAAAATTAACTCGAAAAATGATTGCTTGATATCTTTGCATTTGTGCTACTAGGATGTTCTTTTACTTATTTAGAATGTTATTTCATTACGAGTTATTATTATGCGTAAAAAATGTGGCCTCAGAGAGAAACAGTCTTACAACCTTTAGTTGCTTCAAAACAATATCTAGTTTGAATGTAATAGATTAAACTTTGAAACAAATGCTTTCCAATAGAGAGGAGAAAAAAAAATGCTTTGTCTGTCCTTTCCATTGCAAATAAATGTGCTTAACTAGTGTGGATAACTGTAACAGCCACACGACATAGAGAACAAATGGTTAATTACCCAATCAATTTTATAGATCAAGATCTGCAATTCCTTTGGTTTAGAATTTTAGATATGTCTCTGACTGCTCAGGTTAGGTTTCGAACCTATATTGAATATGTGCTTATTGAGCTTATTTTGAAAAGTTAATTAGGGAAATGTTATTGGTTTGAATTTTCCCAATTAATTAGGTTTCTTCCTTTTATCCAAATCGATTTTCCCCATGATCCTTCCAATCTGAGTTTTTTTATCTCTCTGCTACATGACACAGGCATTGTCCAAGCAAATAAATAATCCATCAGCATAGTTGAGTGGGTTCCTATGTGACTGCACTTAATGCATACCTCTAGACCTGGCCTGTTTTCTCCTAGATTTTATGCTATTACTTTTGATGTTGCATAATGTAATCCTCAGACACCGTTTTGACAGGTGCATTTGTATTGAGTGCTAGATCCATCCAGCCATCCAATGATCCAATCACACTATATATGATCAAGAAGACCATGCTTCTGTAGACATATAGAAGAAAGCCCAAAAAAAGTGTTAAATTGTGTTTTTCTACTCTGACGAGGAAAAGATTATTGAACTTCTCATGAAGCCTCCTACGTGGTTGCACTGAAAAAGGTCAGCAGGAATCCTCATTTGTTTATGCACTAAGTTTTCAGTTTAGATGCTTTGATGTTGTAGTTTCTTCAGGATTCATTAGTATCGGACATTTCCAATATTTTTAATTGTTTACTGATAATTCTATCACTGACGTTGCGAGTTGGCGATCTATAAGGAAACTAAGCATATCAGTCCTGGAACATGATGCCTTCTAATGTTGTCACTTATGCTAGAACATGCTATCATTTCCTAGATCTTCCTGTGATTATACTCTCTTGCTTCTTGGTTGTTAGCTTCATTGACCCTGTCTTTCAGGTTCTACTCTGCTTTATCTCTATAGTTCGGTATTCAGGATAATCGAGAATCATGCTTTGTTCATTCTTATACACCATATATGCTGTATTCAGGATAATCGAGAATCATGCTTTGTTACAGGTAGCGTCCCACTTCTATCTTCGGTGTTCCTCTTGTTAATGAGACGTTGTGGTTTGTTTGACTCTTCTAACCTATTGTCTTATTATTGCATCGCATAGAACTTCAAGGTGTTGGATTTTAGGCTGAGTGCACTTGCACAGTCAAAGAGGCAAGATGGCCTGCTACATACTACCCGTGCAACACCAGCATATGTGGATCCAAAGATGATTATCAAGATGAGCTATGATGATGCAGAATCAGACACCTGGTTGCTGCCCGCCATCCTTTTGCGGAGATGATTTTGCATTGTTTTGTTAGTAGTCCATTGCTATCTGTAACAATACATGACAGTTTTTGGCATACCGCATACACACCATGTTCTTACTATTTCGGTAGCCGTATAAATGCCTCCTCACTGAAAGTGAGAAATTCATCAGAACTTAAAGGGATCTTCAATTGCATGTTAGCGATGACTTTAGTCATATGTGTAGTTCATATAAATTCGTTACATGTGGCTTTTCTGATGTAAACAATATTTACTAAGATTATGTTAGTACTCTGCAATATTTGTTTCCATGTATGATTCAGTTCCTTTCCCTAATCCTGCTTCTCTATGAAAACTAAACATATTTTTCACGCACATTTGCCTACTAATTAAGAGTGCATCTTTTGACCGAGCTTGTCAGCTTCCACGCGCGATGGCGCGCGTCTTCAACTAGTATATCTACAAAGGCACGGGCTGAGCCACTAGAGCCATGCCCGCCACTAAGCCCATCATGGAGAGCTGACTCTATTAATCTGGAAAAAAAAACAGACAAGCTGCCGACCTGTAAGAAAATTTAGATTTGTGGTGAAATCATGGGAAGGAGAAACTCAGGTTCCACAAAGCTGGGTAATAAATATTTGCCAGATCAGTGATGTCTATAAGATTAAGTATAAATTTAAGTACTTAGTATGAACTTTTTTACAACATGTCCGCTACTGTTAAATGTTAAATGACTCAAATAACATTCCACAAAGCTGGGTAATAAATATTTGCCAGATCAGTGATGTCTATAAGATTAAGTATAAATTTAAGTACTTCGTATGAACTTTTTTACAACATGTCCGCTACTGTTAAATGTTAAATGACTCAAATAACATTGTTTTTAATATAATTAGGACGTGCTGGTTCTAAAGCTACTTTCAATATGATGAAATAAAATGTGTTCTCACCACTGAGGAGTCGCTGGAGGTAGCCGGTGACGTCCTGGTGGCGACGCTCTGCTTCCTGGGTGGGGTGGACGCTCGCTGAACGACTGGTTCCGCAGCCCGCTCCACTCAAGGGACCAGGGTCATGGATCACTGTTGGTATTTCTTAACGTAAACAGATAAATCCGCAAGCGCACGGATACCGTTGTAGCTTTCACCCGTGAGTATTCCAAGGGTATCGATTTTCATGGGGAACGCGAAGTGAACTAGAAAAGAACTAAGAACGTCCAAGAATAGATAAGATAAATGTGTAGAGAGATGTTAGAGTTTTCTAAGGGGTTTATCTAGTCAAAGGCCCACTATACTCTACTTACTTTGGAGCAACAGTACATTCCCGACTCTCGACAAAGACTGGGAAAAAGGTAGTCGGGGGAAGGCTGCCAAAAGCTCTACGAAACACCAACCCAAACGTGGTGGACTACAAAGGCCTTGCAGAGATGTCATCTCTGGGGCTACCACAACTATCCGTAGGATTGGGCGCAAACTCAGGTAAACTCTAGTCTAGACACTACGTCTACACTATCGCTTACTTCTCTAATTCCTATCGTAAACTAGAGTACTCAATACGAGCGGAGATCCCGTAAATAGAATAAAGTAATTAAGAACAAAAATAAGATACTTAGAAAATATAAATGAAGAACCTGGAGATTGCTCAGAACCAGATGCTACAAAGGTACAATGTTGAGGAAGATCCGACAAATCCGGCTCCTCCTAGCTGTCTCCTCCTCCCTCTCACCGCTAATTACAACTAGATGAACTAGAACTAGAAGAACTAGATCTAGACAACTAGAGGGACCTCTCTCCTTCTCTACATCTAATTGAAACCCTAGCCTTTGCTCTGGAGAAGAATAATGAGATGAGATGATCCTCAGGGGGTCAGGGGCCTTGCTTATATAGCTTCCTCAAATGAACGTGGGCCGTTGGATCGAACCAACCTATATGAAGGGCTTATATTCATCCTCAAAGGCGGTGGAGCATGATCCGTGAAGCAGATCCTGATTGGCTGCTGCCTTAGGGCGGGCGCCCTGACTCCAGGCCCGATCCGCCTCCCGTTCGTTCTCGTGTCTCCTGGAACCTTCTAGAGTATAGAAAATTATACAGTTGATAATTATCTCTATGTAAACATGACATGTGGGCCTTTCCTTGGTATTTCCTGATAACCCCCTGCATAAACAGACATTCACCAAAACTTGTGGAATTCTGTTAGTATAAACCCTAATTCTATCTATTGGTTTCATTTAAATCCTTTTTCATGTTTAGTTGACGGTTAAAATTGGTACTTAAGGACCGTCAACAACTCCCCCAAGCTTACCTTTTGCTCGTCCCTAAGCAAAGATGAACTCAATGATGAATCAGGAGTTGCTACAATGCTTTCACACCTCAAAGGTACACATGCGTTCAAACAAGAATTCTCCTCTAGATTAGAGTAAACTATTATGACTTTCAAACTTACCCATATTACTTTTAACCATGGGGCTTATAGCCATCACTTGGGTCTTGAGCAATTGAAAAGTAGAATGATCAAGCCAAGCACTATGTCTGAAGCTCTCCACTTTACCTTCATCCTGGAGTTTTGCAAAGTTTTCAAAATAAAACTCAAAGTCTCTTTTGTATGACCCTCTCAAGTCTCTCAATATGTGGTATTTTTGGATCCTCACCAAGGCAACAATGGTGTTATGCCGTCTCTCAGAATATTATTTGGAACAGGCAAATTAACAATGTGCCTTCTCTCTCTCACCCTATAACTAATAGGCAATATATGGAGTTCATAGGTGGGGAGAAACATCACATATATACTTGCAAAGCATATGTTGTAAAGTCAAACAATGGATCCAAAAGAAACAGGGCATACAATCAAATCAAGATGTGCATGTGTATGGGATATATGGACTAACACATTTGAGGAGTATAAGTGAACTATGCTTTTCTTGTGAAAACTTTGAAAAACTCCAATTTACTAAGAAATGGTTTGGGAAGATGACTTTGCTTCAAGAATTGTTCCACTTTTCAACTGCTCAAGGATATATGATAGCTAATGCCACATATCCCACTTGTTTAAGAAATGTATTGGAATGAATTTTATGCTTTCTATATATCTTAAGGTGTTATGCTCATGTTTACTTTAACCTTTACTCGAGGACGAGCAAAGACTTAAGCTTGGGGGATCTTGTTGATGGTGAAAATGTCATAATTTTCTATGCTCAAAATCACCGTCAACAACCTCACAATGAAGGGACATAAGCATATCATGAGTATATTTTATCCAATAACTAGTTCCACATGTCCACGGAGTATTTCTTGCAGGACTATTGGAAATGGAAAGAAATGAGCTAGTGGGACCATCCATCCCAAGCACCCACATGATAAGAAGGGCCCACCTGTCGTAGTAAGGGGGCCACTATCCCTCTTGTGCAGATCGACCGACCCATCAATGGGCACCACCAAAGTTCTAACCACTCCATGACATATGGGCCATGCTTCTAGAAGGTCTGGAGTGGTCCCACATGTCATAGGGGGGTCAACCGACTGCCCCCCCAAGATGGCTTGGTGGCCACTCCTTTATCCAACCGCCATTTGCATGCCGCCATGCAAAGATGCACATGCTGAATTAAAGAAGCACACGCTGAAGTATCTTGCACCATTGATCTAAAGGTGGTTAGGATCCAAGGGCTCCCATCATCCATCACGCGGATCGATGACATGGTGGTGGAGTAGCCCTTACTCCACCTCTCTCCACTATAAATACCCCCTCACTCCCTCTCATTCAAGACACACCACAAGGAGGAGCTCTCCACTCTCTCTCAAGATGTAGCACTTGTAGTAGTGTTAGTGTTGGTAGGAGTTAGAGTGAGCCTGTGGTCTTCAGCTCTAGTCTTCCAGGAGGTCTGGTATGCTTCTAGTATTTATTTCGCTCTTTGTAAGACTTGAGTTATTTTATATAGTTGTCTTCTCTACTTTGCCTTAGTACTTTACTTTATTGTAGCATGACTAGTTATGTTGTATTAATTGTTAGCATAGTCATAGTTGTTTGATAGTAAGATAATGGTAGTATACCTTTGCGCTGGTTCACCGCCCTTAACCCGGTGCTCTAATCAATTTCACCGGACATTGGATTAGAGTAGTGAGATATAGTGTAGACATGGTGTCTAGACTATATGCTTACCTGTGTCTGCGATTTATCTAACAGTTTTTTTGTGGTACCTAGTAGGGGTGACAGACCTATCTAGGCTTTGATCCCACCACGTTCGGCCAAGTTCTTAAAGCGTAGGCCTTCTTGTGCTAGGCGGTTTAGCAGCCTTCTGTTGCTAAGTGGCCTAGTGGCCCGAAGTGCAATTGTGTATGAATATTGTTCTTTCTTGATATGACTTGTCTTGCTAAGTTAGAACCGCGCAAGTAGAGATAGATATTTGGAAACCTTATGCTCGCTCGCTGTCCTCCTCGCTCACTAAACTACTCTTTATCATTGGAACTTCTCATGTGTGTCATTGCACTTATCATATATATCATTTACCCCTACCATAGTTTAGTTGGTATATTAGTTAGTGGATCATCATGGTTAGCTATCATATTCTTTAACCATTGCTTCCCTGAGGATAAATACGATATCCTGGAATACTTCTGGGTGAAATGCTACAATGGTATTTCTATGCGCTTGCGGGTGAAATACTCCTGGGTGAAATGCTACCAACAAGCATTTCTGGCGCCGTTGCCGGGGAACCAATTGGTGAAAGATTTTGATACTAACTTTGATGTCTGCTAATCTATACTACCACTAGCTATGTGGGATTACCCCTGTTCTGTTAAGTGTGGAATAAACAGGAAATCACCCATCTCGACCTTCCGGTGTTTTTCCACGAGAAAAAAGAAGAAAAAAAACATGAAAGAGCCCAGGGTGTCTGATCATTCATGAACAAATAATTGTTCATCCCTGCCATCTCACAGGTGCGTATTTGTATACATTTTTCTAACCCTGTGCAGATATAAAGAGAAGGTCGCCATCTAAAAAAACCAACATGTGACAGAGCTAATGCAATCACAATTCCGTCTCAAATCGTGGATGAACATGGAATCAATCTAGGTAAGTGAGACCCTATCGGGAGGCAACCTGACATTATCCTTGCACTCTTCTTTATTGTTTCTTACCACAGCTTGTTTTCTTAAATCATCATGTCTCTAGTGCTTCTTTTGGTTAAGTCTAGAGATTCATGCATATCCATCATTTACATCAATTTCCTTTTCCAAAACCATAACATGTTTGATTGAATGCATTTCTCCACCCCATCTGCATAAAAAAATTATAAAAAAATAAAAAATCCTCCTCTACTTCACCACTCATGTTCTTGTCTCTAATTAAATCAATCTCATTCAATGCTTCCTTTTCTATTCTTGTATGTTTTGGTTTGCAAGTACCGTTCGAACGTACTCCCATAGGCTTTTTAAATTGGGCATGGTGCTTAGGTTAAATAGTCTACCTTAATCAAACAAGGCATGGTGTCAAGTTTGATTATTGAATCAAAATATTCTTGTATAGAATTTGGTTGTTTGGACTAACCCTTGTAAGAAACCTCTAAAATTTTGGTGGAAAAGTCATGAGATCATTCTTGGAGACAAATCAAGGCTTGAGGTACACTTTAAACATATTTTCTCATCCTTGCCTTAGCCTTGTTCGATTTCTGAAATTCTAGTGAACAAGAAGAGAACATCATTTGAAACATATGATAAATATTCTATGCTAAACTACTAAAACCAATTTTCTATAGCATAGAAGACGACCTCTTGCTTGATGACAACAAATACCCGTTCTTGAAAATCCTTGTGTATCCCTTCGGGCATGTGTTGTCTACTAATCTATTGCAGAAATGAAACAAAACAATGGAGCAAGAAGATGGCATGCCAAGGATAAGAAAGAAGGAGGTGAAGCCCACTCCTCCAACACAAAAAAATCCACCAAACCAAAATCAAAAGAAGAATCAAGAAAGGAATGGCGGAAACAAGTCTTTCAAATCCGCATCTTCAGGATTGCTGGTCATTGGACTTGAACCAAGAGCCCTCGTCATGAGGTAATTTGGTATGTATCCACATCTGATTCTCCATTGCACTCCTTTTCTGTTTCATTTTGGGTTATCACATTTGAAATCTCAAGAACCCAACATCTCTTCCTGCATAAAACTTTAAGGTAAACATAACATGAGTTTTTGAGCTAGTTTGTGCCCAAGGTGGGGTCGGCCGACCCCACCATGGTGCCACCTGCACTTTGTTGCACCTTGGAATCATGTTAATAAATGTTTCATGTCATGGGGAAGTGTTGAGAGGTCACACATGGGTCGCTCGACCTGGCCAAGGACCCATCACATCACCATGTGCCTCCCACTTTGCTTGCATAAGTATCCAAGGTGCATTGCTCTAAAAGTTTTGAAGTTTGAATGCATGAGCATGTAGGGGGACATCACTTTGATCCCTTTGGTCATATCACTTGCTGGTAGAGCTTAGGTCCTTCCATGCCTCCTCTTTCTCTCTGCTCATTGCTCATGACACACAACTAGCCAAAGTATGAATGGGTGATCTTCTAGTGCTCCTTTGGTCTTTTCATGCACTCAAACTTGCATTCTTTGTTTTCACTAAACACTAGGAGCAAGAACCTTAGCTTTGGGCAGGAGATAGGGGACATGTAGGGGTCGGCCGACCCCTATATGTGGCCTATCACCTCCCTTCTTTTCCTGTTCTGCTTTACTTAGGAATCCAATGCAAGTGCCACTGAGTATTCCTAGTGGAGGGTGCAACAGCAGGTCGCCCGACCTGGCATTATCACCTTCAGTCACTTCTTTCTTCACCCTTCGCTCATGTTTGAAATTTAGAGAAATCTTTGAAATTTCCACTTGTTCTTGTGCCTTTTTCTCTCAACATGATAACTCAATGACAAGATGTCTTCCATGACATTAGCTCATTTTGAATAATCTTTTCTTGTCACTAGAATTTCACAATCCTTGTGTTTGCATATGATGCCTTGGTACTCTTCATAACTATACCTATAATATTCAAGCACCTTATCGACACATGCTTAAAAAATGAATTGAACTAGTCTTGGTCTATGATTCACCATGGTTATACAATCAAAATCCCTCTCCAATGCGAGAGGTATTGGTTATATGAATCATGGAGACTAACAATTGACACAGAGAATGTGGAAAGGTGTAGAGGTATCTCAGGTGCAGGTAGGGTTACAAGATGTAATACCCTTGCTCAACACCAACACCATGGTGATACAGGGGCATTCTGAAGAACTAGATTGGGGAGGTTCTCTCCCCCACCAAGGAGACAAGCTTGGGGGAGGAGCCCCTCCCCCTACTAATCCTTGCAGCACAAGTGTGGTGAAAAGAGCAAGCTTGGGGGAGGTCCTCTCCCCCACTAAGGTAAGTATTATTATCCCACTAAGGTGTTGTTTGGTTAGTGTAACACCCCGGGTGTTAATCTTGTTAATCTCTTAATTAAAATTTGATCATGTCATCATATGCATTAAGCATCATTCATCTGTTTGCAAACCTGGATATGCATTGAACTAAAATAAGTTTAATTGTCTGTGTTCGACAAATTGTTTGTATGCAGGCCATCTTTTCAAAGTCTCAAAATTTAAAATTTGATTTCCAAACCCTTTTCCCAGAGGGGGTGGATTAAACCCTAAACACGATTTTTAAAATCTATTAAGTATTTGCTTGTGGTTGTTTAAGCAAAGTTGTAGATCTTGAGGTTTTGAACATCTTTCGTGTTCAAAGTTTTTCCTGAAAACCCCTGGAAGCTTGTGCATTTTGCAAAAGAGCAGCAGGGTCAGTTCTGTCTTTTCCTCGAGCAACTGCATGGCAGGGTCGCTCTCGACGGTGTCCGACGCCGACACCTGTCCAGGGACTCCCGTCTTGTCGTGGGTACGTGGCGATCTTGCGGAGCCCGTTGCCATCTTTAAAAGCGGGACGCCGTCCTTTCTTCTTTCCTTTCCACGCCACTGCTCCACTCTACTTCGCTTCGCTCTGCTCCGTTCTGTTCAGCCGAGCGCTCCTCCACCATTGACGAACTCGTCCGAGCTCGTTAGCAGCTGCCAATCACTCAATCTTTCGTCATTGCCTTCGCCTTGACCTTGCGCATTCTCAGGGTGAGTTGGTTGAAGTCGTCGAGCCCGCATTCGTTCAGTGAGGATCCGTCTTCCTCAGCTCCGACGCAACCGCCGCTGCTCTGGTTCGTCTTCGATCGGGCTACGCAAGAGCCGCATTTCCTTTGTATCTTATGTTTCTTGCTCCGTGTTCATCTCTGAGTCTTGTCTGGTTCTCCGTTTTGCAAATGGTGGACCACAGCTCCGGGAACATCTTCGTGCCGCGCAGTTCTTCGTCTCCGCCGGCACGTTCTCCATCGACGGTCGTCTCTGCTTCATCTCCGGCCATGCTTGCTTGCGCTCCGTGACCAGGGTGAGCTCCTCGACCTCTTCGCTGTACTCGTTTGTCCTTGTATCGAGCCTTCGAGCTTTGTCCTCAAGCGCCGTCGCTGTGCTTGTTCGTCGCGGGGGTGTGATCGACGTCTTGTCGTGGTAGTTGATCTTTTCGGGATCCAAGTCTTGCGCTAGCTTCGCCTAGCCGTCCTGAGTCAGTCTCGAGGGGTAGTTGCCCTCGAGCGCGTGCGTGTTCTCTTCGGCGCGCGTCGAGCAGTTTCTCCGTCGACCGCCAGTGCTGTCGTCGAGGGTGTTGCTTTTAGCTCTATGTTTGTTTGGCTTGCGCTTCGCGTTGTTTGGGGGCCGCTTAGCTTGCTAGAGTTGTTGGCTGTTTCGATCGAGGTCTGATCGAGGCCTAGTGTCTCTGCTCGAGGCCTAGCTCCTTTGATCGAGGCTTGTGTCCGTCGGCATGTGTGTGCGGTCGAGCTCAGTTCACCGCCATGGTCGTCGACGAGGTTGGCTATGTAGGTTTTAGCCTTGTTTCGGTGGGCGTTTTGCTCGCGGTCGTTCTCTGAGTCGTGATCGAGGCCTAGCCTCTCTAATCGAGGGTCGGTCGAGGCCCAGTTTCATCGAGCAAGGTCTTCCTTCGTCGATCGAGGCCTCGTTTCTTTCGATCGAGGTCTGTCTTCGTCGATCGAGGCCTAGTTTCCCGATCGAGGTCTCTCTTCTTCGTTCGAGGTCTGTTCTCGATGGTGTGCGATCGGTCGAGCCCCGTCCGATCGTCAGCACCCTCGATGAGGTGTCTCTGAAGGTTTGTTTGAGTCGTAGCGTACCTCTTTGGGTTTGGCTCGGCAAGCTGAGGCAAGTTCGAGGGGTAGCCGTTCGGTTTGGTCATCGACGGCGACTCGCCGCCGTGTTTTGTGGTTCTCGACACCACCGCTCGAGCCTCTATGCCGCTGATGGTCGAGTCTCAGCCGTTCGAGGGTCTTGAGTAGAGTTCTTCCTATTTCTTGTTTTTAGTTTTGTAACATGCCATGCTTAGTTATAAAATGTTTAGAAACCCTAATAACTTTAGGCTTTGAGTGATTTTGGATTATTTGATATATATGGTCATTTGTCCAGTGACAAACACAAGTTGGACATGCTCGAGGTAATGTTGTTTGCTCAGTTCTTTTAGGGTAATCTGTTTTAGTCTTCTCCTATGAGCATGCTTGTTTGAGTTGAGCATCATGTTTCTATTCAAGCATCATCTAAGACATATCATTTATCATGTAGATTGCTCGTTGGTTGGGGTGGATACCTCCAGTGCAGAGGTCTTCTCTCTTGAATCTGAGCCCGAGTTTGTTTATCCCTCCAACCAAGGCAAGCCCCGGTGCATTCAAACACTTCCTTGTATTTAAAATGTTTGTTTTAAATACACTTATGTTTATACTATTGCATTACGGTATTCAATCAAATTCCTACTTGATGCATAGCCTTACCTTGAATTATTTATTGTTGTACCTTGATACTGTTTTAAAAAGGCGATGTTGCTTTATGCTGCTTAGCAATGCTTAGACCGATAGAGTCAGATGATTTCCTGTCATCTGCGAGAATAGGTGTAATCTGTTTGCTTCGGCAATGGCTCTGTTTTCAAGAAGAATAGCGGATTGCTACGGCAAATGGCTATGTCCTCTTGATGGAAGTAATAATCTGAGACCGGGCGGACTCGGTGTTGGAGAGCCACCAGATGTGGATATCTGGTGAGCGGGTTCTTTCCGCCTGTGTCGATTAGGAACCGTCCGATGATGCATGACTAGGGTTATGACTTTGGAGTACTTATCACATACTCCGGGAAGCTGGACTCTGGCTATTGTCGCTTGAAGAACGGTTAACCCGCACTGGGAGTGGAGAGATGGCGAGAGTAGTGTGTACCCTCCAAGTTAGCGAACTGGATGGAGGTGTACTGTGCTCTCGGGTGGCGGAACCCCGGTCTTGGCGAGAGGATCCAGGGAAAGCTAGTCATATGCGTGCTTTAAGCGGCTGTATATGTCGTGTGATAGGGAAGCCCCAGCTGGGATAAACCGGTTCGAATCGTCGTGTTCCTCGGATATGGAAACATGACCCTGTTTTCTTCTTCGTAGTAATACACTTAAACTGGATACTTGTCGGATCCCTTCGTGGATGTTTATTACCTTGTTATCGATCATACCTCCAGGTCGATACTTGAGTAATCTTATGGATAACATAAATGATTTCAATTCTTTTTATAAATGCTCATTTATGCAAAATACTTGATTCTTGCAAACCACACCTTGAATCCTATGACTTGCATACTGCTTTGTCCACCAAATACTTTTCTTTGTCGGATAAGTCTTGTGGAGTACTCCCGTACTCAGGGTTTGTTAACCCCTGTTGCAGATGAGGATCACAACCCGGTGTGTGTGGCTCCTTGCTGCATGACCGTGGTCAGTGTAGATGGAGATGAAGAATAAACTGTCTTTGCTTGACTCTTGGGCAAGAGTAACTCGGTTATCTGTTCTTTCGCTATCAGCAGCTTGATGTAATCTTATCGTATGACATTAAGTTATGTTTCAAAACTTATGGTTGTAATATGACTTTAAATTTCCGCTACTTTGATGTAATATAAAAATTTCGTACTACTTCTGTCATGATTGTGATAAGGTTGATCCTGTTCGGAAAGAGGTGGATGACCCGCTGTAAAGTGGCGACACCTGATGGGCTAATTAAGATTTGGATCATCTGTTGGAGATTAAGTTGGTTAATCCTGACAAGTGGGCCCTATCTTAAGAGGTTCTGTCACAGTTAGCATGTGTAAATGCAAACGGTAATGAAATCGAATCACGCCGGGACTGTAAACAATGTATCAGATTACAATCTTTGTTTGGATATGGACACGGCTGGTAATAGAATCAGAAAGCTGCATATCGATACTTCTTCAACAAACGAAAATAGGACGTACGAGTCCGCTCCCCGACGACGAACCTGGCACTGCAGCCGCTGGCGGCGGCCGTCCGCTCCACCCAACGACGAACCCGGTGCTAGAGCCGCCGTGGACGCCGCCGCCGCAGACACCGCCGCCACTCGGCTGCGACATGCTGCGCTGCGAGACTGACGGGGAAGGTCATGGAGCTCGTCGAGTTCATGGGGCCTGAGCGACATCGCTTATCTGTTGCCCGTTGTGAGGTCTGAGGAAGAAACTGAAGCTGCATCTAGGGAGGCACGGAAGCACGGGGAAGAAGTGATCGAGAGTCAAGCAGCGGCGGTATCACTGATAACACTCGTGGATGGTCGGTAACACAAATGAACCGGTTGTAATTGGATTACGTGGTATCTCCTACCGGACTGAACACAACCAAACAATAGTAATGGTACTTGTTACCCTACGTAATCCAATTATGTTACATCTTGGTGAACAAAACAACACGTAAGGTATACATTCTTATTCCTCACTTTTATTTCATTGCATCTATAATAAACATTGAATAAAAGAATACAAAGACCTCCTGCTCATATGCTTCATAAATATCTTATTCTTTCTATCTTGAAAAAATGGTCATTGATGCATAAGTTGTAAGTTAGGCAACACCTCAATAGGTTGAACAACTAAACCCCATTTTTCAAATGTTTTCAAATCTCACATGAATGCTCATCTCTTCCTTCTCATTTTATCAACCATGTCATGAGAATGAACAAAGCATATAACATAAACTTAATCATCTTCAATGTGCTTAAGGCTAAAAAAATGATGATGATTGAAGCTTTGGTTCCGCTGGTGTTTTTCCACCAGCAGGACCCATGCACTTAATCTATGTCTTGTCTTCATGTCCACAAGCGAAGAATCTGAAAATGCAGTAGTGATGTACACTTGACAAGATGCTGTCACAGACAACTCGAGCCAATTTAGCCACCATATGGGCGTCGGCCAACGTCCCAAGAGTAGCCAATTGAGCTTAAGTTTGATGTATGCATAGAAGACAAGGAGGAGACACACCTTCGAGGGCCAGATGCATCCTGATGGGGTCGGCCGACCCCATCATGGAGCTATGGACCCACCAGTCATCCTCCACTACTGATACTTCACTTCAAAACGCTGGTTTGACACTTCCGCCTCCTCTCTTCTTGGTACATGTGTGATATTTTGACATGATCTTATGCAACCCAAAATGAACTAAAGCCAAATCTGGATTGAAATTTTGAAAAGTGACATGCTTATGACATTCTTGAGATAGAAGCCTACATAAATTTTACTCCATATACATATGCTTATGCTTGTGGGAAAATATCTTAATAGGAAACTCATATTGACTAAGTTGTTGTGATGTGTGATATAGTTCTAGCTTAGAAATCCTACCTTTCCTATTCAAAGTGCTTGGAGATCTTGCTTTTGATAAAATGTCATAAAACCATAGTGTCACATACTCCTCAATGGTGAGAAATTTCTACCAAAGCCATATGATGTTCTTGCATGTTTAAAACCTTCTACATTTGCTACTTGTACTTGTGTTGAGTTTGGTCAAACCTTGTTGATCTTTGTTGAGAATTTTGTCATACTCCCAAGATCAAGATCACGTACACACTACATATATATGCTGCTTCTACACTGGAAGTACGCAGAAATATGCCTTTCATTTTCCACAAAGTTCATGCTCCATGTTCTAAAATAGTTATCTCTCTAGTATGATGCTAGTAAATGAGATATATACCATGCAAAATTATGAAAAATATGAAAAAAATATAGGGACACATGAAAGTCCCAAGTTTTAGAAAAAAAATGATGAGCATATCAAAGCTCATAGAAAAAGAAAAAAAATAATAAGATAGCTATGTCTCAAAATAATAAGTTAGAAAGAGAGATCATATCAAATAGAGGAGTATTGATCAATTTCCATGTTCCACACACATGCACATCTTGATCTAGGATTATGACATTTTTCTCCTTGGATACTTGTTTTGACTTTACAATATATGCAATGCAAGTATGCTTTCATGTTTATCCCTACCTGAGCTCCACATAAACCTTTTAGAAGTAGGATGAAACAAAAGAAGGCAAAACACCTTGGTAAGGAATCATACACCATTGAGCGATCT
This sequence comes from Microstegium vimineum, assembly GCA_022036555.1. Taxonomy (NCBI): domain Eukaryota; kingdom Viridiplantae; phylum Streptophyta; class Magnoliopsida; order Poales; family Poaceae; genus Microstegium; species Microstegium vimineum. Next base: position 26,689,153 of record CM039133.1, on the reverse strand, counting down.
GAGAGTACCATTTGAGGAGTATAAGTGAACTATGCTTTTCTTGTGAAAACTTTGAAAAACTCCAAGTTACTAAGAAATGGTTTGGGAGGATGACTTTGCTTCAAGAATTGTTCTACTTTTCAAATGCTCAAGGATATATGATAGCTAATGCCACATATCCCACTTGTTTAAGAAATGTATTGGAATGAATTTTATGCTTTCTATATATCTTAAGGTGTTATGCTCATGTTTACTTTAACGTTTACTCGAGGACGAGAAAAGACTTAAGCTTGGGGGATCTTGTTGACGGTGAAAATGTCATAATTTTCTATGCTCAAAATCACCGTCAACAGCCTCACAATGAAGGGACATATATATTTTATCCAATAACTAGTTCCACATGTCCACAGAGTACTTCTTGCAGGACTATAGGAAATGGAGAGAAATGAGCTAGTGGGATCCACATAGGGGGGGGTCGGCCGACCACCCTATGGGACCGACCATCCATCCCAAGCACCCACATGATAAGAAGGGCCCACCTGTCATAGTAAGTGGTCACTACCCCTCTTATGTAGATCGTTCGACCCATCAATGGGCACCACCAAAGTTCTAACCACTCCATGACATATGGGCCATGCTTCTAGAAGGTCTGGAGTGGTCCCACATGTCATAGGGGGGTCGACCGACCGCCCCCCCAAGATGGCTTGGTGGCCACTCCTTTATCCAACCGCCATTTGCATGCCGCCATGCAAAGATGCACATGCTGAATTAAAGAAGCACACGCTGAAGTATCTTGCACCATTGATCTAAAGGTGGTTAGGATCCAAGGGCTCCCATCATCCATCACGCGGATCGATGACATGGTGGTGGAGTAGCCCTTACTCCACCTTTCTCCACTATAAATACCCCCTCACTCCCTCTCATTCAAGACACACCACAAGGAGGAGCTCTCCACTCTCTCTCAAGATGTAGCACTTGTAGTAGTGTTAGTGTTGGTAGGAGTTAGAGTGAGCCTGTGGTCTTCAGCTCTAGTCTTCCAGGAGGTCTGGTATGCTTCTAGTATTTATTTCGCTCTTTGTAAGACTTGAGTTATTTTATATAGTTATCTTCTCTACTTTGCCTTAGTACTTTACTTTATTGTAGCATGACTAGTTATGTTGTATTAATTGTTAGCATAGTCATAGTTGTGTTATGTTGTATTAATTGTTAGCATAGTCATAGTTGTTTGATAGTAAGATAATGGTAGTATACCTTTGCGCTGGTTCACCGCCCTTAACCCGGTGCTCTGATCAATTTCACCGGACATTGGATTAGAGTAGTGAGATATAGTGTAGACATGGTGTCTAGACTATATGCTTACCTGTGTCTGCGATTTATCTAACAGTTTTTTTGTGGTACCTAGTAGGGGTGACAGACCTATCTAGGCTTTGATCCCACCACGTTCGGCCAAGTTCTTAAAGCGTAGGCCTTCTTGTGCTAGGCGGTTTAGCAGCCTTCTGTTGCTAAGTGGCCTAGTGGCCCGAAGTGCAATTGTGTATGAATATTGTTCTTTCTTGATATGACTTGTCTTGCTAAGTTAGAACCGCGCAAGTAGAGATAGATATTTGGAAACCTTATGCTCGCTCGCTGTCCTCCTCGCTCACTAAACTACTCTTTATCATTGGAACTTCTCATGTGTGTCATTGCACTTATCATATATATCATTTACCCCTACCATAGTTTAGTTGGTATATTAGTTAGTGGATCATCATGGTTAGCTATCATATTCTTTAACCATTGCTTCCCTGAGGATAAATACGATATCCTGGAATACTTCTGGGTGAAATACTACAATGGTATTTCTATGCGCTTGCGGGTGAAATACTCCTGGGTGAAATGCTACCAACAAGCATTTCTGGCGCCGTTGCCGGGGAACCAATTGGCGAAAGATTTTGATACTAACTTTGATGTCTGCTAATCTATACTACCACTAGCTATGTGGGATTACCCCTGTTCTGTTAAGTGTGGAATAAACAGGAAATCACCCATCTCGACCTTCCGGTGTTTTTCCACGAGAAAAAAGAAGAAAAAAAACATGAAAGAGCCCAGGGTGTCTGATCATTCATGAACAAATAATTGTTCATCCCTGCCATCTCACAGGTGCGTATTTGTATACATTTTTCTAACCCTGTGCAGATATAAAGAGAAGGTCGCCATCTAAAAAAACCAACATGTGACAGAGCTAATGCAATCACAATTCCGTCTCAAATCGTGGATGAACATGGAATCAATCTAGGTAAGTGAGACCCTATCGGGAGGCAACCTGACATTATCCTTGCACTCTTCTTTATTGTTTCTTACCACATCTTGTTTTCTTAAATCATCATGTCTCTAGTGCTTCTTTTGGTTAAGTCTAGAGATTCATGCATATCCATCATTTACATCAATTTCCTTTTCCAAAACCATAACATGTTTGATTGAATGCATTTCTCCATAGTTTAGTTGGTATATTAGTTAGTGGATCATCATGGTTAGCTATCATATTCTTTAACCATTGCTTCCCTGAGGATAAATACGATACCCTGGAATACTCCTGAGTAAAATGCTACAACGGTATTTCTATGCGCTTGCGGAATATTCTACATGAGCATAATAAATACCAATAGGAGGCTGCCAAAAGCTCTACGAAGGACCAGCCCGAACGTGGTGGACTACAAAGGGCTTGCAGAGCTGTCACTCTTGGGTCTACCACAACTATTCGTAGGATTGGGCGCAAACTCAGGTAAACTCTAGTCTAGACACCACGTCTACACTATCGCTTACTACTCTAATTCCGATCGTAAACTAGAGCACTCAATACGAGCGGAGATCCAGTAAATAGAATAAAGTAAGAACTAAAATAAGATATTTAGAAATAATAAATTAAGAACCTGGAGATTGCTCAAAACCAGATGCTACAAAGGTACAATGTTGTGTAAGATCCAAAAGATCCGGCTCCTCCTAGCTCTCTCCTCCTCCCTCTCACTGCTAATTACAACTAGATGAACCAGAACTAGAAGAACTAGATCTAGACAACTAGAGGGACTGTCGATGTTTTACCACCAATAGCTTGCCACGGGGTTACCCGAGACAGTAGTTC
>CM039133.1:26674918-26685956 GCA_022036555.1 Microstegium vimineum | reverse complement strand
TTGCACTCAATATCGGGGTATACGGTTGTATGCCTCCACCCAATTACCCCATCGAATCGCAAGTGCAATCTTCATAGAACGCCAAGCCTTGTCGTACTTCACATGATACTAAACAAGATTAAATATGTTCACCTGTAACATTGAAACTGAGACATCGTTGTCCTTGTCAACGATAGCCAGAATATGTCGACTAAGGTAACGTGCAGTGAGCTAATGATGAATTTCATTCCCGCTGTTGGACAAGCATGTGTGGGGTTGGACCACCGTACTTATCTTCCACTTGCCATCACTCTTCTTCCTTGCAGTAAGCCTCCACATGCATGGGGAACTTGCTTTACAGATAATGTGATACCTCAACTCCTTGTCAGAATGAGTGACAACGTAAGGTCTGTGGTGAAACACAGCATAGTCCTGAAGAAAAAGCTTCATTTCTGACATTGTATTGAAGACCATGTCCTTACTAAGCATTAGGTTATGATGGTTATGCACTGACTGCCTACACATCTGCAAACCCGTGTCACAAACTGCCATATCTGTCATGCTGACATCTCTGTAGTTTGGAACATCAGTAAAAGGTACACCACCATCACTCAACTGTATTAGTTCATTCTGTGTGTAAGGGGAGGTGGAACATACTGATGCGGTCCGCTAATCCTACCCCATGGATCATAATAGGGTGCACCACCCTCTGGTAACTCATGGACCAGCGCGCCATGAGTCAGGACAACATGAAGTGCCGAAACAGGAACATATGATGGCGTAACATGAGCCGATACTGCATTAGGAAGCACCTGAGTCCTCTGAGCAGGTGTACCCCCTTCATCCTCAGACTCAGAATCACTGCTAACAACATCAGGGACCCTCTCATCTTTAGCTTTCTCCTCCTCTTCACGTTCAAACCCCCTAACATAATAGTCGTCATTTATATGACCTTCTTCATGTGTGTCAAACTGCTCATGCGTCAACTGACCGTCCATGTCCATGTTATCCGTAGTTTCATCTCCTTGTACACCCAATTCTTCGTCACCACCTCCAGCACCCTCATCAACATCCTCTAACCTATAGCCATTCTTAACAACCACCTCAACCATGTGTGCATTAAAACTTTAGAGGATCCTAATATAGCGGGACCAGTGAACAGGGGAAGACAAGGACATCAAACCATAGTTTGAAAATTTTCTCCCACTATCAAATCTGCCCCTAATTGTGAAATCACCACCAAACTTGGAACTCAAGCGGACACAGATGTCAATGAAGGTCGGTGGTTCATCAAACCATTCTAACTCCTCTTCGATATCCTCAAACACAACATCTTGTTTCCTAACACTTCCACCATAGAAAACTCGAACAAAACAATCCATCTACAAAACCATTCCACCAAAGTTTATCAATCTATCTACAATCTACATAAATATACTAAGTTAATAATCTAACAATTTACTCTATATAAATTGATCGAACTAACTAACTAATGTATGGCTGACGTCAGCATGGGTCCCACAGGTCAGTGGCACTACCTCTACTCTTCCCCTTTCTCCTTTGTTCTGCTCGGCTGAAAGCCGACGGCGGCGCACCGCCGGTGAGGCGCCCAGAGCTTCCTCCCGAAGACTCTAGGACAAATTGAAGGACTCTCCACCTTTAGACGGTCATGGAGGACCCAGTGGTGTGTTTGGTTCTTCATGTTTTGGTTTCGATCGATCTTGACACGGCGCGAGGCGGACGACACTTGTCGGAGTCTAGCAATTCGGCCACTGGTTGGCTTGGGTTCCCAATTGGGGCAGCGATAAGACACAGGGTGGTCACATGACTGAGTAATAGGCCTTCAGAGGGGCTTCCAAGGTCTCCAGACTGCTTCGCGTCGACGAGCAGGCTTGGCGGCTCGCCGGCGCCACTGGACTGTGCGTCGAGGTGTAAAACACGAGGTCTTGGCCTACGCTTGTCCATCAAAATATTCGGGCGAACGCGTCTAGTCGCTTTGGCAAGTCACGCGTCCTCCCGAGTCATCCAACCGCGGCACCAAGTTCATCGAGCGCGGTCAAGCCGCCGGTCTGCGTGGTCAGGGCTCCGAGGGGTCCTTTGGTCTCATCTAGCTAGTTCTTTGTACTGCGGTAGCCTCCGTGTATCCGTAGGCCACCTCAATTTGGCCAGTGGAGTCTCCTACGGTCGGGAACAAGGCTCATCGCGATGGCATGGCGTCGCGCACAGCCATGGCGGCTCGTTGGTTCCATGGTCAGGAGTCACTAATCGGAACGAGAGGACTTGGATTGCGTGCAAGGCATTCACACCCGGCTTTATGAACAAAACCAGGATCATCATATGTGTGCCCTGAAAGTCCACACATACAACAACAGAAAAGGAGAATATCAAAATCAATGTTATATAGCGAAAACATAGATACATTAACACTTACATCAAAGTATAGCGGAATGATTACTAATATTCTCTTCAGGCTTCAACTTCAACTTTACAGGGACGGTTGACTGGGGGTTGCATACGCCTAGCACTCCTTAGAAAACTCACTAGATCCATCTTCTGTTACCCATCTGGGATTTTTATCCAAAGTATTGAAAATAAAGCAAGCGTAAGTACATGTCGTACTCAACAAGATAACATGGGGTTCATAAGGCTCAAAAGGTTATGCATGGTTCATAGCGGTAAGCATTTTAAGTAGATCAAGTTCATATTAAATATTAACAATTGCCAAGATAATTTGCATAAGCTCAAATATCCATGATCATAAAGTAAATGAAAAATGATACAATAAATAAATAATACTTGCATAAGCCACATAGAAATAAGAACCCAATAATTATGTGAGTTTTCCGAGCCGCTCGTGTCCGTGAGCACGACTATAATGATAGTTTTTAACTCTGATCAGAGGTGTACAACTTTACCCACGAGTCGTGTTTCCCAGATGCCCGGGTTTATAACTCCCAAAACACTGCCGAGGTGAACGGGCAGGGTACACTATGAAACCTTTCAAGGGTTCGTCTAACAAGTTAGGACCGCAAGGTTTCCATGGCAAGCAGATATAGAGCCAACCTGTCTACGGTCACACTCCTTCGCGTCTATGCCCATAGATTAGGAACCACACTATATCCGTCTCGGCACGCCCCTTTTGCGCCATAAAGGTAACTATTGAACGAGCTAGAAAAGGTCCTCATACTGAGCTAAAGTCAGAGCCATATAGCCCTCGTGGTTGTACTGTATATCCCAGCTTTTGCCCTAAAGATAAGCTCCTATAATCCAATGTTGCTAAAAAGCGAGTTTTACCATTATTGCATATAGTCATTAACAAATTAAGATCATGTATATCCGGGTTGAGCACTAGCAATACTAATCATATGTGGTGCTCAAATCATAGGTAACAAGGCATTCAGGATAACAACACTAGGATCAATCTATGGTAAACAAGGAATCATGCATATGAACAGTTATTTAGTCATGAATAGGACAACAAGGAAAATCCCATGTTATACTTGCCTTAAACACTTGCTCAACTCTCATACCATCAGCTTCGGGTCATCATCTTCCGATCTTCAACACTCACAAATGGTTCTCGTTCTACTCGCAGCAAACACCACACATAGACAAACATACAAGCAAACAAAAGAGACAACTAAGAACAATACACCAGATAAAAGATAAAACAACATACAAAAGAGAGATCGGTACTACGGCCAAGAGAACGCACGAAACGCCAATAACTTACTACCGTTCAAAATTAAAGAAACAACTACTGAAAGCTTTACTATATTATAAGAGAAGAACATGCATGCTTATTTGTATTTTTAATTGATTAACTATCCAAAACATATTAGTTCAGATTTGAGATAATCGTATTTTAATTTTATAAGCCAAATTAAACATAGTAGTATTTTATTTATAAACAATGTCATATAATTTAATCAAGTTAAACTTTACATTTACAAAAGAAGGATATATATAAAAACATCTAAACAAGTTTATTCTATTTATATGCATTGTATTTCGACTAAGAATGTATAATAGTTAACCATTAATCATATTTAATCTTGTAAACATTATTACATAATTTATTGTTAAACAAGTTAAACTTTATCTTTGCATAAGAGAATGAATATGTTAGAGCATATAATCCAATTGTATACGGCATGCTATTATACTTAGAAATTATAAATTTAAAACATGTTTATGTTGTTATTAATCAAGTTAACAGTGACATATAAAAAGATGATCGTTAAACTCTATGTGTTTTTAATTTGGAAAGCATAAACATACGATACAGACACGGTATGGATAGACTAGATTAAAGCGGGGCAAAAGGGATTAAAATACGATGGAAATAAGATAACAGCAATGATGAGAATACATAAATACATAGCCGACTGAATGGCCGCTATGCATAGGAAAGATACGATTTCTTGATGAATAATTAGAGAATGTCAATTTATTATACATGAATGACAAGGCAAGACATCAGCAAAAGATTTGATCAATTAAATAATGGACAAGAAGACGTGCGTCTCACCTTAAATCAAGCATGCATGACGCTAGTTATTTGTGTCAAGGCGATGGAGGAAGTAGCACCTGTGTCTGCTATTGGATAGGAACTGGGTTGCATCTATTGAACAGGAAGCATCACGGTGTGCAAATAAACTTGTACGGTAGCCAAAACAAGCATATATTTGCTCAGAATATCTAGATAGAAAAGAGAGAGATATATAGGAACCATATGAATGTTCAGTGCTCACCGATGGAAACAACGATGGATGGCTGGAGTTTTGCAAGGGATGATGATGGAGCGCAGAGCAGGAGGGACGATGACTAGACTTGCAGAGGAGATGTTCGATCCTCACGTCTGACAGAGATCTCTAGCAACTGGCCCAAGGGAACAACATGGGAGCATCTCGCCGTGATGATACTAGCACGGGGAGGCGAGCCATGCTGTGGTGGATGGTAGACGGCGACAACACGTACATTCGTTAGCGAAAATCCATGCGATTGCTTATCACCAAATAGCAGATTGACGGGAACAAAGAATTGATAGATCGGATACATCCACGCAGGAGATCGGCAGGAACATGGCAGGAGACTTTGCTTGTTGCCGAGGAGAGTCCGGCGGCGTGGCGTGTGGGCGAGAAGCTAGCGGCAGCCGGAAGCTTGAGAGAGCACGGCAGGGAAACTCAGAAGCTGCATGCTGATCGACACGGCGGCGGCGCATATGATTTGCATGACATTTAGGGTAGGAGCTCTCGTTGGTTATTTTTATAGATAGATAGATAGATAGATAGATAGATAGATGGAAACCCCGTACAGTTTGCTGGGCCTGGTGATTAGCAGTAGCAGATGCAATCGGATGGTTGCGCGACTTCCTTGCCGGAGGTGTCCGACGAGGCGACGACCAGAGTCCAAGGCTGCCGAAGTGCCGAGCCTCAGGGACGAGCAATGATAAGGACGGTGGTGATAAGATTTTCACATCTGCTATCAGCGTTTTGAGAAGATCATCATCAAGCATTTACACGCAAGGTGTAGGTCGAGGTAGATTAGGATTAGGTTTCATCATTTTTTGGAATATTTAATTTCGTGTAAATAAATAAATAATTCAAGGAAAATATGGAATTATTAGTTAAGCCATGAAAAATACTCCGAAAGCTTCAAAAATTTGGAAAACTTCTTGGAGACACTTTGGAACATGATGAAGCCAAATAAAGTATTTGGAGGTTATGAAAAGGTATTTTGGAGCATCTAAAAATTAGATTACGCCCATAGAGAAACAGGAAAAAGATCCGAGAAAAAGCCAGAAAAAATTTCGGACAGAATTTAGAGACATATTGATGAATGATGAACTCAAGGGATTGATTTGGATCAAGAGACAAAGGATCTTGGGAAAGTCCAAAAGAAAGATTAAGATCGAGAGGGCCAGAAATTGATTATAGAAAAAGATAGAGACGAGCCGAAGACTGAGAAACGACTTTCTAATCACATTTTAAAAACTCTATACACTCACATGCATCAAGACAGGCAACAAACAAATACCACAACAATCAAAGCATGTCAAATTAATTTAGAAAAGTTTATAAATTCACTTTTCCGATACTAAATTTGCACACACTTGAACTAAACTTGGAAAATTTTATATCAACATTGAAATCATATATATCATTTAGTATTTTCTAAGCACAATCCAAAATTGGAAATTTTGGAGTGTGACAACGCGCTAGGTTCAACATGCCAGGTCGTCAAGGCGGTTCACAGGGGTTCTGGTTAGCCTTGTCCTCGTCGACGAGTTCACAGAGCTCGGACATGGCAACAGTCCGCGTGGCCAGGGTGGTCGGGGGCTCATCGGTCACAACCAACTACGCAGGGGGGCTCGGGTGGTCAAAGTGAAGCTCAAGTACTTGTCCGTTGGGCTCGGTAAGGTGTCATTTGTCGGGAACGCCCATCGCCGCGAGAGCGCGACGATGCCTCTCGCCATGGCAAACAACGAACTAGCTTCTGCATTCCAGTGTCTCGAGGGTCCGTTTGGTCAGGGCAGGTCCGTCCGGTGTTTCGTGTGGGTGCGTGTGTCCGAGGGTCTTAGCCGGTGAGTCGTCCATGGTTTCCCAGGTTGGGAACGCTGACGAGCTCACCCGGCGAGGTCTGCACGCTCGAGCTCGAGCAGTTCAGAGAACGTGTACCGTGCGGCCGATGAAGTGTGGCTACCGATGCAGTGTCGTGTCGTGGCGGTGCAGCTCCGGAAGCCGTGCAGTGTTGCGCAGCTCCTTGTCGCCGTAGCACCGAGGCGCTCCGGCAGCGTCTTCTTCCTCCTCCTTGCTTCATCCCGCTCCTCTGCTTCTTCCTTCTACTTGGTCCTTCTCCTTCCTCCTCCCTCTCTTCTGCGTTGCTGGGTGTGTGTGGTTGTGCCGCAGCGGCGGCGCTGCTCTAGGGAACCCTAGCGGGCTCAGGTCGGGGCTATATAGCCGATGCGACCATGGGAGCAGGGGAGCTCGGCCGATCCGAGGGCTTGGGCGGCTGGTGTCTGATCCAATGGTCCTCAGGACCTTCTTGTCCTCCAAGTTGAGGAGGGAGCAGGCAGGGGACAGGGGTCACGCGATCGGCGTGTTTGTCAGAGGTCGTTGGGGCCTGCTGGTTGCCAGCTGCGCGGCGTGGTCCTGCCTGTGCGTCCGCAGCGCGTGAGCGAGCGGGAGGAGAGGGATGACATGGGTGACCCACTGGTCAGCCGGCGTGAGAGGAGGGGCGCGTGCGGGCCCGCTGGTCAGCGTAACAGGGCGAGGGTGCTGCGCTCGTGAGCGGCTGTGCGCGCGGTGCTGGGCCCGCGCGCGAGTGGGCTGCGGCGCGAGCTGGGCTGGTATCCAGGCCAAGCTGGCCTGTTTGGTTTGGCTTTTTCATTTTCTCCTTCTCACTTTATTATATTTCTTTGGTATTTGCTTAATTAGTGTATGTTATATTATGTATTTGTATCTTGCTCTTGAATCCGTACATTCTTGTATATATGTATGTAGGTATTTTTTTAGGGTGCATATATTTACAGTATATGAGTTTATATACATACATATATATTTCCATATGTATACATGTATATATGTTAACATATTTCCATTTATATAGGTGTCTTATAGGTGTTCCATATGTTTGTCTTAGCAAACATGGAAAAAGAGCTTAAGAACCAAATCAAGCAAGGAATTTACTATGACATGAGATCATTGTTAATGCTAGATGCTTAAGAAAGTCTAGGGTTAGTCACTAACAGTATATGGAAGCTAAGTTATGACATATTGACATGGAATCAATATTAGCATAGGTGCAAATGGATCTAGGGTTAGGTGTTAACCAAGTTTAGAATGTTAAGTAAAGCATAACATCCATCAAACATAGTAATGTTTAGACAAAAATTTTGTAGTTGGTATTTTCCAAATGTGTCAAATTTTCGGGATGTTACAGTTTGTTTCTCCGAGTTCGTGGCTAGCTCCGCTGTGTTCCTAGGCCATCTCCTAGAACATCCACCCACTTGTTGCTCATGAGTCTAGTTTTCTCTTTGGGTTGTGTTTGGTACAAGGGTCAAGATCTTCCGAAAGGAATTTTTATTTGGCTCCCATTCAACCCCCCCCCCCCCTCTGGTCACCGTTTCCGGTCCTTCATCCTATGTTATAATGATGAGTACAACATGTACTTACGCTTGCTTTACTTTTCAATACATGGATAAAAATCCCGGATGGGTAACAGAAGATGGATCTAGTGAGTTTTCTAAGGAGTGCTAGGCATATGCAACCCCCAGTCAACCGTCCCTGTGAAGTTGAAGTTGAAGCCTGAAGAGAAGTTTAGTAACCGTTCTGCTATACTCTGATGTAAGTATTAATATAAGTATGTTTTCCACTATATAATATTGTTTTTATACTTTCCTATTCTGGTGTTGTATGTGTGGACTTCCTGGGCACACATATGGCGATCCTGGTTTTGTCCTTAAAACTGGGTGTGACAACTAGTCCCTAGCAAAGCCTATCTAATAAACTTGGATCAGGAGTTGCTGCAATGCTTTCACACCTTTAAAGTTCACATGCTTTCAAACAAAAATTCTTCTATGAATTAGAAAAAACTGCTCTAACTTTTGAACTCACCCGTATTACATTTAACCATGGGCTTTAACTATTACTTGGGTCTTGAGAAATCGAAAGATAGAGTAATCCAATCAGGCACTATGTCTCAAACTCTTCACTCTACCAGAATTCTAGGTTTTGCAAAGTTTTTGAAATAAGACTCGGAGCTTAATTGTATGACACCATCAAGTCTCTTATGTATGTGGTATTTGTGGATCTCACTGAGGCATTAATAATTTCATGCCCTCCTACACTAGTAAATATAGTGGAGTTCATAGGAATGGCTTAACAAGGTTAGCATACTTACTTTGTATATATTGTAAAGTCAAACAATAGATCCACATAGAGTCAAGTCATAGAATCAAGTCAAGATGTGCATATGTTTGGATATGTTGTATATATGGTGGTGATGATGGTGATGGTAAAAACCTAATTCTACTTTGCTCCTTGAAATGAATCTCTCTTTTCAAATTTTGAAATTTTGATCAATATGGCTAGGGAGTATGAGTTATCTTATTTATTTATTTTTCTTGAGAGGTGTGTCAGACACTTGTCCATTTTTAATTCCTCTCTTTCTATTTCTCTTTTTTCGAATAGCTTTTGCATAGCTCATATCTGTTTTACCAAGAAAAACTGCTGAGAGAGTATAACAAGAACTTGGAGAATTTATTGAATGAAAGATGGGAGCGGAATGAATATTTTTGGTGGTGATTACTCTCAGTGTAAGAGTAAGACCTTTTTCTGGTGGATGAATGGCATGTTGTTGCTCCTACTCTAGTGTAGAGTAGTGCATATTTGAGTGGTGTGTACGTGATCTTGATTTTAAAATCATGACGAGACTCTTCACAGGGTCTAAAGGTTGACAACGCTCAATACAAAGACAAGTAGCATAAATGAGTCTTCCTAATCTAAATGTATAAATGTATATGGCTTTGGTAGGAATTTTAAATTTTAAATCACCAGAACTTAGTATTGCTAGGAGTAAGATAAATAGCAGCTCAGACTTTCATGTTATATCTCCCTACTACCTAGACTTAGCTTAAGTATATGCCTTCACAAGTTTCAGGTTCAGATTAAATTCTCAAATCAAAGCAGTTCTAACCAAGACTTGGGAGAACTCAAGGTTCAAAACTAGGCACTTAAAAGGGATTACAGCAGAGCAATTATTCATCATCTCCAAGACAAAATTAATGTTAATAGCTTTTATAAGCAAATTAAACACACACCCTAACTAAGACATATCTTTATTTAGGACTCTTAAGACTCGACAGACATGGACCTTCATGTGCCCATATATTTTTTGACAATTTTAAGTTTTCTCATGATACTATGGTGAACCTTCATGTGCTCACATATTTTTAATATTTGTTTACTATAAGATAGACTCGATAAATAACATAAGTATTCTTACCGAGGGTGCCCTCCCCCAAGCTTGATTTTGCTATGGTTGAGTTGAATTATCTTTGGAAGTAGCCTTCTGGTTGGGCTCACTCCTCCTTGGTGCTTTCAATCCCGCATGGTTATACTCTAACAAGAACAAACAAAACTCGAGGATCCATTATGACAATGGGTTAGCGGTCAACCAAAAGAGTAATTGAATATTCTCATCAGCTAATTTAAAATTTAATAGATTCTAGCAGGAATTGAATATCTCATCTCTTTTTAGGATTTTTTTTATTTTATAATGCGAGAGAAAAAAAGATTATTTTTATGCCACCACAGTAAATTCGCTTATGCTATTACCATAAGTTCTCTCACATGGGCTTTAGATTTTCATGATGCAATGATAAATAAATATTTATTTTGTTTTGCTTTAAGGATGTGAAAAGATAAAGGTGATAAAGATGCTCATGATAACTAATTAGATAACTACCATTTTTACCTTGTGGCAAAGGAACGGGATTTATAGTCTTTCGATAGGACTAGATAGGAGAGAGGACTTACTTGTCTAATTTGTCATCTGAGGTAGACTCAGATGATTCCTCGTTATCTTGTGGTGCATCTTTATTCTCCTCCCACCATTCTTGTACTCGTGGTCATGTTTCTTCTGCTTCTTCTTTTGTGATTTAGTCCAACGAGGTTCCTTTACTGCTTCTTGTTCCTTTTCTTCAATTTCGTCCTGATCATTGGATTAGTCTTCATATCTTGAAACTTCTCCAGGATAGTCCTCTCATCCATCCTTCAATGACTAGGTTGCTTGACGGCGGGTGTGGCGTTTCCTTTGTTGCGTCACTTCTTGGGATGCACATGATTAGTATAACTATTGAATTTACAACATACATTTCCAATGGGTAAGTTGAAGCGGATTTGTCCAGATCTGATGGAGATGATGGCTCTGGTAGTGTTTGAGGAATGGTCTTCCTAGGATGATAGTCATGTCATCTTCATCCTCTGGCATTATGTTGACATTATGAATTAGTTGCGCCCCGCTTGTGGAAGTTATTGGGGCTCATGTGTCTCTC